>CM031569.1:3175636-3629934 GCA_018467065.1 Ephestia elutella
ATAGTGTAAAGTATGTGTCTAAAAGTGATACCGGCTTCTAAGAGTGATGAAGAGTTTACTAACTTTTAACTCTTTTACAGATAACTGTCTTGCTGCAAACTGCGAGCAGGAAAAATGGATCTTAGATAGCGGCTGTACAAGTCATTTGTGCGGTGAAAAATCATTTTTTGGAAATACTTTGCAACCTACTTCTGGAAAATTGGGTAAAAGCATTCATAATCAGAGTGCTCTCGTACAAGATGAAATTGCAGTAAGATTGTACGCATGCAACGATGATTCTAAGTACGTAATCGAGTTATTAAATACGTTATTCGTTCCTGATTTGAGAACTAACTTGATCTCGGTTGCTAGGATCACTGACAAGGGTTTCTATGTAACTTTTAGAGACGACAGTGCCATAGTAACAGATTCTAAAGGGGATGTTAAGCTAGTTGCAAATCGACATGGTAATTTATATTACGTTAACGAACGATGTGCTCGAGCTTTTGCGATTTCCAACGACAAAGTTGATGTTTCTGTGCTCAGAGAGCAAGAGTTAGAAGAGGAAATTGCTCCTGTGCAAACAGAGCAAAGAGCAAGAAGTGGAAGAGGATAGGTTAGAAATAGGTGAAAATAGAGAAAACAATGATAACACACAGTCACATGAACAATTTCTCGGTGTAGAAGACTTTGTTGGTACTGCAGGAGAAGTGACATTGAGAGAAGCACTGACCAGTAATGAGAAAAAATTGTGGGAAGATGCGATCATGTCAGAGATCCGAAGTCTCGTAAAAAATAATACGTGGAAGATTGTTAAAACACCTCCTAATAGAGATATAGTGGGATGTCGCTTCACGTACTCACCACGAAACTTAACATAGACAAGACGGAAAAGAAGAAAGCCAGACTAGTAGCAAGAGGTTTTAGTCAGCACTACGGTATTGACTATCGTGAAACTTTTGCTCCTATCGCGGGGAGAAACTTAGTACAGTCAGGTTACTTGCCGCATTGTCTATGGAGCTAGATATGGAAATACATCAGGTAGATATCAATACGGCTTACCTAAATGGATATCTAGAAGAGGAGGTGTATATGAAAATTCCAGAGCTCCTAGAAGACAGTTTAAATAAACTATTGAAAACTGAAGAGGATAGTTTGGTCAGGGAACGAGCTAGACAAATGCTTACTGACATAGCGGCTTGGTGTTAACGTTTGTAAGTTATCAAAATCTCTATATGGTTTGAAACAATCGGGCAGGCAATGGAACATAAGATTGGACGAAAAACTGAAGAAAATGCAGTTGAATCAATCTTTGAACGAGCCTTGTTTATACTTCAAGAATCTCGAGGACGGAAACAAACTCTTTGTTTGTGTGTACACCGATGATATTTTAATCGCAAGTCAGAAAAAAGTTTTTTATTGAAAGCTTTAAATCTGAATTGGCCAAGGAGTTCGAATTAAAGGACTATGGAGTTGCAAAGTTTATTTTAGGCATAGATATTGTCAGGAGTGACAAAGAGTTTGAAGTTGTCACAGACTTCATACATTGATAAAATTGTTGATAGAGATTTGGACAAAAACATTGCAAAGAAATACATATTACGCCAATGGAGGTGGGTTTAAAGTTACAACCCATGCAGGAAAAATATCACCGGGATAAAAAGCTTTCCGTATAGGGAATTAATAGGCTGTCTTATTTATTTATCCGTGGGTACTAGGCCGGATATAATGCCAATGCTGTAGCAAAGATGGGTCAGTATGCTGGATAATGCTGATAAAGGATGTTGGAAAGCAGCTATACGGATTTTAAGATATCTTAAAAGAACCAGGGAATATGGTCTTATCTATAAAAAGACAGGTAAGTCTTTAATAGGGTATTCAGATAGCGATTTTGGAAACTGTCATATAGATCGAAAAAGCTTTTCGGGAAATGTTTTTATATTGGCAGGTGCTGCGATTTCTTGGAAATCACAAAAACAAAAGTGCGTTGCTACCTCAACGTGCGAAGCTGAGTATGTTAGCTTAGCTTTAAGCATGAAAGAAGCTATTTACCTTAACAGCTTATTAAGTGAGATAGAGTTACATAACTTTAGTAGGGTGACGTTGCATGCGGACAATCAGGGAGCTATTACACTTGCAAAAGATCCTGTTTTTCATGCCCGCAGTAAGCACATACATTGACATAAAGCATTATTTCTTAAGGGATACATTGAGAAATAACAAAAATATTGTATTGAGATTTATTTCTACTGATTTGATGCTGGCAGATATCTTAACGAAACCGCTGCCAAAGCAGAAATATTATTTATGTGTTAGCGGTTTAGGTATAGGTTAGGATATTGTTAGTGCTTATTTTTTTTTTTGGTCATGTTTTTTGGTTATTATTTTACTTTATCTTACTGTTAGTTTTATATTAGGTATTAATTAGAGCTTCTACGGTACAATTTAAGGAGGTGTGTTGAATAGGAACTATTTCAATGGTAAATTGTACCTCATTAGAACGTATGTTCTATGTTGTTTTTAAAATGTTTGACACCTTCGCTTTTGTGTTGTCTAACAATAAATGCACATCCCACAGGATCAAGATATTTTATTTAATTCCATTGCTATATACTCTGCTACAAGTAATACAACTAAATGAACATTTTGGAAGAGGCTGGTGCCTCAAAACTTACACTGGTGTCAGATTTTATTCAAGTCACCTAAAGGCATCTGACATGACTTTTACGACTACCGCCATCTAGTAACAGTATTCACACTAGTGGACTAAACAGTCAGCCAATGTTCAGTTTTCCTCACGATGTTTTCCTTCACCGGAAACAGGTGGTAGATTAATGAGAAAACTACCATACATGAGTCAGATTGGTCTACAAACTCATGTGATACAGGTTGGATTTGAACCCGGGTCCTAACCGGGCGGGTTACACGAACCCTGAAAACATAACACTTCTTTTTTGGTCAGTCGAGTAAAAAGACATAATTTGCTTCATATCACTGCCTTCCTCCCCACAATTATTTTATTTACTTATTCGTAAAGATACAGTAAGTTTTTTGTTTGTCTATTTATACACCTATCGCATTAATTAATTCGCTATCTGTTTTTCCTGAAGGTTGACTTGTACAGGGTGCTTTTAGCTTATTGTCCGCCTTTTGTACCTTTTTTTTTGTTAAATAAAGTTTTTGATTAAATAAATACTTTCTTATTTCTAAATTACATTATGTTACCGGATTTTTCAAGACTCTGACTTTTTGAAAAAATTTTAGATAATAGTAAGCTACATGCACTAGTTACATATTCGTTGACGAAGATTGGAAGTGTTGTAACAAAAAAGAAAATGTCATTATCCCAGAATTTAAGTGAATGATATGCACAATCCCATTTACAGACACATTTATCTGTAGAGAGAGTCTAATTAAGAACGTGGAATATTCCTACATGGACACAGACTGACTGGCTGTGGATATGGTAGTATATTTTATACTTATTTTATGTACTTACCTTTGCCGAAAATATCTTTCATTTCTCGAAGGGCACGCTCCATGGGGTTTCACTTCCGTCAGAATTTCGGTATAAAAAAATGGCCTATTTGCTTTTCCCGGTATTTTTCTATCCGTGTACCAAATTACATTCAAATACATTTAGTTATTTTGCGGGATTGCGTAGCAAACATACAATCTCACATCCAAACTTTCGGATGTCCTTCGTCTTTTCCTCTAGTTCTTATCAAATCCCTTGAAAAAAATATTGAGGATTAGAGGAGGCTTTTGTCCAGCAGTGGGATATATATTGCTAAATAAAAATATGATAAGATTCAATATAAAAATATAGAGAATAACTAAAAATTTTCATTTTATGACAAGCTGTTTTAAAAATATGTAGCAAAATTAGTTTATGAGTACATTCAGTAGAAAAGCCAACGTTTTTTAATTCACCCTGTACACTTTTTATAAAATAAATAAATCTGGGAATATCCATCTCATTAGCGAAATAGGTCAATTGTCTGAGCACTGTTTTGAACCCAATTAACCCAGGTGCAGTGTTATCACAGCCTCATTAAATCACGCTGTAATTAGCTTTATATTTATTAGTCTAGAGTCTTAATTCGGTTAATGACTGTCGGCTATTTTGATCACTAAATTTGGATACTAATATCTATTTTTTAAGTAAGGTTAATTAGGAAAAACACGGATAAGGCAGTTCCGCTTCATTAAATTCGCATGACGAAATATATTTTGTACTTGCTAGTTTATTTTTGGTTGTTTGGTCAAATATATCATATCAGTTTCATAAAAAAGAATTAGAGAAGTTTGAACCCAACTAGCACACAAGCGCTATAAGAAGCGGTACAGTAGCCAGATAGAGGATTTCAGTTACGGCATGGGCTTCTTAGTAAGAAATATTGTACATCTATAAGCTGCTAAAGATCTCTTGTAGCGCGAAATAGGCCACAAATTATACAACTATAAGCTCTGCAATTGATCTAAAGTGGCCGCTTATGTAAGTTAGAATAGAGCTACAAAGGCTGCTTAGAGGCCGTAATGTGCTCTCAAAGCATCCAAAGTTTCTCGTGCAGCGCTTTTCTGCTACCTTCACCTTATTTCGGAGCTCCTGTATTTTAAAATTAACTTCCATCGCTTTAAAGTAAGTTTATTGTTGATTTACAATTTTACGTGTACAAGATATATTATAATTTTTATTAAATGAATTGAATGCGTGCTATGTGTAGTGAAAGAATCCATAACTAATACGAAGGATTTATCAAAACGGTAAGTAATATGGTGTTTTATTTCTATATGTACGTGAAATTGCAGTGCGATTACCAGTTCATTGTGAATGTTTATATGAATTATCGTCAAAATTTTCACGCGCCCTCTGAATGTTAAGTTTTTAATGCAAAAATAAAATAAATGATTATGGTGAGGAATTAGGTTTCAACTTAAATAATAGTTTTTAGTACTTTTTAGTTTACAAAATAGTTTAATTAGGGCTATACGTAAAAAATTTGACTTAATTTTACATTTTAAATTACGAGTTTATGTCTTTAAAACGTAGTAATAACCTTAAAAACATCCATTTTTTTAAAACAGTATAATGGCGTCTCCATAAAAGCAGCTCCCAGTGTTGGTTATATCTATTTTATCTGCTTGAACCGTAAAAAGGCTCTAGTATTTGCTGCTGTAGATGTTTAGGTTTCACGGTTGTAGTACTAGTGCGCTATCCAACTGTTTTGCATGTACATCAGCGTTTTACAGTTACTATTTAGAGCCTCAGGTGGTCTTAACACAGGTTCTTCTATTTGAGATATGCAGTAAAATACTACTTAGGGATCCGTCATTAAATTTTAAAGTTTTATTTTCCTTTTATTCAATACCTACCTATAAATTACTATTATCTTTACCTATACAGATTAACTGATATAAACAGATAGATAGATAATACGTTTTTTTGTATAGACAATTTCAAGTACATAGGTACCCATATTTTTAATGTGTAAAACTATCAGCAATGTGACCAAGGGTAGGCTTTAGGTATTTATTCGAGGTATTCCATTTTTTGTTTCTAATTATCATACTTTATGTTTTTCAGTTACTGCCTGTAACAAATACCTACTCGGAAGCAGAGCTAAACCAGGAATCATCATCTCAAGAAATATACCTCGTAGTTCAGATTAATCCTGAAAATCAAACGCCAGAACAAATCTCTAATATTCAACAGTTTATATTACAGACATTGCCGAAAGTAATAAAATAATTATAAATAATTATGTGTTTCATTTATGGCTTCTTCACTTGCTGTAAGACTGTCGTCCTTACAAATATCAGCTTTAGAAGTACTACAAGATGCAATATCGTTGTGCATTAAATTGGAAACTACGGAACCCTCGTACCGAAATCGCACTCCGTCATAGGCTGAATAAAAAATATAATATTATCATACAGCTTTTGGTTACATTTTTAGCACATCAGTTGGCGAATATGGCGCTGTTAGCTCTAGTATGAAGTCATGTCCCTTCCCTGTAGATGTAAAGCTATGAGAAATCTAGTAAATACCATTAAAATACTAAAAATGTTACAGCACCGTTTTGTAACTCTCACGGCTATATAAAATATTTCATGTGATTTCTTAGACAACTATTAACCGTTTAGTTTCTATATAATTCTCATATATAGCGCTCAAGGCGCTATTTCAAAGTTACACAACGTTGCAATAGATATAGTGTTACAACATAAGTAATAAAATATGCTAAAGAGCGTAAGGCTTTACAAAATGTCTCTATACGGTCTTGAGTGCTATAGAGGTAAGTTAAAAATCTTTGCAAACTGCCCTGCCTACTAAAGTATTCTTTTACATCTTACAGTGGTATAAAAGTCTCCATTAACTCCATTTTATGTCCAATAGTAGTTTAGTAAAGTCAGTACTTGTTTTTGTATTACCATAAGATATTTTTTTTGCTACAAAACATGTCCTGTAGCACCTAGCTGTTCAATGGTATGGAAGTACTCTACTGTTCAACTTTAGGAAAAAATTACAGCACTTTAACAGCTGCTATACTACACTTAGGCTGTATAAAGCCTGTATTAGCAGCTTGTGTGCTAGTTGGGAAGGGTACCTACAAACCGCTTCGATGCTATCGAAATGTGGTGTTGGAGAAAGATTCAGATTTCAGAACATCTATTCTGCGCGAGTTCAATATTTTAGTTCAAGTTCAATATTAAAACAAGACTATCCACCATTTGCCTCCGCAGAATACTGGAGTTTTTCGGCCATATCGCACGGAAAGACGGTCAAAACCTCGAACAGCTGATGGTTACAGGAAAGGCGGACGGCAAACGACCAAGAGGCCGCAGCCCTACGAGATGGTCGGACCAAATCGGATCATCCTTAAACACCAAATTTCACACGGCCCTCCACAAAGCGAAAGATCGAAACAGGTGGAGGGAAGTAGTCAGAGAGAAGGTGATTCTACGGGGGAGTCACGACCCTCAGTAATGAGAAATACGACGCGAGGAGGTACCTAAACCTCGTAGAGCTTGTCTACGCGCCTCTATTCGTAGCAAATCTCGTAGCGCTTGCTACGAACTATTTATACTACCTATATGCAACGGTATAGATTATGCCTACACCAAAAAAAACATACACTACGCGTACACGGAAATCTAATTTTTTATGTGAGTTTTTGAGTTTGTTACTCAATCACACATAATCTACCGTACTATTTTTCTACTATGCTTCCATGCTGGTCTGGGAGCGAAGATACAACATAGAATGTGCCAGCTGCTTCTCTTCCCGCGCAGATTGTAAAAGTCAATCGAGGGAAAGGGCTTTAAACTGGGGATTCCTCCAATCATAGGCGATGGGCTAGCAACCTGTCACTATATCTGAATCTCCATTCCATCAGAGAGCCTACTAATCAGCTAAGCGTGGCCTTCGAGTCTTACGACTCTTGGCTCTGTCTACCCCGTAAGGGATAAAGACGTGATTCTATGTATTTTTCTACCCTTATACTATATTTCATCGAAATCCGTTCAATAGATTTTTCGGGATTGAGTGACAAACATACATCCCATCCTCACACGCGTCCAAAGTAGTGTTATAGTGGGAACTTATAATTTCTCATAAAGCAATAACAAGAAAAGTTATCACAAAAATTTCTAAAGTAATCTAGAAAAAATTCTAAAATAATCTTTAAATTTCGCTTATTGATAAAATTAGTCATTGACATATAAATATGCATCGTTTTCCTGTATTTACTTATTGGTGAACGCAAGTAGGTCGATGTCTGGTCTCTATCGGCCGGACTTTGGCCGTCTCGTTTCCATGTACGGTGAAATGTTATTAATAGGTAAACCAGCTAAAAGGTAAATAAAGTTGCTATGTTTATTACATACATAGAATCACGTCTTTATCTCTTACGGGGTAGACAGAGCCAAGAGTCGTGAGACTGGAAGGACACGCTTAGCTGAATAGTGGGCTCTCTTATGGAATAGAGATTCAGGTATAGTGACAGGTTGCTAGCCCATCGCCTGTGAGTGGAGGAATCCCCAGTTTAAAGCCCTTTCCCTCGATTGATTCCCCTATGTATATTATCTTGTTTTAATGTCTCTCAGAAACAATACCTATTTTTATTTCTGTTTGAAAGACTACCAGCGTTTCTAATTAAATACTTTGATACTACACTGCACCCCTGATAAATCTTTTCATATTTTCATTATAAATATCAGTTCTAAGAATTGCCTCCGGAGATAAAATAATTCTCAATAATCAATATCTAGGTGATTGCATCAGTAGCAAAAAGAGAGTAACTCGAAAACTCCCTCAAAGCTTTCTAAAGTTTTTCAAGAAGTCCATCTTGCTATAGTCACAAGCTTTAGCCAAAAAGTAAAAGAACGGGAAAAGGGACTTTTACACCTCCTTCTCGCACCAACAACCTAGGGGGTCAGATGTAATATTCTATGTCTATGGTTTAAGACATAATGAGATAAAAGAATATCTCGATTTATTATTATTTTGATTGCATTTTTCATGAATATACCTAACAAAGCCGTAAAATAGGTAATAAAGTATTTATTTTTATCTTAAGAGATAAAAAAACATGTAATCTACTTCCGTAATATATAAAAATTGATTAGATGTTGAATAAGTCGTAGTAAATGTACCTAAGGATATAAAAATAAATTATCTCACAACGAAATATCAGTACCTATATGAAGAGGCGCCATTAGCTATTTATAATTCTTTTTTGCGGTGTGCGATGTACCTATCTTAATGTTTTTATTTGTCAACATTATATTATTAGATTTCTGGGGTCAACATATTTGAATATCTGTCCGTTTAATCACAACAAACAAAAATACTGAGTGGAAAGATTTTAACTTCAAAGGCGGAAACAAAATTTAAACGCAACTTTTAGAAGTAATTTTTCACATATTTTTTGGCTTACTTAAATATGTTTTATTTCGACTTTGATAAAAATATAAACTGTGAAATTTTAATTGATTTGATTTTATATATGTACCTGTACCTACATAACAACTGTCATAGATAAGAAGGTCTACCTGAAGGAATACCTAATAACTATTTATATTTTACAAACTTAAGTTCTTTTGTCTTAGATAGATTAGTCATGAGTTGTCGCCAAAGTAGGTCGTTCCCAAATCAAATACTAAGCTTGATAAAAAAGTAGGTACACTGATAATAGTCTAATCGTAGTCTGCGATGCGTCTGCGATGCAACCTTGAGGCAACTACGCAACAACCGGCGACTTCATTCTTTTATCGACGAAACAATCATCTTTGTTTGGAATTCAGATAAATGAGATAATACAAACAACTAGCCGAGGAAGACTAGTGTTATAATAAAGTTTAAAAAAGGCATGAAAGTTGGTAAAGTCTTGTATTCTTGAATGCTTTATTTATTCGCGGATGATACAGATTTATATCCAAACTGACATTCCCATGCGTATCCACAATAATCTGCATCCACCACAAAAATATGTATGATAAAAAATTGGACGCTATGCTGACTGATTGGCATGTCAAAGCAGAGACAAAACCATGGACGAAAAACAAGTACATAGTTCGTGTACAAAATCGTAAAAACTTGAAATTCAATCAATCGCATGCATTTTTCAAAAGCGGGGTCAAAGACGGAAGTAAACAAGCTAATTATTTTAAAATAAAAAACATGACTGACATATTACATGTCAGTCATGTTTTTTATTTAAAAAAAAAATATTATTCAATATTATTTCAAAGGTATGTAATATTGACATATTACATACCTTTGAAAGAAAAGTGCTCCGTCATATTGCTGGTCCAATCAGAGAGCCAGATGGTTCCTATCGAACTCGAATGAACCACGAACTCGATGCACTTGTGGAGAAGGAAACCATAGTCAGGTTCTGTAAGGCGCAGCGACTAAGATGGGCGGGACACCTAGAACGCATGCCAGAAGATAGAGCTCCTAAGGTCATGTCAAGATGGACGCCGCAGCAGAAACGACCCAGAGGCAGACCAAGGAAGAGGTGGATGGACTGTATTGCAGAAGACCTCAAGAAGATGGGCAAATTTAAGAACTGGAGGAACGTGGCAAAGGAGCGTGACAGGTAGAGAAAACTCGTTGAAGAGGCCAAGACCCACAAAGGGTTGTAGCGCCGTTGGAAGTAAGTAAGACATATTACATAGCCTATGTCACTCGAAGGAATGCAAGGAATCTAACAATACCTCTCACATCAAAATCTGTCAAGTCGTTCAGGACTTATGGTGGAATAAAGACTTACATACATACATGAACCCTGAAAACATAACACTTCTTTTTTGGTCAGTCGTGTAAAAAATAGTACCTACATCTCTTAATTCTAATATATATTTGCCACATAAGTACTTACTTAGCTGTTAGAAGCGGAACAATGGATCATGAAGATCTTAATTATTCCGAACGGTTGTCAATATTTTCCAAGTCAACGAGGTAAACAAGTTCCTAAGTAAAGTCTAAAAACCGACATCCCAAAAGCCGATCATCCCCGCAGCTCATGCTGGCATGTCCCCATTACCCAGATACGGCGGATGATTCCACGGCAAAGCAAACATCCTTCAATTAGCTTTCTGTTTGGGGTCAAGTGTACAAAATGGCGGACCCTCGCTCCCGGACGCTGTTTGGACTGGGCAGACGATATCTCTAATTAGCATCACGCGTTTGTGTCATCTCGGAAGATGACCTTATCAGTTTTAGCTAAAAAGTGAAAATCATTTCATGGAAATGTGGTCTTTGATAATTGAAAGAATCTGTTACTACGCTCTGCTACCAGAAAATGTGCAGAGCAACTACGCTCTGCTGCCAGAAAATGTGCGCAGAGCGAATCCGGACAAACGAAGCGGCGGGAAGAATTCTGTACCGGAACTTCACCGGGAAAAAACCACCGGTAAAAATAAGTACCGGGAAGAAATCTCCACGCGGCACCACGTTTGCCCGACTAAAACCTAACTAACTTAACGCAGTCTGCTACCACCGTAGCTTATGAAGGGAGCTACAGGGCCCTATATGATAACCTAACCTATAAATTAATTACAATGGAACACTTACCAAACTAAATCTTCTTTCTCTTCGGATCCAAACTTGAGTGTCTTCGGGAAGGGGGAATTCCTAATCACCCTACCTAACCCTTGAGATCTCAATTCCCCAGGACAAATAAATAGATTTCTTCCCGTAGTTTCACTCGGGAACAGTCAGATGTGAACAGCCAGCCACGTTTCACCTCTCACAAGAAAAAGTCACAATAACAGAGTTTTTCACAAACACAAATTCAATAGTTATTTAACAAACAGGAGATTCACAATTATCACTCAAACTAAACGCAGGCGTTTCCCATTGCTGCCGCCAGAGGGCGTTCGGGGTTCTCACACTGCTAGCGTGGAATGGCTCGCGGACGGCCGCCATTGCATTGTCCAGGGCGATATCGGTTTGATTTTAATACGCGGAGCGGTCTCGCGTCTTTTGCTTGTTGTTTAGTTTGAGTGATAATTGTGAATTTCCTGTTTGTTAAATAACTATTGAATTTGTGTTTGTGAAAAACTCTGTTATTGTGACTTTTCTTGTGAGAGGTGAAACGTGGCTGGCTGTTCACATCTGGCTGTTCCCGAGTGAAACTACGGGAAGAAATCTATTTAGTTGTCCTGGGGAATTGAGATCTCAAGGGTTAGGTAGGGTGATTAGGAATTCCCCCTTCCCGAAGACACTCAAGTTTGGATCCGAAGAGAAAGAAGATTTAATTTGGTAAGTGTTCAATTGTATTTAATTTATAGGTTAGGTTATCATATAGGGCCCTGTAGCTCCCTTCATAAGCTACGGTGGTAGCAGACTGCGTTAAGTTAGTTAGGTTTTAGTCGGGCAAACGTGGTGCCGCGTGGAGATTTCTTCCCGGTACTTATTTTTACCGGTGGTTTTTTTCCGGTGAAGTTCCGGTACAGAATTCTTCCCGCCGCTTCGTTTGTCCGGATTCGCTCTGCGCACATTTTCTGGCAGCAGAGCGTAGTTGCTCTGCACATTTTCTGGTAGCAGAGCGTAGTTGCTCTGCACATTTTCTGGTAGCAGAGCGTAGTTTATCTACCCTCTATTTGTTCGTTTGTAAAAAAATAATTAATTGTTTGTAAAAATTATTAGATTTTTCTTAGTTTGTTTGTATAAGAATATTTGTAACCTTTTTTGTATTTGTTTGCGGTTTGTACCGTGCGTTCCGGGTTTGTGCCATTCTCATACCTACCGCGGTTCTTCGTGTAGTTGCTTGATTTTGTTGTTTTTTATTTACCTTTTGTTATTTTTTGTTTGTGACTTGACGCGATGGCGAAGGCCTCCAATGCTAGGGCGACACTCGCCAACGAATTGAGATGGTTTGTGACGGCCGGAGGACTCCTGTCCCGGAAGGACAGGGAGGGCGCCATACTGCTAAGAGCGGATCACCTCCACTCACGATTGATTAGCGCGGAAGCGGCCATGGCGGCGCTTACCGAAGCCGATCTTACCCCGGAGGCCTACGCAGGTCACATGGCGGACATGGACCAGATCCTGAGTCTGCACGATGATATCGCGGAGGCGGTGACCGCAATAAGGGCGAGACAGGCTGGCGGACCAGCCCCTCGCACACCTGTTAGACAGGAAGGACCAGCGGTTACTGGTCGGCTCCCCACCCTTCAGCTGTCCCACTTTGGGGGTAGGATGGAGGAGTGGGTAGCATATAAAAATATGTTTGAGTCCCTGGTCGTAGCACGACAGGATTTGTCGAAGGCCCAGAAGATGGCCTACCTCCTCTCCACTCTTGAGGATGAAGCGCGGTCGCTCATCCAGCACCTCCGGGTGGAGGACGACCAGTACGATACGGCTTGGGAGTTATTGAACTCCCGCTACCAAAACTTACGTTTGTTAGCGGATGCGCACGCCGCACAGTTGATGGCCCTGCCCAAGGTGGCCAACAGGGCACAGTTGCGCCTGCAGTTGCTCACGCCCGTTACAGTGGCCTGTAACGCGCTCCGCACACTGGGGCTGCCGGTGGACCAATGGTCCTTTTTGCTGGTGCACATTGTATTGGGCAAATTACCCAATGACATCCGCTCGCGATTTGAGCGCGAGAATGCGGAACGGGATAGCACCACCCTACCAACATTCACTGACTTGGTGAAGTTTTTGGAGTTTGAGGCACGGGCTGCTGAGAATACCATGACGGACTCAGCGCCATCCAGAGCGCCTGAACGTAGGCCCTTGGAACCCTCATGGCGAGGGAGGCCCCAACAGGGACGGCAACCGCCACCGCGTGGAGCTGGTGCGCGGGTTGCACACACGGCAGCAGTCGCGAGGGACGCGGACTGCCTGCAATGTGGTCGGATGGGCCACAGCCTGCTGCAATGCAGGGACTGGCAGGGACTGCCAGTACAAGATCGGCGCCGCATGGCAAAGCGGCATGAACTTTGCTTTTATTGTTTGGGCGGTCACTATGCACGTGACTGTCCCAGTGCCATACCATGCAGTGCATGCCGTGGGCGGCACCACGCGATGCTTTGCATGAACCGCAACGGGGATGGCACCCGGATGTTGAGGCAGGGGTCCCCTATGGGCGGGGCGCTCCTGCGCGAAGCCCTCCACCACCGGACGGAGGACGCGGCTTCGCTCGTCGCACCCCCCTCGGGAGGGGGTCGCGTACCTGCGCGGGTCTTGGCGGACCGGGACCACGCGCCCCAAGGTCATGGCCAGTATGTAGCTGGCCAGGCCCCGGATAGGGCCCCCATGGGCGGGGGCCCTAGATCGGACGTGAGAGTGGGGACACCCCCCTCCACGCGGGTTACCAATACCCAACACATGCAGCCGCAGCGGTTTTCTCCGCCGCTGCACGAGTACCCACGGCTGGAGTACCACCCGCCGTACCATATGTATGGCCGGGCCGCGGGTTATGCCCCCCTCAGATGGGGATGTGCACTCGCCCGCCATATTATCCGGGTCAGTGGCGCGCCCCTGGTTTGGAGAGAGTGGGGAGCCCGTAACTAGCTTGCTCCCTTGCTGGGACAGAGCCGCGGACGGTTCTGCTCCCTACCGCGGTGGTCCGCGTATGGGGTCGTGGGGAAGCCATTAATTTGAGAGCTCTGTTGGACTCAGGGGCTCAAAGCAGTTTGGTTACCACTCGAGTGGCACGCCAGTTAGGTTTAGTCGTGGAAGACTCGCCTGTGCCACTTCTTGGAGTTGGTGGCATACAGGTGAAGTGTCTGACGGGCCAGACACTTGTCACCTTTTCGTCGCTGAAGTCCTCCACAATGAGGATCACGACTTCGGCTATGGTAATGGATACCATTGCGGGTTGGCACCCCTCGACAGACATACCGCCGGGTGTGTTGTCTTTGGTTTCGGGTCTGGATTTGGCCGACCCCTTTGTCTTTCATCCCGGCCCAGTGGACTTGCTCCTGGGCTCGGACGTATTGGGTTGGATTTTGTTGGGTACACAGAAGGCTCTGGGTTCGTCTTCACTGATGGCAGTGTCTACGATTTTTGGTTTCGCCCTGATGGGCCCTGTGTTTGATAATAGCACCGTGGAGGAGCCACCGGTCGTCGCATCAGCGTCCTTGGCCAAGACCATGCAAAGGTTTTGGGAGGTGGAGGAGCCACCTATGAGTTCCAGGATGGATCCGGAACACGCTGAGTGCGAAGCCCTTTTTCGATCGACCACGGAGAGGTTGCCCTCCGGTCGGTTTGTAACTAGGTTACCCTTTGTTGCCTCTCGTCCTAGCCTAGGGCAAAGTAGGGCGCTTGCGGTGAAACGACTGCTGTCCATGGAGCGACGTATGCAGCGTGACCACGTACTTCGCGATAAATATATTGAATTTATGCGCGAGTACGAGGATTTGGGTCACATGTCTCCGGCTCGAGTTGATTGGAGCTCAACTGAGCATTATTTTTTGCCCCACCACGCGGTGGTGAAGGCCTCAACGGGCAAGTTGCGGACTGTCTTTGATGGGTCCGCACCCACTTCGAACGGAGTTTCGTTGAATCTATGTTTGCATTCAGGTCCCAAATTGCATAGGGACATAATTGACATCATCTTGAACTTTAGAAGACATCAAGTGGTTTTTGGTGCGGACATCCGGATGATGTTCCGCCAGACAGTCATACATCCTGAGGACAGGCGATTCCAGTTGATACTCTGGCGTGAGCGCCCTGAGGATCCTGTGACGGTGTATGAACTCAACACAAACACGTATGGTTTGAAATCTAGTCCCTATATCGCCATCAGATCATTGCTTGAATTGGCAGAGCGGGAACGGATCCGCTTTCCCCGTGGGGCTTCCGTGCTGTCACGTGACTTGTATGTTGATGACGTGTGCACCGGAGCCCAAAGTATTGAGGAGGCCCTCCTACTGCGGGATGAATTGATTGAAATATTGAAGACAGGTGGCTACGAGCTACGTAAGTGGTTGTCTAATGAGCCTAAAGTTCTAGAAGGGATCCCGGAGGATCACCAACAGAACCCTCACCTGTTTGAGGACGTGGATGATCCCAACAGGATAGCGGTGCTGGGCATGCAGTACCAGCCGCTAACCGATATTTTCACATTCCAAGTGGACTTGGAAATACCAAAAGTCTGGACTAAGAGAACGGTGTTGTCCGTAATAGCTCGTATGTTTGATCCAAGCGGTTGGATCAGTCCAGTGATATTCTCTGCGAAGTGTCTTCTTCAGAGACTTTGGACTTTGGGCGTCTCGTGGGACGAGCCGCTGTTTGGCTCTCCATTGGATGATTGGCTCGAGTTGTTTTCATCGATTAAGGAAGTCAATCGGATTGCCTTGCCTCGTCGAATATTGCCACCCGGGAAATATCGAGCCAGCCTGCATGGCTTTTGTGACGCGTCGGAGCGAGGCTATGCCGCGTCAGTCTATATGCGGACAGTTGACGCCGATGGCCGGGTCAATGTCTCGCTTTTGTTAGGGAAGAGCAAGGTCGCCCCCATCAGGACTAGGCTGACTATTCCCAAGCTTGAGTTGAGTGGAGCTCACCTTCTCTCTAAATTGTTGCATCACGTTGCCAGTGAGCTGGCGGCCACGGTCGAGATACGAGACATCTTCGCCTGGTCGGATAGCCAGGTCGCGCTTGCATGGTTGCGCGCGGCCCCACATACCTTGGAGGTTTTTGTTGGAAACAGGGTTTCCCAAATTCAAAATATTGGAATTGATATAACATGGAGACATGTGCCGGGAGAGCTTAACCCAGCGGACTGTGCCTCCCGAGGTTGTACGGCACCAGAATTGGTGTCACACCCGCTCTGGTGGGGTCCAGAGTGGCTGATGGGATCAGAAACTTCTTGGCCTGTCTGTCAGACAGATGTTCCTTCTTTGAATTTGACTGGGCTCCGTGTACATGCTGTAGTCGCTGAGACGACGTCGGAGCCGGATTGGCTACTTGCTCGGTATAGCAGCTTGGATAAGCTTCTGGGTGTCACCAGTTGGATTAAGCGTTTCATACATAATTGTAGAAACCCACAGGCAAAGCGGTTGGAGCCGATTGCAGGTGCAGAAGAGCGCCGGAGCGCATTGTTGCATTGGGTCCGTGTCGCGCAGACCGGACGGTTTGAGTCAGAGCTTCGTATTTTGCGCGACGGACGCGCTAAGTTGAAGGGCGCGGTCGCTCGTTTGAACCCGTACATCGACTCGGATGGGCTTCTTCGGGTTGGAGGCAGGCTCCGGAAGGCGGATCTTCCATATGAGACTCGCCATCCTCTGTTGTTGCCCAAGGGCGGACCCTTGGTGCAGCTTTTGGTGTCTGATCGACACATTCGTAACGCCCATGCTGGGTGCAATGCTTTGTTGGCTATTTTGCAACGCGAGTTTTGGATTTTGTCTGCCCGAAGAGCAATCCGTAGTGTCCTGTTTCGATGTATTGCATGTTATAGGTTGAAGGCATCCACGATGCAACCACAGATGGGTGATTTGCCCGCTGATCGAATCCGACCTTCGAGACCGTTTGACGGCGTTGGAACCGATTTTGCCGGTCCCTTTTCGATCAAGGCTTCTCCCTTTCGTAATGCCCGTATTGTGAAGGGCTATTTGTGTGTATTTGTTTGTTTGGCCACCAAGGCTGTCCATTTGGAGGTGGTATCGGCTCTGACTACGGAGGCCTTCGTCGCCGCGTTGGATCGCTTTGTTTCGCGTCGAGGTCTACCTTCCCTTATTAGGTCTGACAATGGCACAAACTATAAAGGAACTGTAAATTATCTTAAGGATGTTTCTGTGTTTATTGATAAAAATTGTACTAGTTTAAGTCAAATTGCTGCCCAAAGGGGAATAACCTGGAAGTTTAGTCCCCCAAGTTGCCCCCATTGGGGAGGGATTTTTGAAGCGGCTGTGAAATCCGCAAAGACCCACCTCCGCCGCATTATCGGAGAAACGGCTCTAACTTTTGAAGAGCTGGCCACAGTGTTTTGTAAAGTTGAGGCGGTCCTCAACTCTCGTCCTCTCTGTCCGCTATCTCCAGATCCAAATGACTTGGAAGCTCTCACCCCTGGTCATTTTTTGGTGGGAGGGCCTTTGAATGCCCTGCCCGAATACCCGTGGAAGGACGAACGCGTATATCGGTTGTCGCGTTTTCAAATGTTGCAGCAAATGAGCCAGGACTTTTGGCGTCGCTGGTCGCTTGAATATTTGCATTTGCTGCAGCAAAGAGTGAAGTGGACAGACAGGACTGAGCCTCCCAGGGAGGGTGATTTAGTGTTGTTAAAAGAGGCAAATTTGCCCTCATTGCTTTGGCGACGAGCTCGCATATTACGTTTGATTCTTGGCGGAGATGGCACTCCGCGTGTGGCTGAGGTGTTGGTCGACGGTTCGATTTTAAGGAGAGGTGTGACCTCTCTCGCCCGCCTTCCCGTAGAGTAAGCTAGCGGTCTGCTTCTCAGACCGGGACGGGGATGTTTGTAATATAATGGGTGAAACTAAACGCAGGCGTTTCCCATTGCTGCCGCCAGAGGGCGTTCGGGGTTCTCACACTGCTAGCGTGGAATGGCTCGCGGACGGCCGCCATTGCATTGTCCAGGGCGATATCGGTTTGATTTTAATACGCGGAGCGGTCTCGCGTCTTTTGCTTGTTGTTTAGTTTGAGTGATAATTGTGAATTTCCTGTTTGTTAAATAACTATTGAATTTGTGTTTGTGAAAAACTCTGTTATTGTGACTTTTTCTGGTGAGAGGTGAAACGTGGCTGGCTGTTCACATCTGGCTGTTCCCGAGTGAAACTACGGGAAGAAATCTATTTAGTTGTCCTGGGGAATTGAGATCTCAAGGGTTAGGTAGGGTAATTAGGAATTCCCCCTTCCCGAAGACACTTAAGTTTGGATCCGAAGAAAAGGAAGATTTAATTTGGTAAGTGTTCAATTGTATTTAATTTATAGGTTAGGTTATCATATAGGGCCCTGTAGCTCCCTTCATAAGCTACGGTGGTAGCAGACTGCGTTAAGTTAGTTAGGTTTTAGTCGGGCAAACGTGGTGCCGCGTGGAGATTTCTTCCCGGTACTTATTTTTACCGGTGGTTTTTTTCCGGTGAAGTTCCGGTACAGAATTCTTCCCGCCGCTTCGTTTGTCCGGATTCGCTCTGCGCACATTTTCTGGCAGCAGAGCGTAGTTGCTCTGCACATTTTCTGGTAGCAGAGCGTAGTTGCTCTGCACAAGTAGAATCATAGAGCAACACAGACTTTCCTTCCGTTCCACGCGCAGAAGTCCTTGTTGCTTGAAGGTTAGAATAGGTACCTTCAACAACAGGATTTTTCAAAAAATTGCCTTGAATTTGACCAAATTATATTGGTTCTAAAAATAGTTCGCTGATAGGATAAAAATAAATATGAAAGGTAGTATTTGACACGAATAAAAAAGAACATTACTACGAATAATAAAGATAAAACGAGGAAAGCATTTAGGCCACCGTTATGAAGAAAAATATGAAAACACTTCAAACCAGATGTTCAAAGTTTTTTTTTTTAGTTTTTTTTTTTTTGTTTTTTTTTTTTCATATTTTTTCCTTTTCTTTTGCAAATATGTATTTTATGCAAACGTCAGCAAAATTAAAGTAATATAGTCCTAAATGGGACGTAATTCCAGTCCCATTTACCAAACTAGTAAATTATCAAATTAGGCAAGATAACAAGTGGCGTTCTATGTTTACAATGTCGTAGGAAATTACCAAACAAACAAACACAGACTTTGGATGGAAGACACGCAGCGTACTACTGACCGTCTGGACCAAAAAGCAGTAGATAAGCTAACGAAAACGTGACGCACAGAACGTATACAGAACAAGCAGTCACGCAGGCGCAAAACGGTTGTTTTTTCGGCAAAAAAGAATACTTAATTAAGCAATGTGTCATTGTATCTAGAATTTAGATAAGCGCTTTACCTATAAGTGTAAAGTCCGAATTCATAAGCAATTATCTAAATTCCAAACAAGCTACTCTTAAAAAATTGGTAGACGATTTCGTCATCGTTTAATTATTTCCATGCTCTATGAGCGAAGAAAAATCGAAGTAGGGGGAGATGGTACAATGATTGGCACTTTAACCAAAGTTCCTGTTTTAAATGTTTGTAGAAAATAACTCAATAATAATATTGACGTAAATAAATTTATTTGCGGTTCTCAAACCTTTACACAACATTGTATTATTCAAATGTAAAAATAAACCTAAAATTTAAATAAAACATAAAAAAATACATAAAAGTACTATTATTGGCCCCTTCAAGCACAACTCTTGGCACCCGTAAAAGTATAATGATTGGCAGTGTCTATCTTTGTAATAGTGGAGTGCCAATGACTATTGCGGTACCGTACCTTAAATCAGTCACTAGTACACCCTATTGGCCCCTATCCTAATCCTTTGAAAAAAATATTTCCATGAGGTTTTGTGACTGTTTCTAGTAATTAACTTAAAGGAACCGATCTGTCTCACAATAAAACACAATAATATTAACACTTATCATCATAAAACAAGAAGTTTTAAGTGAAAAAACTTACCTGGTCTTAGAGATTTTCATAAAACTATCAACAAATTATAATGCGCGCCGAAATCATGACAGAAAAGATTTTTTTTGGTGTTGCCCTTTTTGAAATAAAAAAAACTTTCTATTAGTGTTGCTAGTATATTAAATGTGGCATCAAATTAAATATTTTTTCCTCCTAACTAATATTATAAATGCGAAAGTGAGTTTGTTTGTTTTTTGGTTTGTTTATTTGTTTGTTTGTTTGTTACCTCTTCACGCTTCATCTACTGAACCAATCTTCCTGAAATTTCGCATACACATAGTTAAAAGTACGGAGAAGGACTTAGGGTACCTTTCATCCCGGAAAAAGGCACGGTTCCCGTGGGAAACTCACGCGGGCGAAGCCGCGGGCGAAAGCAAGTTCTTAATATTTGCATTATTAGGTCTGAGTGCCAATCACTGCAGGGGGGCCAACGATAGTACCATCTCCCTATGTGCCAGCTAATATAATACTCTTGCCACGCAGATTGTTAAGTTAATCTATTTATTTATTTATATGAATAGGTAAGTAAGTATTTCTACAACCTCTAAATAAAAAACCTCCTCAAATGCGCCCCGAAGAACACAAGCAGCATTTTCCAGGGAAAGGGAATTTAAACTGGGGATATTCCTCATATCATAAGCTATAGCAAAGCGTGGCCTATAAGTCTCACGACTCTTGCTTGGCACTGTCTACCCCGTAAGGCATAAAGACGAGATACTGTATCTGTATCGTCGTCATTCTCTTTACACATTTTATCTATATAGGGATGAATTTTCTACGGATTGCTCGAAGGTCGATATTTCTGCAAATCTTCTTCATACCATCTTGTCTGTGTGACTGATGTAACTGGCCACCACAAGCATCCAAGATATCCTAACTAATATTATAAATGCCAAAATAAGTTCGTTAGTTTGTTACCTCTTCACGCTTTATCTACTAAACCAATCTTCCTGATTTCTACAAAATGTATGTAACAGATTAAGGGATGATTCTCATTAGAGCGAGCTGTGCCCGGGGCGGGCCGTGGACGTGGCCCGGACGGGGCACGGATTTAGGGATGATTCTCATTAGAGCGAGCTGTGCCCGGGGCGGGCCGTGGACGTGGCCCGGACGGGGCACGGATTTAATCTGTTACATACATTTTGTATGAATCAATTTATATTACACAGTGCATTAACAGTGTCCCGTCCGGGCCCGCTCGACGCTCGTTTGCACCACGGTTGTTGCACGCTCGCGTCCCGCCCCATACATTCGGTGTAATATGAACAGTGCAGCACGGACAGGCCCCGGCCTGTCCCCGCCCCGCTCCGGGCACGGCCCGCTCTAATGAGAATCATCCCTAAATCCGTGCCCCGTCCGGGCGACGTCCACAGCCCGCCCCGGGCACAGCTCGCTCTAATGAGAATCATCCCTTATGCTGTTTTATAACATATAATTATAAACATTCTGATTCTGATTCTGCTAAAAATTGTGTCCTCCAAAAAATCGTCAAGTTTGTAATAACATTTATCAACAAGTGCTGCTGACTTGAGAGAGATTCAGTGTGACCGTTTTAAAATTTGACAAAATACCAGAACATAGTGCTGTCAGTACTAAAAAATACTAAAAAGCAAAATTCAAAAATACCAAAATTGTACTAACATTTTTTTCAGAAATATGCTCTATAAAACACACATTTCAATAACAAATCTGAATAATCTTTTCAAAATTTTACCGGACGAGCAAAAAAAAAAAAAAAAAAACGGACGCGTACGGGACAATACGCGATACAATAATAGTGATGTGTTTCAAGAAAAAAGGGGAAACTTTCTTGGAAATATTCACGAGAACGGAAAAATTTCTTAAACACCCGAGGAATTCCGAAATTTTCAACGCAAGAAGTTTTCGGGAGGGGTTTTTTCGTGAAAACACGCGAAAATACCAAAAACAAATACCAAAATAGACAAAATAGTTAAAATTCTACCAACATTATACTAAAATTTGGTTAAGTACTAAAATTATACTAACATCATTCTGAGATGCCCCAATTATACTAAATTAGTACTGAAAATACCAAAAACGGTCACACTGGAGAGATTGGGACTTATTGTACATTACAGGTGCTCTTCCAAACACACTTTTTCTCATCAAAGCTGTTTTGTATACAGATACCGCTATTCTAGATGAATGACGAGCTCGTGTACAAAAAGTGAATTTATTTTTGTGTGTGTACACAAATATGGCAGACTCAAATATAAATATATGTATGTGTGTTTATTTATTTGTTTGTTTGTTTGTTATCTCTTCACGCTTTATCTACTGAACTAATCTTCCTGAAATTTCGCTTACATACCCATAGTTACAACTGAGAAGGACACACGGTACCTTTCATCCCGAGAAAAAACACTGTTTCCATGGGAAATTTATGCGAAGCCGCGGGAAAATGCTAGTAAACCTATAAATCTTGTATTTAAAAAAACTGTCACAAAGTGCGTGACGTCAATGAAAAATATCACAACTATCTATAAGTAGTTACCTCATGTTGTTGTTGAATTTTGCGGGTTAAAGGTCCAATTGCATCTTTCTTTCCTTGACATTGGAATTATCTTAGCTAAATTTTTATCTACTTAACTACTTACTTGTAATGCACTTACTTTTAAATTTATTAAAACCGGATTGTTAAAGTTGGGGTCGATTAACACTGGTCAAACAGAGATTTTTTTTAATTTTTTTTAAAGAATATTTTATCTCAGGATTACGATAATCGATTTATCTCTATTACCATTCCAGAGGATTTTGCCATATCCCCTCATTAATCAATCATTCATGTATTATACATTGCCCTTTCATCGCAATAAATAACGTTAATATCTTGGTATTAGTCAAAGAAATATAGAGGGAGCGACGCATCATTTTGCCGCAGCCTGACACAAGCCGCATAGGACTCTGAAGTTCCTTCGCTCACACACTCAATTTTAATTTCCGTTCTTATTTGAATTTTCAATACACTTGTTTCTTAGTGAGCCTTATAATAGCGATATTTAGATAGATAGATAGATAGATAGATCAACACTTTATTGCACCATTTACAAAAAGAACATACAAAAGAGACAAAAGTAAATACAAAAATGAGCGCAAAGGCGGGCTTATCGCAAATGCATAAATTATGCATTTATTGTCATAAATTTAAGATACAGCAGATGCCATTTCTAGTTTATGATATTATTCCAATTTCTGTGGTCTTCGCTAATATGATCGACGTTTTAATGAATGTATATTATCTATCTTTACTTCACATGTGTTTTGATTGAAGTTATTTATATGCTAAATTATCTATTCATGCTAAATTATTTGCTCAGTCTACTTCGTGTTATGTTTGAAACATCTTACTTAAGGCGCATTCACACGCTGTAACTTTTTGTGGAGCAACACAGTGCAACGCGGTAACATAAGGTAACTTTCAGTGACGGATTACCCTAGTAACAAGAATAGCAAATGCCATGGGCCCACGCTTTTTAGGGGCCACGCACCAGTTTGGAGGATGATTTTTTTGGTCATGCTCGAGTCCATTACGTCTGGCTACGCTATGGACGCATTCAGGTGTAGGTATGCTCTCTTTTGGCGGGCCCACGTACCAGTTTGTGTTTGTCGGGTGGCATGTTGGACATGGTACCTATTAACTTTTTGCGTCCTAACAAATATTCGTGCTAACACGAATGGGGTTCGCGCAACTGTCGTATCCTCGCACATCAAAGGATGCGAGCGAAAGAGATGGCAATAATAGTAAGTACAGAAATATGAACATGCGATAACACAATGCGAAGTTTCGTACAATAATGTGGCCCCAGCATAGTAGCAAGCGAGTTATTTATCCACAAGAAAGGTGTGACCTTCGCCCCGGCGGGCTGTGATAACAGCTATCACCCCAAGTGCAACGCGATATGCATGTCTGACAAACATTGAAAGTCGACAAACAACATGTATGTACAGTGAGCTACATGGAAAAGTATTCCACATTTTATAGTGGATCGTATTTCGGGTGGTATACTTTTATGAGCCACTGTACCTACCTAATGTTTCCCTATATGTTCTGTGGTTTCCCTCACTAAATCTCGGACACTCAGATTATAGATACAGTACATATCACGTCTTTATCCCTTGCGGGTAGTCAGAGCCAGAGTCGTGGGACTCGAAGGCCACGCTAACTGAATGAATAGTACTAAAAAAGGGTAGTAAATGGGCTAGGAATGGAGATTTTGATATAAGTACCTAGTTGACAGGTTGCTAGCCTACCTGTTACAATCCTTTGATAGACAGATTACGTAGATACCTATTAATTTAATTGACTTTCTCCAAAAGTAGGCTGATGTACCTACCTACACTTGCTTTTAATGTGCATCATGGCGACAGGCGTTATCGTAATAGATGTCATTTAAAGTAGTATTACATAATTCCGATTTCAATGGTAGGTAAGTACCTATAAGAAGAAAATATGGAATAGGGTTTTTTTTTAAAACTTGAACTAGTTTGTACCACTTTTCAGTTTTGCAAAGCGACAACAACTAGCGTAGGTACCTACTTATCCACCACTCAGTTTATCATTAGAGAGTAAATAGTGTTAGAATTACATTTTTTTACTTTGAATTTCGTGAATGAGCCTTCTATTGGTGGTTGATACAACACCTTTCATCTCCGTTTTGGCCGAATCTTATTTTTAGAAAAATAATGTGTCGAAATGGTGCTCTTCGCTGGACTCTCGCATCGCTCTTGAACTTTACGTGTTGTTGTGAAAAAAGTCTTGCTTGACAGACAGCGTGACAGACGGACAACAAAGTGATCATAAGGGTTCTACCTTTCTAAGGGACTGTTTTATACCTTTTGAGATACCCACGGAACCCTAAAAAAGAGTAACCACAGATCTGAATAATAAACTGAAAATAAATGTAAATTTAATGAAAAAGTCCATGTAGTTTAGTATATTTCCAAAATGTTGTTGTTTACTTCATTGATTATCTGCACAGTAGGAATCGTTTCAAATACAAATCGGAATTTTATAGCTATTTAATCTCGTGTTTACAGTGATAGCAAAACATATTAACGGCACATGATTGATGTATGATATACTATGATAATAAATACGGTCCAATATTCAAGGGACTCAGATAATGTCGTCGCTAATTTGACATGACATTTCTTACGACCCGGATACATAACTAGACAAAGTAGGTATCTACTTGAACAAGTGACCTATGGTAGATTAGATATCAGTTATTCTAGACTGAGATATAGGAGGTATCATGCATAACTAAGTCTTATTTACATACATATTTACAGGTGGCTGTATATGAACTTTAAAAATAAAATAACAATGAAACAATGGAATGCGTAATTTTTTTTTATTACCAGCATCTTAACCTAAGTATAATAATAATATTTGGTATCAACAGTACGCGTACTTATATCGAATCTACTTAGTAGTTACAAACATGTCATATCGTCCCTCGACCCCTGCGCTACTTGATATGCATCCGAGCAAAGGACAAATGACAGAACGTGACATTCACATGGCACAAATAGAGAAATTCTCCCACTCACGAACTCTTCAGGTACTTGAGTGTCTTAATAAATATCCTATTGAGTTAAAAATCTCTCAAAGAGGCATATTTGGGGGCGTCTTGCACGGTTCTGGAGGAGGCAGTCGCCTTTCTTCAGGCAGCCGAGACTGGTAGTACGCGCAGTACGGCAGCGGGTCCCAGAACGCGAACAGAGCTTCACGTGTGTCTAACACCGTGTCCAGCAGCTTCCCAACAGTAGCTGTGTGGCCGTATCTCGTCGGCCCTTGACATAAATACGGCAAGGATACCCCTACTCGGGCTCCAATGGCTACCAGCCTGTTGTTATGCCCGTTAGTAGCACTTTCTTCACGTACGAGTCTGAATGAGATATGTCCAGTCATAGGCCTCGCTGGAGCGAGGTTGGAGACAAATCTTTGCACCCAGGCATCTGCTTCATCATCCTTCTGAGGCACCAAGCCTTTCCGCGTAGAGTCTACACGGCACGTCACATTATTGACGGCGCGAGACTCTTTCAAAGTGGTACAAGTGACTATGCGTTCTCCCTTAGGCTCTCTAACAATCACCCAAGGCTTCTCAGCGCTTATTTCACGTGGGAATCTGAACTGTGTTCTGTCTTCTGGCATCACAAAACGCAATCGATCCCTAGCGCCTCGGGCGCCTGCACTGGCAATGAAATGTCGTCCTTCCTTGGACGCCCCGCTCTCATACCACGCTCGAACATCTTCATCACTGACTACGACCCAAAACTGTGGCGTTTGCAGTCCAGCAGCGCGACATACGCGGATCAACTCAAGAGGGTCGTCCAGTGTAACAACATCACGGGCACACGGCACGAAACATTGACAACCCGTTATTTCCAAATGAGGTTTTGCAAGAGCGTCGTAATACCCCGGAGTAGTCGAGCTGACTGGAACATAGAACACGACCGATTCGCGCTCGACTATTTCTTTTAGAGCTCTTGCGTACGCTAACGGATCCGCGGGGTTCGGCCGCGGCACTGTATAGAATCTGTGCACTGCCGCAGAGTATTTCAATAGTGCAAACTGTCCCTCGATTTCGAAGGCGACGACTCGGGCGCCGGCCGAATGGAAATTTCTTGCCAAATGTAGCGCTTGCACCGAACTTCCTCCGCTGATGAGGACGGTGCGAGGCTTGTTAGGGCTCTGGGAACTGAGGGCGCGTCCAATCATTTTTAGCACTCCGATCGGGGTTTGAACACACTTCCAAAATATGAACAACGATGCGGCGATCCATAGCGTCGGGAGCACTATCAGGATTTGCTTCCAGGCGGGGTGCCAAATGAGGTTGAAGAGGGCGAAGAATGGTCTGAGGAATAGTCTCGGGAACCAGGTGATGATGAGTAGCAGGCGCGGTAGTGGCGGAGGTCTTTCTGGAGAGATGGCTCTTTCTTCAGGTATGAGTGAGAATGTGGAGGAGAAGGATCGCCGAAGGGCTGTGAAGGTAGGCGGCGGCTGGTGCGAGCATCGCTTGACTCGCGGCGAGAACACGAGCTCGGTGTTGGAGCGCGCGAGGCGGTACTCAGGCGCGCAGGCCGGCATGACGGAACACTGACGCGCGCGCTCGCCGCCCTCGCATATAAACCGCCTCGTTATCTGCCGGCGCCGCGCGACACTCCTCAAACCTCATCTTTGCACCCAATTAACGGCTACCTATTTAGAAAAAATAATGAGACGCGCACATTTTTTTAATCACTGCAATAGGCGATCTCTGAACTGGAGGTCGTAAAAAAATACTAAGTCCTGATATTGAAAATTTAATTATCAACAATCAATTTAAAATACATTTATTTGATATCTATAGGTAATAGTATTTAATGACATAACACTGTAAAATAAGTCATATCTACAAAATGAGACTAGCAAAGTGAAATATATCACAAAAACAAATTAAGTTTAAAGGAACTACATGGGACATACAACCTTAAGCTCACAATGAAAACATAGTCTCCAATATATCATAAAGTGTACAGATACATTTTGCATAGAACCTGTACACATTTTAATAAATGCTCCAAATATATTACAGGATTATTCCTAGTAATATAAATTCAGCAATAGGTACCAATGTTTAGCAAATCTATCATTTGAATGTAATCTTGTATATGCAAAACTAGATAACATAATGAAAATACATATATAGAATACGAATTAACTAATAAAGAAATACTAAAAATAATAATATTAATTACCTAGCAACGTTTACAGTTTTATTATCATTTTGGATGGTCATAAAATAAAGATACACTAGAAAAGACTTGTGAACAAAACCACTGATAATATAATAACAATAATTATAAATACAGGGTGTAGATACTGTTCATAATAATCGTGTCTACTTAAATGGACTTTCAATAGTAGTGATAGTATTGAAACACCATTGACTTCACATTGGCAGAATCAATATCCTGATTCAAAACTGTGCATGTATATCTAAAAATATAAAACAGATCTACAAATACTTATTATAAATGCAATAAAATGGATCTAGACATTAGAATGTCTTTAATTTGACAAATAAGTATCAGAATACTAATTATAATTTGACAACAATCACTTAGTAGGGTTAATGGGCATTCTAGTTTTAACAATTAACAACCAAATTTAGCTATGCTAAGTAAATGTAATATGACAATATTTTCTAAATTATGGCCATAATATAATAGATCATGGAAGACAATAAGATGATAATATTAATAACAATTTGACATAAACAAGATTAATAACATAATCAGCTCACTAATGATTACTTTAAGTATTATGAATAAATGAATATAATGCATCAAAAATAACTACTATGGATTCACTACGACACTATACATAATGTCTTGAGTCTTTCTAGCATTATCTAGAACTTGATATTTTACTAAATTAATATGCCTATGTCCAGCAATGGACTGCTACAGGCTAATAATGATAATGAAAAAGTAATATGCCTCTGTTAATGAAGAAGCAGTTTTATTGTTGTTGTTTTTTATATTACACTTGATTTTTGTTTATGTATTGTTGTTGTTTTTTTATATTACACTTGATTTTTGTTTATATACCTTTTTTATATAGATCTCTTTTCGAGTTAGATAAACAGCCTTGTGATAGTTGTAGGGCTATTTTGTATTTATATGGTACAGAAGAAATGCATAACAGAGGTATAATTTTATAAATTATTGCTTGATTTTTGGTATTAAAAAAATAGAATAATCATAGAATGAAGTTTTTCAGAATTGAGGATTGCAAGTCTGACCTTAAAGTGGGTACTAATCAAAAATAGCCTCATAAAATGTTAAGTTAACAATCATCAGACAGTTAATTTTCAATACATGTATTTCATAAATCATTTAGTTTAAATAAAACATTTTCTCGCCATATACAAACAACACAGTATTGGCTAATACAACTATCAAAGATACTACTACATGAGTTATATGAGAAATGGCATGCTCGTCTCTTTCAACTCTATAGAGCCATTCTTACAGACTATATGCAACTCATTATCTGGTTCTCCTTCAAACCTAAACCTCTTTGGATGGGAATCATCCATAAACCTTCCCAGCTTCAATATCTTGTCATCTACCTTGATTCTGTCAGCAATCAAGTTGGTTGCAGGCAAATTTTTTAAAATATCATGTATGAGCAGTTCCACTTTCCCTTTTTCATGAATAAAAATACTGCTTTTATCTTTCAGTTGTGATGCGTGCATGAACACCTCCCCACTCTTCAGCGAAGCCTGCAAGGTGCCAGAGAAACCTGTGATGTGTAGATTTCCCTGTTGTATCACATCAATCATCACTGACCTGTGTAAATGATCTAGATTAATATTCCCCATTAGTGTTGTAAAGTGTGATTTATCACTGTAACACGACTTTACAGCTATGGGACCAGCGTGAGTAGTAACAACAAAGGAATTTGCCATGATATTGTTACAGCAAATGCCAGAGTTAAGACCAGTTTTCAAATCTATATTGCTTGCTTGGAGTCTGCCATCAGTGTGCACCTCTCCTTCTACACTTTCCACTTTAATATTTTGAGCCTTAACGTCCGACACTTTGACAGATCCTTTATCTGTTTTTACTACGAATTCATCGCCTTCCAATTTTGTTAGAAACACTGAAGCTTTATCTGTTGTCGTGACCTGCACATTTAGCTGGTACGGCACTCTTATTAAACAAACGTCATTACGATCCGAAGATTTATTCTTGTTGAGCAACTCCAGTCGCTTGGACGTCTGCTTGACCTGGAAATCGCTGGTTTCCTTCCCCTGACTGTACAATGTCATAACAAGTTTGTTATGAGCGTTCATGTCGTTTACGTCGATCGGCTGCACCTTCACGTGTATGGGGCTTTCAATGAATATGCTTGTATTGTTATCTATAGTTTTCTCCACAGTCCTGACCACGTTCAGGTTCTTGAAATCGGGCAAGTTGCTGAAGTCCACAAAACTTAACCTCAAAATCTTGAGGCACTTATGTAAGACCCGCTGCCCTCCTACGGAGAACATTTTGGCGTATTTTTTTAACTAAATAAATATGAAAACATATTTTAGTTTAATTCAATTATTTTTCTCATTCTTCGTAGGTTGAGAAAAATGACAGTACTCATCTGACTTTGACAATTCTTTTTCTAAAATATTAGAAACCATTTAACGCAAATAGCAAAATCTGATGAAATATATTATAACTTACTTTACATACTTTAAAATGATATGTACATCGATATGTACTGCTTATTTTGACAAAAATTGATGTAAATCCTCAGTGTCATATCAAAATCAAAATAAAAAATCAACTTAAAGTTATTTCCCTATTTTTTATGGGGATATAAATATGATAAAGGTAAAGAAACGTGCAAGTTGAAAGATTTTGATTGACATAAACTGTCATTAACTGTCACTGTCATTTCATTGCAATTTGCAATTTTGCAACTGCAGTCTGCACTTTCTGATGTGAAAAATTAATTACCTACATTTTAATTTTAAGTTTAAAATTAATTTCAATTTTCGGCAAAGAATATAGTACTCTACGAGGATATATGAAAAGTACAATTACACGTAAAATCTAAGTCCAAGGCACAAGCCGTGGGCACCAACTAATAAAAATGTTTAAGATGAATGGCGATGTAAAAGAGGCATTTTCTCTCATAAAGCCAGTTTGCGATGTTGTAATGGTGTGTCCATCGCCTGAAACAATAGCAGCCTTCACGTCCAGAGTGTCGCAGCTGAAGAAGGAGGTGGTTCAAGAACTCCAACAGTACTTGCTGTTTCCGTTCATCACTCACATCAAATCTACTGAAATTACGTATGTTCTCTCTATAATATTATTAATACGTTAGTTTGGATGTATGCCTGAAGTTTGATACACGTGTTTAAATGTGATTCTATTTATCCTGAAATTCTCATGGTAATGCAGTCCCAGGGTGCAGCTATAGGTACTTGAATTGCGAAATACAACTTAAACCCCAAATCTACTTAATTAATATATATATATCCATACTAATATTATAAATGCGAATGTTTGGATGTGAGTTTGTGAATTTGTGAGTTTGTGAGGATGTTTGTTACTCAATCACGCAAAATCTACTGGACGGATTTCGATGAAATTTGGTACAGAGGTAGATAATGACCTGGAATAGCACATAGGCTACTTTTTATCCCGGGAAAAAGCACTGTTCCCGTGGGAAATTCACGCGGGCGAAGCCGCGGGCAAAAGCTAGTAATTAATATTTTTTGCATCCCATACCATAATAAATAAAAAGCTTTTTTCACTGCTTCTTCTGATGATTATTTATTCAAATATTTTCATTTCTCTTGTTCCACATTGATTTTTACTAAATTAATACTACAAATATGAACAACAACATCATATTATAATCTACCCACATTATAATAAAAAGTTATACTTGTTACATTAATTTGTTCCATTATTACATCTACATGTAAACAGAAGATAGAAATTAAATTTTGCATTTAGGCAAATTAAAATATTGATTCAATAAAGTATAAAAGACCCTCTCTCTCTCTCAGCCGAAAGATGTCCACTGCTGGACAAAGGCCTCCCCCAGGGATTTCCATAACGACCAGTCCTGCGCTGCCCGCATCCAAGTATAAAAGTACTTTTAGAAAATAAGAAACTTAAATTCAATTTTAGAATGAGTGGAGTCGCAATTCCATAAAAGAAGTAGAAATAGAGCATGCAAAGAAAATATATCGATATATATATAGATGAATAATAAAATTTGTAAATAAAAACTATTGCAACTAAACATAAAATCAACCAGAATTATTTCCTATTCAAATTAAGATATATTTTTTAAAATATATTGGGTCTGCACTCTGTTCAGTCAGACATATTATGTACATTTTATTGCTTTAAATTTGATTGTATTGGAATGACTGTTTCTTTTTTACAATGTTCAAAGTTCAATCCAATCTGATTCCAAAGTTTAAAAATTCATGCAATGATCTAAAATCATGCATTAATACTGATGCAACATTTAATAATTGTTTTGAAAACAGTTAAGCCTATTAAGTTTTTAGAGTAGGTAAGCATAATATTTAAAAATAACCATTATTTATTATTGAGTTGTAGTTACATAAATTTATGTGATGTAGTTACTAAAATTTTTATGTGTAATTTATTATTTTTTGATGAAAATTATTTACTTATATATATAGGCTAATTTTTTTTGTAAATAAGTACTTACACAATCCACAAATTCAGCTTGATACTGATTATGACTATGGGCATATCACAGCAGGTAATATACTTAAGCTTACGCTGTCCTTCTCTAGGAATCCCGCTGTATGTGAGTAAGGCTTAGGGGTACATATGAAAGGGTCAAAGACTCGACATGCTACTATGAATATGGACCCCGCTGCAAGATAAGATTGATAAAGTTCCAGTACTCAGTGAACTTTTCAGGAAAAAGTACGAGTTACAATGGCGCTTGATAGATGCTATGAGAGTGGTGTTGGAGCGGGTCACCGTGGACAGCCTGGAGATGTGTCTGAAGATAGAGACGGGCCTGCTGCCGCTGATTTTCGATAGCTGCAAGACGGGCATGAGTAAGGGACAATTTTATATTTCTGTTTACTACTTGTTAAGTGTTTTATAGATAACTAGCTTTTGCGGTTTCGCCCTCGTGAACTTCTCACGGGAACAATGCTTTCCCCTATGTCCTTCTCTGTACTTCTAACGATGAGTATGTGAAATTTCAGTATGATTGGTTCAGTAGATAAAGCGTTAAGAGGTAACAAACAAACATTAATACAGACAAACTCACTTTTATATATTTTTTTAATTATTTTTAATATTAGAAATAAAATGTCAGATTCAGTTTCACTGTCAGATTTTTCCCAAGGGGCCTAAAAGCATGTGATTTGACTTGTCAACTACTGCCATCTAGCAGCAGTTGGCATATACACACTAGTAAACTAAACACATGGTTACCTTTTGTTTTTTAGTCGACGACGTACCAGAAGAGCTGAAGCACAGCGTCATGCAGACCCTGACCACTCTCATGCTTAATCTAGACAAGCGCTTGAGGGAGAGGCTGCTTAGAACACAGATGGCGCTATTGGCACAGGTCATATTTGTGGCGGTTCACATTGCGAAGCTGGAGAAGTTGAGGGCTCTAAGGTATTGTGATACATTATATATAGCACATTATGATACATTATATATAGCACAACGTCATGCGGACCGTCACTACTCTATTGCTTCATCTAGACAAATGCTTGAGGGAGAGGCTGCTCAAAACACAGGTTGTACAAAAATGCCTTATTGTGCCGTAATGGTGTTTTTCAATGCATGTCATATTACTATTTCATTAGTAATGACATAAGATTGTGGGCGTGCTCGGGGCGTGGCTTATGCAAAAATTGACACGGGCGATTCCTTAGCAACGCACCCGCGTCGCCGTTCTATCTGGATTTTTTTCTGTGGGACCCTCACTACTCTATTGCTTCATCTAGACAAGCGCTTGAGGGAGAGGCTGCTCAGAACACAGATGGCGCTACTGGCACAGGTCATATTTGTGGCAGTTCACATCGCGAAGCTGGAGAAGTTGAGGGCTCTAAGGTATTATGTTCTAGTTAATATAAACGGGCCACTCACGTGCTGTAGGTTGGCGGCTGCCGACTATAGTAGTAGTAAAATAATGGCTTTATGGCAAATTTTTATACATATTAGGTACTAAAGTAACTTATGTCAAGTCTGTTTTGTCCGAATATATTTATTTATTAGCCGCGCCCCGGGACTTCGCTCCCGTGAGAATTTTAGGACAAAAACCCCATGTGCTATTCCCAGTATTTTTCTACCCGTATACCAAATTTCATCGAAATCCGTCTAGTAGATTTTGTGTGATTGAGTCACAAACATCCTCACAAATTCACAAACTCATATCCGAACTTTCGCATTTATAATATTAGTAGCATTAGTAGGATCACGAAGTAGGTAAAGAGAGGAGGTGCGCATAGGCATTTTACATATGAAAGACAGTGTCCGCATTGGGAGGGGAACGGGGGACGTATACTTACCGTAGACAGAAATTAAAAAATGAACTCTTATAGGATAGACGTACGACTTATTTTATCTTATTTTAACAAACTGTATAGCCACCTATTGGCCAGTAGCAGAATTATTTTCGCAAACTGTTTTATCAAATCTCTTAAGTTCTGCTATTACTCACTAGATGGCTGTACTGACAGGCGCGTATCCACCGCTGTGGGAATACTTACGAGTAAAAATATATACTCTTATCGCGTGATTCTTTGTTGTGTGTGTTACTTTTACACCCCACAAAACAGCACTTAATTGTTAATGAGCACAATCTAAAATTTCGCGTAACTCACATCTGCGGCACGTGTTGACACTGTGAAGTGAACTCTGCAAATGCGACAATAGTGACGTCTGGTGGCAAATAGTTAGAAACCTCAAGTTGGTCGACTGGGGACAGGTCTACTAGCTTATGAACAGCTCTTCTTCATATGTACTCGTATGATTTATTAAATTATCATGCAAGCACATTTTAGGTACACATACACGTAAAACCACACTGGAGGTCTTGTACAAACTTTGCTAATCTTACATGTTAGAAGGTAAAACTAATATTTTTCTGATCTTACGCTACCCTTTTCTTTCAATTTATTCCTTTCAAATTCTTGGTTGACTGAAAAAAATCCGTTACTGGAATAAGTCCGCCTTAGTACGCCTGATGTATATGTGCAATAAAGAGTTAACAATAAGGTGTTTATCGCGTTCAAATATTCCACCAGATGTCAGCACCTACAAGTAAGGACAGACATCTGTCAGATGGTATAGTATAACGCTGTCAATGTCGATGTGTCAAATTCAAATAGATATATTAATGCTTTATTCTCAACCATTTCCACTTGAGAAATAGCATAAAATGTGAAATATATAACAAAATTTAAATTTGCATGTTGAAATGACGAAGTCAAAGTCAATTATTTTTATTTATATAGGCTTAAAAATAGCACTTATAGATCGTCAAATTCTTGTTTTTTACTTAGTTGACGTCATAAAATTACTTAAAGCTAAGGTTACCACCGCCTCCAAAGCGCAAGTGGAGAAGAGGCGGCGCAACAAACTCACCTGCTGCATTTTCTCCAAAGACGTCTCTTTACAACATATTTCTGACAATATTACAGTAGTGTACCATTGACATGACAATACTCACCAGTAGCGCCAACTGGTAAGCGTAACTACGACAAAACTTTTTTCCAAAAAAGTGAACCGACTTCCATCATAAAACTTAAAATCATGAAATAACAATAAAGAAAAATGTATTAGCATGCTACCTACTGAATGAGGTGAAGTCGGTGCCAAGTGCAGGACTATGTAATTGTTTAGCTAGGCATGTTGTATATGTACATGATTCTAATGTTAATTTAGATTAGGTATTTAATATTCAATTTGGCACCGACTTCACCTCATTCAGTAGGTAGCATGCTAATACATTTTTCTTTATTGTTATTTCATGATTTTAAGTTTTATGATGGAAGTCGGTTCACTTTTTTGGAAAAAAGTTTTATTTTATCATTTTTAGTGTTTCTACACCTTTTCATTTTCTTTAATAAAAACTTAAACTTTTCTTTCACTGGTGGCCGAAAATAAAGAATTAAGAATTCGAAACTTTTTATGTCAGTTTGATTTGAAATGTCAGAACATGTCAAATTGTCTATTATTTTTGGCACATAAATAGACCGTGAGCACGCGACGACCAAACCTTCCTTATTTTAAAAATGCTGCATATTTCTCTGCGTGGTATATACGAGTAAAAAATATTAGCGACTAGGTTTGAAGTTTGGATCTTAGTTGCTCATGCAGGTAATATGGATAGCAAGGATGATTTTTATAGGTATAAAAAGCACCCTTGGGGCCTTTCAAAATAATATTAAATTCAGCTTTTATAATAAAACAAATATAACTATAATTTAGTAAAGTTACAATGTCTGGCAGGGGTTTACATCTGCACCAATTGCCTGGCAATGGATGGCGTGATTTCTTATATTATTAGGAATAAAATCTTTAAAAAACTTTACTTTAAGGAAATTGAGTTACCACTTTAAATGTTATTGCTACAAATAATCTGCTTAAGTAATCATGATCCAACTTTTATAGTCGCTAATCGCTATTTCTATGTTTGGAACATACACAGAAAATCTTTAGTTTTAATAAAATAAGGAATGGCATGCTATCGCGGGCTTTTGCTCTATAATGCAATGTTGGTATTTTTATATTTTGTTAGGTATCTTTAAAATTACCGAACAGATTCTGACGTGGTTAAAATGGGACCAACTTGGGTATATACCATTACGAATAAAAAAACAATTTCGGAAATCAGTTCACTGTAGGCGGAGAAATCGGCGAACATACATAAAAAAAAAACATACATACATCGAAACATATAACCTCCTCCTTTTTTGAGAAGTCGGTTGATAACTCCCTGTAACTGTTGGTTAGTTACGAGTGCGTGTTGGGTGACGTAGAATGATACTCGTTATGCGTTGGTAAAAAGAATCTATTTATTTTAAAATGTACTACATTTTATAGCTAAAATTACATGAGTCAGACGTTCGTATGACGCACGTGATTTACAATACCCTACAAATACTCTCCCCTTTATGAAAAAAAAATTAAATACATTATAAAAAAAAAAATTGTAAAAAATAGTAAAACATTAAAAAATAATAAAACATTGTAAAATAATGAATACAAAAAAAAACTAGACATTTTAGGACGCGTATGCTAGTTGTCCTTGTCCTGGGGAGGCTGGGGTGGTCCTCGGATAACGGGTGAACTGCTGGAAGCTTCTGTTACAGCGATTTTGTAGTTGTGCTTAGACAGCAAATCTGACCACGGGTTTCACCACGCGACCGTATCGCGTGACTATTCGGTTCGTTGACACCGGTTCACATTCGTTTGCTGTATCGCTGTTATTTTCTGTTGTAACAAATGCAGGTTTTAATCTGTCGATTGACACCGTAGTAGTTCTTCCTGGCAGTTGTATTGTGTAACATTTATCATCCCGATGAATTATTTTGTAAGGACCTTCGTATGGCGCTGTCAGTGCCTTTTTGATCATGTCTCTTCTTAGGAAAACATAATCGCATTTTCTTAACTCCTTGTGGATGAAACATTTTCTATTTGTTTTTGCGGTTGAATTGTCCGAAATATTCATATTATTCATAGCTGACGATAATTCAGTTACGTAATCAATGTCAGTAACCGAGTCGGTTTTGTTTACATTGAAGAAATCAGCTGGCAGTCGTAGCGTAGTGCCGTATGTCATTTGAGCTGCGCTGACGCCGCAATCTTCCTTTATCGCTGTGCGTAGTCCTAGCATTACTAATGGCAATTCCTTGACCCAATTTGCGCTATTACATGTAGCGATTAATGAGGTTTTCAGACATCTATGCCATCTTTCCACCTGGCCATTGGCTTGTGGGTGGTACGGCGTTGTATGGATTTTATTTATTCCAAGTCTCTTCGCTAGTTTAGTAAACAGATTGGACTCGAACTGCCGACCTTGATCAGTAGTTATCGTAACTGGACAACCGAAGCGCGATATCCATCCGGTAACCAATGCATTGCATACATTTTCTGCAGTCATCTGCGTTATGGGGTAAGCTTCCGGCCACTTTGTCTTCCTGTCTATCATTGTAACGCAGTATTTAAATTCTTGTGACAGTGGTAGTGGTCCCACGATGTCAATATGAACATGCTCGAACCTCTCTGATTTTGGAAACGAGCTCAAGGGTGATACCGTGTGTCTGTGTGTTTTGGCTTGCTGACACGGAATACATGATCTTGCCCACGATGTCACATCTTTGTTTATGGACGGCCAGAAGAACCTGTCTGTCATCATTTTCCTGGTGGCACGCGTTCCGGGGTGGCTAAGTCCGTGTACAGCGTTGAAAGCTGTTTGACGGTACTGAGTAGGTAAATAGGGTCTCGGCTCCTTGTTAGTTGTTTCGCATAATATTTCTTGTTCCGATCCAGGGAATTGATATCGCTTGAACAACAAATTTCCCTTTTCCATGAGAATTTTGATTTCTTCATCCTTTTCTTGATCTTTTGCTAACTGTTCATAATCGATACAACTCGGGAAAGATATTGTCTCTATTCTTGAGAGAGCATCGGCAACACAGTTTTCTGAGCCAGATATATGTTTGATTTCTGTACAAAATTGTGAAATGAAATCTAGATGACGTAAGCGACGTGGCGTATCATTGTTAGAGCTCGATTTCGTCATTGCGAATATCAACGGCTTATGATCGGTGTAAACGATCAATTCTTTGCCTTCAATTTGATGTCGGAAATGTTTTATTGACATGTAAATCGCTAAAAGCTCTCTGTCGTAAGTGCTGTATTTTTGTTGAGCCGTACTCAGAGCTTTGGAGAAAAATCCAAGGGGTTGCCATGTGCCTTCAATATTCTGTTGCAATACACCGCCGGCGCATGTCGCTGAACTGTCCGTCATAAGGGCAAGCGGTGACGTCAGAGATGGATGGTGAAGCGTAACGGCGCGTTTGATGCTTTCCTTACATTCTTCAAATGCTTTTTCTGACGTTTCAGTCCATGGGATCTTCCTTCTGTCGTTTTTCTTCGAGTCGTGAAGAAAATTATTTAGCTCCCTTTGATATTCGGCTGCTTGCGGAAGACAGGATCGGTAGAAATTAATTATTCCAAGGAATCGACGTAGCTCTCGGATTGTCTCGGGTTTAGGATAGTTTCCTATAACATCAATTTTCTCTTTTAGGGGTTGGATACCTTCTTGGTTTATGTGGTACCCGAGAAAATCTAATTTATCTTTGCCGAATTCGCATTTTGACAAATTAATTTTGATTCCATACTTTTTTAGTCGTTCGAGGACTTCTGCCAAATGCTGTTTATGCTGAGATTCGCAGGTACTGCTGATCAGTAAATCATCACAATAGCAATAAACGAAATCAAGGCCATTTAGTACCAAATTCATGAAACGTTGAAAGGTTTGACCAGCATTTCGCAAACCAAACGTCATTTTCATAAATTCGAATAACCCGAAGGGTGTTATGATGGCTGTCTTCGGAATGTCTTCTTCAGCTATTCTAATGGAATGGAAGGCCTTTTCGATGTCTAATTTTGAAAATATCTTTTTATCCTTCAGGATATATGTGAAATCTTGCAGTCTTGGAAGTGGATAGCGATCCGGGATTGTCACCGCGTTTAATCGCCTGAAATCTCCACAGGGCCTGATTTCTCCATTTTTCTTAATCACTATGTGAAGTGGGGATGCCCAAGGACTGCTTGAAGGTCTGCATATTCCATTCTCGACCATTTTCTGGAACTCCCGCTTGGCCGCTTTGTAGCGTTCAGGGTTCAAAGGACGCACCTTTTCATGTGTAGGGGGTCCTGAAGTGTAGATATGATGTTCAATATTATGCGCTGGGATTTCTGTTTGCATAGGCATCGACGGGTTAACGACATCAGTGTATTTCTTTAAAATATCGTAGTAGCAATTATTTTTGTCGATGGTGCAAATTGATGGCTCCGTTGTATATGATATTTGAGCAATCGTACTTAGGTCGGTGACTTCATCGCGTAATCGTTTAGAATGTAGGTCGACTAGCAACTTATTTTTCGTAAGAAAGTCGGCTCCTATTATGGAATTTCGGACATCTGCTACAATAAACGTCCACTTGAAGTCTCGACGAAGTCCTAGGTTAAGACTCAGATTTTTCGTTCCATATGTCTTGATAGGCGTTCCATTTGCAGCGAATAAATTCGAGTCGCTTGGTGTTAGTAGTTGTTTATTTTTTACTGCCAAAACTGACACTTCGGCTCCTGTGTCTATCAAAAACCGTGTACCACTGTTTAAGTCGGTAACACAGAGACGGCAGGTTTTAATTTCATTGACACCGAGAACTGCCTTTTTCGGAGTCAATTCTAGTTTTCCGATTTCTTTTCTTGAAAATTGCAGTGTCGGCTATCCTTGCATTTCGTAGCTGCTTGACCAAACTTCTTATGAAAGTAGCAAATCCACGGAGCAGTACGTGACTTCGACCTTGACCGCGATCTATTGCGCCCTGGGAATGGCGATCGACCTCTGTCATGTTTATTTCTTACTTCAGCTACTTCATGAAATAGTTGGTCGACTTTTTGTGTCAATAAGGCGATTTCTGGATGACTAATTTGAGCTATTTCCGTCCTTGGCCGAATATTTTCCGTAACTGTATCTGCAATCTGCGCCAATTTGTCCAGATCTTTGACATCGCTTATGCTCAATACAGCTCGAACCGCTGGTGGAAGGTGCCCAGTCCACATTATCTGAAGGGTTTCGTCGGGAACTTTCTTTTTCGCCAAGTCACGCATTTTTCTTAGTAATTGCGATGGCTTTTGATCGCCCAATTCCATTTCGCTGACTAATTTTTGAAATTGTCTGACCTCCGACTCTTCAAAAACGCCGATTAATCTGCTCTTCAACGCATTGTACTTATTTTCAGCAGGGGGGTCAGTTAAGAGGTCGCTCACTTGCTGCAATGCCTCTAGACCGAGTTTGGCGATAACAAAATGAAATTTGTCTTCATCGCCTTTCTTCTGAGGTCGCATAACGGACTCAAATTGCGCAAACCAAAGTCGCGGGTGCGCTGTCCAAAAATCGGGAACCTTGGTTGTTAAGGACATAGCTTCGATGGTGCTATGTGATGAAGACTGGTAGGACTCCGAAACCGGGGGTTGCGGACTGTAAATTGGAGGTCTCGCAACTGGAGTAGGCGGTGCCCTGTTGAGATCTTCTCGTGGTTCGGAAAATGGCATGTTCCTCAGCTTCCCCAAGCCGTAAGTAGTGATATCTGCCTCTTGAAATTCCGGACGGTGGGACCCGCTTGTGGGAGGCCGCCCGAAATTGTACAGTCACTACGTACAATTTTCTGGATTCTTAAATCACGTCGGGGTCACCAATGTAACTGTTGGTTAGTTACGAGTGCGTGTTGGGTGACGTAGAATGATACTCGTTATGCGTTGGTAAAAAGAATCTATTTATTTTAAAATGTACTACATTTTATAGCTAAAATTACATGAGTCAGACGTTCGTATGACGCACGTGATTTACAATACCCTACATCCCATTAAAAAAGACTTATTATTGTAGGCTATCAGCCATAAACTGCCTCACGGCGCACACATCGACTCACGCGCAGTTCACAAACAGCAAATGCCACTTGACGGACGCCAACCTCGAGAAAGCCGCGGTGGAGATGCTGTCCTACATTTTGCCGGGCGTGCTAGCAGCGTTGCAGGACGTCGCTACGTGTACCAACAATCCAGGGCATGCTTTGGTCGTGGTAATATATTTTTTATTCTATTCAATACCATTATCATCATGTAAAATTAGACTCATAAGACTGTTTGTTTTCCGAATAAAATAAAATAAAATAAAAAATCATTTGCGGACATTATATTTTACTAAGGGCTAATTTTTCAATCATCAAATAAATGTTATCTGACAGATAATGTGTAAAGCGACTAAATTGAAGGGTCATGTTATGCCTACAGTGCAACTGACGCAGTGCTGTCAACTTATTTTAGTCATTCTATAATTTAACTAGTTGATAACATTTATTCGATGATTGAAAAATTAGCCCTAAAATGAATTTATATTTTTAATCAAAGCCGTCTAATAATTTAGCATTATTAATTCAATGCTTCCTTGCTCGAAAAAAAGACAGACCGGTTATTTCCTTTCCGTGTTGATTGTGAAAATAAATCAAGGGATTAACTGGATTCCTCTCATAGGTGATGAACCAGAAACCTGTCACTACATCTGAATCTCCATTCCACTAATAAGTTAAGCGTTACCTATTTAGTTAAGTGTGGCCTTCGAGTCTCACGTCTCTTGGCTGTTTTCCCTTAGAGATTCTCCTTTAGTCGTATTCCTCATGATTGAGGGTCGACTGTCTTGGAGTGGTTTAACATTGCCTTCTCCATTTCACACACTAGATATTCATCAACTAGAGTACGGTTCTCACTTATGGTGCCGAAACCTGGGTTTTTACGAAGGAGGTCCTACACAAACTCAGAGTCACTCAAAGGGCAATTAAGAGAAAACTGGTAGGTGTCACGCTTAAAGACTCAGAAATCACAGTAAAGTCACGGATGTCATCAAACGTATTGCGAAGCTTAAGTGGCAATGGGCTGGCCATGTCGCCAGGAAATAAGGTTTGGTGGAGTGGAGACCTTGGAGCGAAACACGCCCACAAGGAAGACCGCAAATGCGCTGGGCTGATGATGTTAAAAGAACAGCAGGCGTAAAATGGATAGAGATTGCCCAAGACCGGAAGAAGTAGTATAAGATGAAGGAGGCCTACACCCGTAGGGTTGAAAAGGGCTGAAGAGAGAGAGTGAGTACAGGTTTCCTCACGATGTTTTCCTTCACCGGAAGCAAGAGATCAAGCTAGTATGTCGTGTATGTGGCTATTGTGTTTCTTGTTCACAAAGCTTAGCCCCTAGCTTATCTGTAAGCTTAGCACATAGTGTGGCCTTAGCTAGTAGTTTGAAGCTTTGAGACATAATATACTATGATTTTATAGTTTTTGACGTGAAAAAGAGCCTTCTTTAAAGGCAAAGTTTCAATAAATAATTTCTGATTTCTAGTCTAACTGAACAAAAAAACATAGAATGTGCCAGCTGCATCTCTTCCCGCGCAGATTGTAAAAGTAAATTGAGGGAAAGTGCTTTAAACTGGGGATTGGTCCACTTATAGGCTAGCAACCTGTCACTATACCTGAATCTCCATTCCATCAGAGAGCCCACTATTCACCTAAGCGTGGCCTTCGAGTCTCACGACTCTTGGCTCTGTCTACCCCGTGTAGTGTATTCATGTTTATTTTACTTTTATTCTTGTCTATTTTACTATTATGATTACTTATTTAGCTCAAAATGTTCTTTTTTACACTTTCTATTGTAAAATTTCTACGTTGCTAAGGAATATTTCTTTAAACTTACCGTTATATCTTCATTTTTGGTTGTTTTATAGTATATATGTTTTTCCAACATATTTAATGTACTTTTCTACACTTTTCGATGATCACTTCTTTAAATTTTATTAAAATTATTTATGTCTTTCCTTATTATAAACAATTTTGATTGTCAAGGATTGTGACAAGTCAGATTTTATTTTTCTAAAATTCTATAAATTTCTATGCGAACCTCTTCACAAATGTTCTAATTTCGTATTTTATTTGAAAATTATGAAGAATTACGAAATTCTAAATCGAGGCCTATATAAAGACACTGAATGTCAGTCCGGGTCAGTCTTGATCTTCTGAGAAACAGAACGGTACGAACTATAAAGGTCTTGTCTCGGGGCCTGCTGACCCCGGGACCCTGCAAGCCTTCGCGTCGTTAATCAATATCTAACACGAAGAAGTTGCTGTGACCTGTGGATTGAAGTCTGGAATAAAGGCACACACTATCGCCTGCCACCCCTGCTGTGCTGCTGTGACCTGTGGCCGAAGCCTGGATTAAAGGTACTTACTTTCGCCTGCCATCCCTACTGTACCGCCAGTACATCTTCAACCCTATTGTGCCGCCGGACAAACTTTACCCCCTGTCGGGATTTCCCCGACTATCCTGTCCGTGCCGTATCCGTAATTTTATTTGGAACTCTATCCGTGTCTGTGCCGTATCCGTGATTTCTTTGGAACTCTGTCCGTGCCCGTGTGGTGTATTTTTTATATTTTAAATTGTATTTTCTATTAATTTAAATTAAATATTAATTTCTCTTAAAAATCTGTTATTATTACATAACACCCGTAAGGGATAAAGACGTGATTGTATGTATGTATGTAGTCTAACTGTATTAATTTAATAGAATGATATAACTATAATCTAACAAATTTGAGTCTCTAGTTACTTGTCAATAAATATTTCATTCATTCATTCATTATTTGTAGACGTCCCTAGAGGCGACCCATCGCATCCTCTGCATGGTGATGAACGATAAGCATGTCCAGAAAAAGGGTGACGTCACAGCCGAGGACATTGCCAAAATGGTGCGCGAGAAATCCAAGATGGCCGATACAGAAGTAAGCAGTAAGGGTAATTAGTAATTTTGGTGAATTATTAACTTTATGTGGGTAGTGTTAAGCTATCTAGATTAGATTGCTTTGAGCTTATATCTCGGAAATTTAAAAAAAATTCTAGAACGCGTCATTTTGTTGTTGCATGACTTAAACTGCAGTATTTATTTATTTAATTTGCAGTTCTGATTTGCAGACCTGCTTAAAATACAGCCTTTCTAGAACGCTAGTAGTTAGTAGTCACTCACGTGCTGCATAAAAGCACGTGATGAAAGACCCGTTTTTAATATATTATGACAAAAAAACTGCCTATCAAACTCTTGCTCTGCTTTAACTGTATTCTTGCTAATAAATATTGATTTATTGAATTAAAAAATGTAGTTGAATAGTCTTCCGTTCTCGTCTTCACTTCCATGTCTCCCAACATAGAGGATTTAAAAAAAATACACGTCTTTACAAATCAGCGCTTTGGCTTCTGCCATAGCACCAAGCTGAGCTGGTCGCCTTTTCGACAAAGGACTTCGTTCAAAATGTATGGGAGCTTGGCTTACTGCGGACAGTTCGTTCAATAAATAATAGTATTATCATTCACCATAATTAATGTCAAATAGATTTTCGGAATATATCTTGGAGTATGAATATCTGTAATAAAAATATACCATTAAGTAAGTATTGTTTGCGTTTCCGTTATTAAAATCAAAGATGTCGGCCTTCACGTCTGTTCTGGGATGCCATTATCTAAAATAATATCACATTTAAGTAGTATATTTTTTATTCTTTGATGAAAGATTGGATTAATTAAGTATTTTTTTAGCATATTATGTTAGTTTTATATTAATTACATGCATATCATTTCGTATTTATATTTTAGAATGAATTATTTATTTTAATTTTTACTTAAATACTTAATTCAATATTGCATTTTCTTTACCTGGTAACACTCGATTCTTGAGCGCGGCTTTATTTTGACGTTGACAGTTGTTGACAAGTATCCAAGTGTCAATGTCGACCGAAGACAACATGTCAACGTCAAAATAAAGCCGCGCTGAAGAATCGAGTGTTACCAGGTAAAGAAAATGCAATATTGAATTACTTAAGTAAAAATTAAAATAAATACATAATTCTTCATTCAAAAATATATATATGAAATGATATGAGTGTACTTAATACATAAAACTAACACATTATGCTAAAAAATTACTTAATTAATCCAGTCTTTCATCAAAGAATAAAAAATAAACTACTTAAATGTAATATTATTTTAGATAATGGCATCCCAGCACAGACGTAAAGGCCGACATCTTTGATTTTAATAACGGAAACGCAAAAAATACTTACTAAATTGTATATTTTAATTATAGATATTCATACTCCAATATATATTAAGAAAATCTATTTGACATTAATTATGATGAATGATAATACTTTTATTTATTGCACGAACTGTCCGCAGTAAGCCGGCGATGAACAATGTCTTTTAATGCTAAGCAAATGTATGTTTTTACACGACTGGCCACAAAAGGAATGTTATGTTTTTTGGGTTCATGTATGTAAGTTTCTTCATTCCACCATAAGTCTTAAACGGTTAAACAGATTTTGATGTAAGAGGTATTTTTAGATTTATTGCATTCCTCCGAGTGACATAGGCTATGTGAGTTGTCAGTCGTATTTTTTGTTTTTTAATAATTAACTTGTTGTTCTATGTATTCAAAATAATACTTATAAATTAGATAAATTTAATATTTATTAGGGTTCCGTCGACTGGGACCGAGGCTCACTCGACCCGCGATCTGAGTCGCCGAAATAAAGAATTATTCTTTCTTTCTTTCTTCACAAGCTAAATAATTATAAATACTGATCGAAAAAAAAATCTAATTTGTGCCATTTCGACTCGAGATGATGATGATTATAAATACATTGAAAAAAATATATACACTTACTAACTTTTGGTTTTCCAACTTGTTATCGAAACTTTGTAATGTAAGTAAATATTTAGACTAAGAAAAAAAAAACATTCTATAATAGACTTATAAACTTGATTGTCAAATGAAGCTCATAAACATCAAAACACACCAAAAATGTCAAAACACACCAAAAATATCAAACTTGACAAATTGAGCCTCACAGAAGATATTATTTGTCCTTCACCAACATATGCAAAAACCATATCTGACATCCGGCTTCCTCAGCTGTCTGTGTTAAAAACAAAATTCTAGCTCTAAGAGTGTATACCCGTATAATGCCATGTTATGTTGTAAAACTGTTTTGTGTGCCAATAAATAAAATTAAAATAAGAAAATAATAATTCCAGACAAACAGACAGACGCGCCGAAGCTCTCCCCAGAGTGGTACGCGATGGCGGGCGAGAAACTCACTCTCATCACTGAGAGCTTAGCACCGTTGCGGACGCACGAGCACTGGAAAGTGAGGAAGGAGTTGGCAGTATTCTGCCGGAGGCTTCTTGAGGAATGTCACACGTATGTCTTGTCTTATCTTTGTAAAGAATCATTATCTTCGCGCCTCTGCAAAGTGAGGAAGGAGCTGGCGGTGTTCTGCCGGAGGCTTCTTGAGGAATGTCACACGTATGCACAAAACAAATTTATTGTCATATATGTAGTTTAATTCTGTTTCATATTTTTTGGTATTTTATATCCAAAAAAATAAAGCAAAAAAAGGTTTATTATATCTGAATTGTCAAATAATTACAGCAATTCCATTCCATTAGAATAAAAAATCCGAGTTCAGTCTATTTTGCTAAAATTTGATATCCTACTACTAATATTATATTATAAATACGAAAGCTTAGATGTTGAGACGGACGGATTTTGATGAAATTTGGTACACGGGTAAAAAAATACCGGGATTAGGACATAGGGTATTTTTTATCCCAAAATTCCCATGGGAGTAAAGCCCCCGAGCGCAACTAGTGATTGTATGATATTTTCAGGTCAATGCAGGGTTCAGCACCCATTGCGCTCGACATTCTTATATCTCTCTCTAAAGACGAGTTCCCCGCCGTATCTGAATATTGTACCAAGGCAGTTAATGCTTACTTTGGCACAAACAAACACACAGCCATGGACGGCTTGTGTGACAACCTGATGGCTGCGTTGAATAGCCTGCCGAGGGTCATGAATAATATTGGTAAGTTTTGTTTTCAGAACATATTATTTCAAGGCAATAGGTATGCCTTTATTAACATATCATTTTTAAAGCAATAGTTATGTCATCTTACCTGAGTGGCCACAGTTTGCAATAGAGAGAGACAAATGGAAGAAAAAGGGAGAGGCCTTTACCCAGCTGTGGGACACAACATCTACAGGCTAGTTAAAAAAAAAGGTATGTCATCATTAACATATCATTTTTAAGACAAAAGTTATGCCATAAATTAAAGGTATGTAAAAATAATGGTTAAAAGGTATATTCATAAAAAATACCATGGGAGTGTCTGTGCAATGCCTTGGTCTTGTCCGTTCAATATGGGCCACTGAATGTCGACCATAGACTTAGTAAAAAAGGATAGACCCGGCGGAATAACAATCTATATACAAACAGTAGTTATGCGGCCGGTCGGCACGTTTCGTCACTATTAGTATGCGCAAGGCCGCTTTGTGCCTTTGTCGGCGTCGGATTTAGGTATGCACGATTTTTGGTACGTATGTCATGTCTATTCGTTTTTCCTTCGTCTGAGATGTCGACCATTTTTCCAGACTCAAGCAGAAAGCTATCAGCCCTGAATCTCATCCACGGCTACATTCGCGTGATGTGCGACAGTCGCCGGCCGCAGCAGCTGACCACGGCACTGAGCGTGCACACACACATGGACAGCCTGTGCAGTGCGCTGGCAGAGGCCGCTAGTGTGCATGAGGACTTGACGCTGATGACGCAGCATTGTGTTAGAGGTTAGTTTTTTTATAACATAGGGCGGCAAGCGAGTCACCTGATGGTAAGCGATCACCGCTGCCAATGGACAACTGCAACACCAAGGGTATTACTCTCTAGAGTGTACTTATTGTACTTTTTCGCTGATTGACCGTGCAACCGGTGCTTCGCTGCGCCTGGCAGGGTCGCCATGTAAGATTGGAACAACTGATTAAAACTAATGTTTGTGTTATACTCCTTTTTTCATTGTCCATTTATTTGTAACTTTAAAAAGCTTTTGCCCGCGGTTTTGCCCGCGTGAATTTCCCAAGGGAACAGTGCTTTTTCCCGGGATAAAAGGTATCCTAAGTCTTTCTCAGTACTTCTGACTATGTGTATGCGAAATTTCAGGAAGATTGGTTCAGTAGATAGAGCGTGAAGAGGTAACAAACAAACAAATAAATAAACAAACTTACTTTCGCATTTATAATATTAGTTAGGATTCGGATAACATAGGGCGGCAAGCAAGCAAGCGAGTCACCTGATGGTAAGCGATCACCGCTGCCCATAGACGGACAACTGCAACACCAGGGGTATCACAAGAGAGATAATTCTCTTCTTTCTTTATTTATTGTATTCTTTCACTGATTGATCGCGCAGCCTGACATGATCGCCATGTAAGGTTGGAACGACTGATTAAAACGATTGTTGGTGTTATACTCCTTTATTCACATTACTTTGTTCATTGTCCATTTATTTGTAACTAAAAAAAAACACATTCAAAAATCTTTGAATTGATAATGCTTTTAGTTTATTTTCGTATATTATAGTATACTATCGCCCCACCCCGGCTTTGCTCGGGAGATACGTACATAAAATGTAGCCACACAGGTATAATGTCGCTTTCTATTGATAATAGAATTTTTAAAATCGGTTCCGAAAATTGGGATCCTTTTATTTCTCATAAGGTTAATAATCATAATATGGTTTGTCATAAGGCCTTTCTCATAAATTTTTTATCATAATATTTTATTCAAATAATGTTCATTGTAATAATATTTGTGTAGGCATAATCATAGATTGTCATACTGAATTTTCTTATAAAATGGTTTATCATAATGGATTTGTCATAATTGTTATGGTCATAAACATAGTTTATTTTTTATTTTGTTCATCTTTTATTTTGTTGATGGTTTCCTGAATCTGAAAAAAAAATAAGACATGTACAATTTGATATTTGATTATAAGTACCTATTTCAAATTAAGTTGACATAAACACTAGTATAGGTTAGGGTGCGGCGGGGGTGGCCCTTGGGCCACCCCTAAGCCGCGAACATAAACAACAAAAAAACAATCTTACCTTTTCTTTGAGTGCATCCGTACATTATGAGTTCTCTTTTCTCTGTACATTATGAGTACATTACTATTATGATTAAATTATATTATGATTATTTATGTTTATGACAATTTGTATTTATTACAAAACATTTATGTTAAAAAAAATATGTAAAAAAAAATATTTTAATTTTAATTTATGTTAATTATAATTATGTGAAAAAACATTATTTCGAACTATATTATTACAAATATTTTTATGAGAATCATTAGAGACCCCCGAAAATTACCCCCTACACCCTCACAAACATCCCTCTTTATAATATTAGTGTAATTTGAATTTGTACTATTAATATACAGGCTGTTTTGTTAAACACCAGCAACCTCTCTAGGGGTGAAAGTACTCATGCATATGAGCAACTTTTTATATGGGACCGATTCTAAAATCTCAAAAAAAAAAAATGCTGTCTCATACTTTTTTACAATACCTACTCGCCCAAAATGTATGAAACAGCTGATTTTCACACGACTGACCAAAAAAGTGTTATGTTTTCAGGGTTCATGTATGTAAGTTTCTTTATTCCACCATAAGTTCTAAACGGCTGAACAGATTTTAAAGTGATAGGTGTTTTTAGATTCCTTGCATTCCTCCGAGTGACATAGTTTTTGTGAGGAGTCAGTCGTGTTTTTTATTTTTTAATAATTAGCTTGTTTTAAGTTTATTTCGACCTCTGTGGCCTAACGGTTATCACGCCAGACTCCCCCACTGGAGGTCCCGGGTTAGGTCAAGATGGAAAATGATCTTTTTCAGATTGGGTCTTGGATGTTTATCTGTATATGTATTTGTCATAAAATATAGTATCGTTGAGTTAGTATCCCATAACACAAGTCCCTAACTTACTTTGGGGCTAACTCAATCTGTGTGATTTGTCCGTATATATTTATTTATTTATTTATAAGTCCTAAACGGCTGAACAGATATAAAAGTGATAGGTGTTTGTAGATTCCTTGCATTCCTCCGAGTGACATAGTCTTTGTGAATAGTCAGTCGTGTTTTTTATTTTTTTATAATTAGCTTGTTTTAAATTTATTTCCCTGTTGCAGACGTGTCATCCCCCCCACCTACTTCCTCCCCCTGGTGCCGATTGCGCCTTTGCGACTCCCCGCAGAGCGAGACAACACTACGAGACATCTGTGCTCTTCTCTCTCAGGCGGAATGTGCGGAGTTACTGCTTGATCGACTGTTGGAGTTGTTCCAAGGACAACGGAGTTGTGAACATGCTTGCTTGATTAACTGGATGCTGGCTGGTGAGTTTAGTCATTTTATACCGTATCGACGTAACATAAGGTTCAATTTCAGATTCACACCAGTGAGAGCCTACATTTGTGTATACTTTTCGATCTATGAACATCTATGTATCTTTATATACTAATCCTACTGCGCCTCTCTTTGTTTCGTTATCTTTTGTATTTTTTTTGTGTATGTGCAATAAAGATTTTACAAACTAATAAAGCTGAAGAATTTGAACACGCGAATCTTTCTGTCTATGTAAATTCCCACTGGAATGATAAGCCGCAAGGCACGTCTGTTTTGCTAGTACTATTAACGTTTAGTTTGGAAGAGATGAAAAAATCTATATACAGTGGTGGTCAGATAATTAGAAACACCAGTCGATTTTGGCCAGGATTGATCTGTGCTGTGATTTGATGATGCCCATCCAGGGAGAGAATGGAGGACATTCAGATCGCTATACACACCCAACTGATCAGATAAACATTCTAAGAGCTGTTTGGATATAATTTAAAAATCTGCGAAAATAGCATGAAAATGTATGGAAATTCTGAAACTCAGAAAGCTGAGCTGAGTAGCTCTTCGAATGCTGATCTGATCAGTTGGGTGTGTATAGCGATCTGGATGTCTTCCATTATATCGCTGGATGTCTATAATCAGATCACAGCTCAGATCAATCCTGGCGTTGAACCAAGGCTTCAAAGTAACCTCGTTCGTATGAAAATCGACTGGTGTTTCTAATTATCTGACCACCACTGTATATATATATATAACTCAAAAGGTGACTGACTGACATAGTGATCTATCAACGCACAGCCCAAACCACTGGACGGATCGGGCTGAAATTTGGCATGCAGGTAGATGCTATGACGTAGGCATCCGCTAAGAAAGGATTAACGCGAGCGAAACCGCAGGCAAAAGCTAGTATACTATAAAATCAAATTAAGCATGTTTTAACACAAAATTCATGCGCCCGAAGCCGCGAGCAAAAGCTAATATGTTATGACATCGAAATAATTAATGTACCTGTCTTTATTTTTTAATTGTCTTTTGTAGGAGACAATTCGCCGCCAAGTCTCTCTAAGCGCGTGCTAGACACGTACATATCATCGGACGTGTGGTATCAGCCGCTAGAGGTCGCCAGTGGTGATGCCCCGCTGACGTCACACGACACTGCTGACGTCACGGTGTACAACCCTCGCGCGTGGCATAAGGATAGTGTGCCTGGTATGTTGCTTTTAGATTAATCTACGCTCCTTGCTACGATCCTTAAAATAAATAATAAAATTTAATAAATAAATAAATAATTTTATTATTCAATTTAAGGATCGTAGAAAAATATATGTATTTCTCTTTATTTTTATGGAGTTACAAACATTTATAACTTTCGCATTATAGTACGCTTTGTGACTCGTTTGTTTCCTTGAAAATACATATTTTAAACCTTTATTTATTTTCAAAAATATTGTACACAACAAATACATACAAGCGAAAGTTCAAATATAGTAAACCTAGCATTTGCCCGCGGCTTCGTCCGCGTGAACTTCCCACGGGAACAGTATTTTTTTTCTGGGATGAAAAGTTTCGGAAGTCGAAGCGTGAAGAGGTAACAAACATACAAATAAATAAACAAACAAACTTTTTTTTAAATATAACATAGGGCGGCAAACGAGCAAGCGGGTCACCATAACTATACCATACCAAACTCACTCTTCCAATTATAATATTAGTTAGACTAACTAAAAAGGTACTACTTTTATCTACAAAAATTTCTTTTTTACTCTCAGACCTATACGAAGGCGCCACCGAGACCCGCTACACCGACATCAGCTACCAAACGCCGCGCCAGCTCCCACACCGCGACCCCAACTCCTGCGCAACTCTCAAGGAAGCGCAACACAACATGGCGCTGAGTTGTCTGCTCACAGAGGGCGTTGGCATCGCTGCCCAGAGATTGGGAGAGATGTACCAGCCTTATTTGTTGAAGACGCTATGCCTTTTGCTGGAAAGAGTAGGTATGTTATCGTCCTAGCAAACATTTTTGGTCGAAATTACCATAAAATTACCTATTGGTATAAATTGGTAATTTTATGTTAATTTCGACCGAAAATGTTTGTTGGGTTACCATTTTCTTGTATCCCACTAGGTAAGATAGAAGCATTACTTAGATTTCTACAAGCCACATCGATACCTAAATAGGGATGCCACTCTCAAGGAAGCCCACCACAACATGGCGCTGAGTTGTCTGCTCACAGAGGGCGTTGGCATCGCTGCTACGAGATTGGGAGAGATGTACCATTTGTTGAAGACGCTATGCCTTTTGCTGGAAATATTAGGTATATAATATTCGCAATTTGTCAAATTATAAAAAATATATTTTTCATGCTTCGCAACGCACTCTTGAGCCGTTGGTTTTGTTCATCAAGTAAACAGGTATTGTGGAATTCTGGATATTCTCCAAAACACCAGCGTGTCCGGGGTTGATTGACCTTGTATTCCATTCCTTGATTTCTGAGATAAACAAGTATGTTACTTTTAAGAAAGCCCAAGACAATATGGCGAGCCTCGAAAATAAAGAAATTTTCTAAAAAATCCACTTATTTTGCCGCTATTTATGCAAAATAATCATCATTGCCTTGAGGCTTTCAATGCAAAAGTGAATAGGCATATTTTGAGTTTGCGTCTTGGGTAACCTAGACCTCATCTTTACTTCCCATCTGGCAAGATTGAGGTTAAACGCACACAAATTTTTACTTAAAAAAAATAATTGATTAATTAATTCTAGTACAAGGTGATAAAGTACCATTTGATTTTCCAAATTTTATAGTGGAAGAAAAAGGGGGAGGCCTTTGCCCAGCAGCGGGACACAACAATATAGGCTAGTTAAAAAATAAACTTGACTATCCAATATATTCAATAGGCGCGTATTAAAAAAAGATAGATACCTAAAGGTAGACTTCGGAGCAATGCGACTTGCGGCCTGCGTCATGCGTCACTCGCGGCCCATGCGGCCATGCGGCTGTACTTTATATTACAGGAGTGTATGAAACCCTTTCCGAGCGATGCGCATTTCGTCGCATGCGGCCGTGACGCATCGTTTGGAAAGGGTTTCATACACTCCTGTAATATAAAGTACAGCCGCATGGCCGCAAGTGACGCAGGCCGCAGGCCGCAAGCCGCATTGCTCCGAAGTCTACCTTTAAGTTTTATCTAAATTATCGTTGCTCGCAGGCAGTAAGTACGAGATGCTGCACCAGGCGGGACTCAAAGCCCTCCACGCCGTGGCTATGGCCGGCGCACACGCAGGCGTCGCGGATTTAATACGATGTAATGCGGACTACTTCACTAGTCAGGTCACGCTTAGGCTGAAGAAGGTAACTATCACTGTATCTATCTATCTCTCTCTTTAGTCGTATTTCCTCATGACTGAGGGTCGTGGTCATTATATGGAATGAAACACACACAACGACTCTCTTGGCAATGTTAATGGAGTGGTTTGCCATTGCCTTCTCCATTTCACACACTAGCTGATAATCATCAATCAGAGTACAGGTTTCCTCACGATGTTTTCCTTCACCTGAAGCAAGTGGTGGTCGATGAAAACTAACATAGGTACATGAGTCAGATTGATATACAAGCTCACGTAGCACGGGCAGGATTCGAACCTGGGACCTTTGCAGCCACAGGCGGGCGCCTTAACCACTCGGCCACCACCGCTTCTATCTATACTATACACTAAATGCCACGAGAAAAGACCGCAGAAAATAAGTACATGTTTTTTATACATGATCACAGGGCGGGCGCTTTATAGAAACGGGGCGTCAAATATACCTACTACTACAAATGAAACTATATCCGTGAACACGTCAGTAACACGTCAATGTGTGCGTTTTCATAGTCATAGCGTCCCAATACACACAAGACCAGGGGAGAAGTGCAGGGGGTGCGGGAGGGGCAGGGAGTTTCCTTTCTGTACGTAGTACTTATATTAATTCTGTGCCTCTGGTTCCAGAGTTGATCACAAAACTAGTGTAATTTTGAATTTCGACAGTTAATTATTTCAACACGCTCCCGATTTCGAACAGCTATAATTCGACTACACATTGTTTAGACAGAACATATTCGACTAGCATTCTTCCGACCAACGAACTAATATACCATAGAAAAATAACTCCCATACAATGATCGCTTTTAACTCGGTACCTTTACGCAAACAGATGAACTGCAATAATTATATGAACACACACATTCTCATCGACCATACTTCAACGCTGTTGGTCGTCTGTTTCGGCCGATTTGACGAATCAGGTGATTGGCTCGCACGCGCTCTGCGGCGATAATGGCGGCGATGTTAGAGGAACGAGGAATGGATGGTTTTATGTAACATTAGTCTAAAATAAGTAAACATGTATTTGATAACGTATTTATTTACATTGTTCTCTAAAATATTTGTATTTGTAATACTTATTTTGAAGACCTTAGCAAACTTGTAAAGTGCATGTTAGTAATACAAATTATAGTGAATAAATAAATATGAAATATTACAATGAAAATAAATACAGTTTCTTAATACTGGTAGGAACAAAAATATAGTATATTAGTATGATTAGTTAGTTTTCGTTATCTCGACTGACGTCGGTTTAAAAAAATACGCGTAAGCAATCGTGAATATGTGATAATTTTGTATGAGTTTTTAAATACAGTTATTATATAATATAATGATCTATTTAATGCATAATAACAATAATCAAAGTAAAAAAAAAACAATTATTTTTTCTAGTACACTATGTAAAGTTACGCTTTACTTTACTTTATTTAAATCTTGGATACATATTGCATAACATTTTCCCCTAGTATTCAAAATGTTTTAAATAAAATAATAATATACTTACTTATGAAAGGTAATTCCGCTGTTCGTCATATCTGTGTGACTTCTACACCACTTTACGACACAAGATGGCATATTTTTGCTGATTAAACTTGCGAAATTACTCGATGATACGTACAATTGACACTTATGCGTTAGGTACAAGTACAACCGTTGAACTCGCAGCGCCACGGCGAACTGAGTAGACATGTGTAACTCCGGACTCGAAGATTTAAATGAGCCGATTCATTAGCCGGAGTCGAAACCCTTACTTAGTCCGAGCAATTCTTATCGACTCACGGGAGTTATTAGTCTTATTAGATCCGCGTTCCGCCGGGATTCGTTTCGTCGCGTTTGCCACTTGCGTCGCGACTCGCTAGCGCCAGCCGGCTCTCGGACTCGGGAGGAATCGGATAGCGTTCGGTTATAATAGAGTGAGATGCGAACTGATTTTTATAGAGAAAAGAACGAGACGGATATTTTTTTTAAAAAGAACAATTGACGCTGTATAAAGTCTTAGTGTGTATATTAAAGTTTTGGTTTATGTACGCCAATCTAATCCACATAAAAGTTTAATGTACCTATCTTTATTTTCATGAAAATTGAAAACAAATACTAATGTACAGTAAAATTACCTAAGTAGTATTAGATTGTCAGGTCCTAAGCCTGGAAAGTACGAAGGGAAAACAATTTACTGTTGAAACGGGTACCGAACGGAGTTGAACGGACGTCTGTGAGCGGGAGCCGATAAGGGAGTAGGAATCATTAAGAGGAGTCGGTACCGAATGCGGATTAAGATTCAGTGAGCCGAAACACGTCTCGGAGTCGAGATTACCCATGTCTAGAACTGAGGCGAAGTGAGGTGGGTATTTTACGCCCCGCCCACCAAGGTGGGTATTGCGTGGAACCATTTTTTTGGTTGTTATAGTTCTATGGTATATTAGTTCGTTGCTTCCGACATAATTCGACAACACATGACTTCGAAAAACACTATATTTCGACAGAACCCTTCTGCGATATGCACTTGTTCCACAGATCTCTATTTAAACGGAGCATGACTTCAACACAATTAAATCAAAAACTATTTACCCAATTTAACTTATGGGGACAGACTTTATCTTAGATTTTTTCATATTTGTTCTAGGCTTGGAACAGCGAGTCAGCTTTACAAATTTTATCAGTTGTAATGGAGTACAGCGATGCCAGTATACTGGACTGCCTCTACGGGATCGTTGAAAATGTGAGTTTATTCCTCTTGTTTTTAATTACACACAATTTTGCAAAAAAGTCAACCAAAGACGTAAAATCAAATATTGAAATGAGTAATTGCATTTTTTTTTAAGCAAGCCATCTAAATTCATCGAAATAGGAGGCTTGTTTTTTCAGCGACGAGTCGATCTGTTTGTCTCAATACCTACACTTATAAATCTGTCTCAAAAATTGTATCGTCTTGTCTTGCTGTCAAAACCGGCCTTTTAGATTTCGAGGACTATATATTATACTATAAAAACCGCACCGAGTGTTCCGTGCACGCAAAGCATCTCACATTATAGCTCTACCTAAAAGACCAACTAATTTAAAAAACAAACTTAACTTTGCAGTTCGATCCCTAGGATTCATACAAAAAAAAAGTTTGTAACGCTTTTTTTTTAGACTTCAAACTTGATACCTTTATGCGTTCCTGAGAAAAACAAGTTTGACAGACAGACCGACGACAAAGTGATCTTATAAGGGTTCCGTTTTTGCCTTTTGAGGTACGGAACCGCAAAAAAACAAGGAAAATGTTATTTTCCTTATTTTTTCATTCAACGAAGAGATTTTATGTAGCTATCGTTATATTTCAGGTTTTAGTTCAAAGCTGTGATAAATACTACGAGAGGAATCTGCATTCATATTTGCAAGTGTTCGCAACGTTCATAGACTGCATACGGCGGTGGTTCCCTCTAGCGGAAAATGCTGAAAACAAACCCACAAATGTAGAAATAGATGTTTTTAAAGATGTGAACGAATTTTTACATAGTAAAGAGGAGTCTGAAAGACTGATGAGTAATGAAGAGTTTGAAAGAAGTACCGGCAAGAGTGTAGAAGAGATGTATAGAGAAGATTTGAAGAAGAAAGAAGAGGATTTTTTAGATTACGATGATACAGTCACTGGTGAGTTGTTGTTTTTAAATAAGACTCAAATTCTTAATAACACCAGAATATTCTACTGGATTTATGAAACTGGAATCTATGATGTCGTTATGTTTTGTAATCAAATGGCATTTTTAATATTGCTAATGATTATAGGATTACCTATAAAATGCAATAAATAGGCTATTAAAAATATATTACTTTGTTAGAAGAATGGAACTTGGATATATTTGAATAACTGTCCTCCTGATATGATTTTTTTTTAGTTTCCTTGCAAAAAGGTCGGATATTTATTTTGATAACTAAAACTAAATTTTACCATAGGTATACATACTATACATATTAGTTCCATGAATTTTCGAAGTCATTCCATAAACCCTTATATCTAGATCACACTATAATCGGGCCAAAACCTAAACTCCCGTAAGACAGGTGTCATCAAGGTCAAGCCCATGAAGTTCCGAATTTTTTCATATTGTAATCTATGCGCGGAAATGTAGTACTTGAACTTCCGGCTTGCCCGTTTAGGGAGTTTCATTGCATCCGTCTAGATCGATAGTGAAAATTAATCGATTTATTTAAAAGGTTTGTTATTGATTTTTAAATGATGAATATAAAAATTATTGCGCTTTGAGGAATAAAAAAAATATTAAAGCAATAGAAAAAAGAAACGGACAAAAATTCACGCAATCGTATAGAATCAGACTTCAGAGTATATAATATTATGCACAATGAATTTATTATCCATGTTAGTTACTATGGCAGCTACTTTGATGGTTCAGACTTCTGATCAATAAAAATAATTATTTTATTTGGATTTGTTATTTTTACGTAACATCAAATAAACGAACGATTCGTGTTTAGGTACGTCATACGGGAGTTTAAGTTTCGGCCCTACTATAGGGATATTTTGCATAAATTTTAATATACTTCTATCTTCCAAACATTTCAGAAGAGAAGCAGCCCCTACCACAGCACATAAAAGTCACAGTGACAATCATAAAGCGCTGCATTAACTTCGTACCATCGCGTCGGAGAGACGAAGCTGTCCTAGCGATGCGGGTGTTGACTGCAGCGTTGCCGGTACTACGGGACTATGAGGACGAACTGTTGCCGCTGGTGAGATATTTATATACCTCTTTTTTAGGGTTAAAACATATAAACAGCCATAAAAGTAACATTGACAATAATGGGTGAATATAAGGACGAACTATTTCGGGTTTCCTCTGGTAAGATTTTTTGTGCCTCTTTTATAGGGTTAAAAAACAGATGCTCAACCAGGAATTTATGATATTGACAGACTATGAGGGATTTGCCGAGACCCAAATAAAAAAAAAATAGTTCCAGATGACTTGATAGATGGCGCTTAGTAAAAGGCAAGAGAAAAAGTTCCATACAAAAACGCAAAAATTCACGGGATTGGCATTTTTAAAAAATAAAACTTAGTAAAAAAAAAACAACTAAAAAGTATCAATATTGTGATTTGTGCAAGTGTCAAACTGTTATGTAATTTTTTTCTGTCTCTGGTTGACAAGAAAAAGCGCACAATATAGGTTTAGTCATTATTACGACTCGGCTTTCATAAAACGCTATCTGTTGAGATTTTTTTTACTGATTTTTTTTTTCTTAAAAATCGCTCATTCATCTCTGAACAGATTGTCTCTGGCTTGTGTTGAAAATTTGGATGATGAAATTGAGCCAGGTTCCCAAAGAAATCTATCTCAAAAAATAATTGATGGTGTCAAATTTTTCTATTGGGTACCTAATTGAACTTATAATTTCGATTTTCTATAAGTTGAAACTTATACTTATTATTTTTTGTTACAATAACTTGTTGTATTCCATATAGGTACAGAGAATATTGTCAAAAAGACATTGTGCACCAATGTATGGGCTCCGTCCGTCCCCACCCAAAAACATAAATGGGATTGATGCCAAATTGTTCCTAAAATATCTAGGTACTATTTTATACGCTCGATACCATGAAAACCCCATGTATTTGGGCAACGACCCCATAGTAAAAAATTATCATCTTGCCAAGATATGTCAATTGACCTACATTTCATTTCTGTTGGTGGGTGGAGACGATTCTGGCCATTGTCCTTTGTGTTTAAAAAATCACCCTGTATACGTAACTTTTGTTCTTACCAGGTGCACCTGTCGTGGTCGCCACTGGTGGTGATAGTCAACACCTCAGAACCAGTGCTGCTGCGACAAGCATTGGACCTGTTACTGGTGATGGCTGCACTGGCTAAAGACTTCATTCTCAGCAGAGCTGTCAAGTTAGTAGCTTATAAATAAATAATATAAATATACTCGTATACGGACACACAGATTGAGTTAGCCCCAAAGTAAGTTCGGGACTTGTGTTATGGGATACTCAACGACACTATATTTTATGACAAATACAAATATAGATAAACATCCAAGACCCAGGCCAATCTGAAAAAGATCATTTTCCATCTTGACCTGACCGGGGATCGAACCCGGGACCTCCGGTGTGGCATTCTGGCGTGATAGCCGTTAGGCCACGGAGGTCGTCAAGACTTATATGTATTGGCTCTAGAAACATACAAGATAATCCCTCCTCCATACAGAGAACCACCACCTGCTTCCGGTGAAGAGAAAACATCGTGAGGAAACCTGCACATTGGCTGAATGTTGCTGCGGTATCCCATCCGACATCAGATTCTTTTTTACACGACTGACCAAAAAAGGAGTGTTGTTATCAGGGTTCATGTATGTATGTAAGTTCTTTATTTCACCAAAAGTCCTGAAAGGCTTAAGAGATTTTGATTTTATTTTACCATAAGTTCTGAATGTCTAACATATTTTGATGTGAGAAGTATTTTTAGATTCCTTACATTACTCCGAGTGACATAGGCTATGTGAGTTGTCAGTCGTGTTTTTTATTTTACAATTTAAGAACTCCATTCTTGTCGGTGGAGTAATTTCCATATAATTATTATTCATTTCTCGTCTCCTTTTTACACGACTGACCAAAAAAGGAGTGTTATGTTTTCAGGGTTCATGTATGTATGTATGTATGTATGTATGTATGTAATTTCTTTATTCCACCATAAGTCCTGAACGGATTAACAGATTTTGATGTGAGAGGTATTGTTAGATTCCTTGCATTAGCCCGAATGACATAGGCTATGTAAGATGTCAGTCGTGTTTTTTATTTTTAAATAATTAGCTTGTTTACATTTTTAAATATAAAATCCCTGGGGAATAATAACACAATTTATTTATTTACTTCAGTATATTTTTATTTATTATGTACTTTTGCCCGCGGCTTCGCCCGCGTGAATTTCCCACGGGAACAGTGCTTTTTCCGGGATGAAAGGTACCCTATGTCCTTTTCCGTACTTCTAACTATTTGTATGCAAAATTTGAGGAAGATTGGTTCAGTAGATAAAGCGTGAAGAGGTAACAAACAAACAAACTCACTTTCGCATTTATAATATTACTTAGGGATATTCTCTCTCTCTCTCAGCCAAAAGACGTCCACTGCTAGACAAAGGCCTCCCCTAAAAAATATAATATTCGGGAACAACCAGCAGGAAGCGAGGCCGAAGGCCAAGCTTCCTGCGGTTGGGCCTATATATATAAAGCTACAATACCACTCACTGACTCACTGACATAATTAGTTTGTTCTACGGAACTCACAACTGGGAAAAAGTAATGATGGGGAAGTGTGGAGGGGGGCGAGGAGGCACCGGGAAAAATACGAAAGTGGAACTTGGAGCAGTTCCGGACTGATAGGGGGTACTGCCCGCGGAAACCATAATAGATAAGTGGGGGGTGCTCGACCAAATGTCATAGAGGACCCTGGGCAACGACCACAGCCGGCGGTAGTCTATGGTTTTTTTTACTTCTTTTTTTTTCTCCATACTAAATTTTGTTTTTTCATACAAACTTCATTGGGGATTTTTGGGGGGAAAAAGGACTCGTAGACTTTTACCGTCATAGACATTTTTTTATGTTGAGACCGTGGGACCCCCAAACAGACAGGTTTTTTTTTTTTTTGAAATTTTTTTCGACGAGTTTTGTATGGGCCAGCCAAGTCACCAGACGGGGAGCCGAGGCCGAAGGCCGAGGCTCCGCTTTAAATCGAGGGCTGGAGGGCAGGAGCGAGGCCGAAGGCCGAGCTCCCCAGCCGCGCAAGCGAGGCCGGAGGCCGTAGCTTGCGTCCAGGCGAGGCCGAAGGCCGAGCTCCGTCTTGTGAGCTACTGAGACAGAAGTACTGGGCGAGGCCGCAGGCCGAGCCCCTCCCCCCCTTCCTTTTTTTATAAAATAAGGGATGTGAGGCCGTAGGCCGAACTGTGTGGCGAGGCCGCAGGCCGAGCCTTCCCTACTACCATTTTTTATAAAAATGAGGATATGAGGCCGTAGGCCGAGCTGAGTGGCGAGGCCGCAGGCCGAGCCCTTCTCCCCTTCCCATTTTTTTATAAAAATGAGGAAGTGAGGCCGCAGGCCGAGCCCTTCCCCTTCCCATTTTTTCTATAAAAATTAGGATGTGAGGCCGAAGGCCGAACTAAATAGCGAGGCCGTAGGCCGAGCCCTTCCTCCCCTTCCTTTTTTAAAATAAAATAAGGGATGTGAGGCCGCCGGCCGAGCCCTTTCCCAATTCCCATTTTTTTATAAAAATGTGTATGTGAGGCCGTAGGCCGAACTAAATGGCGAGGCCGTAGGCCGAGCCCTTCCTCCCCTTCATTTTAAAAAAATAAAATAAGGGATGTGAGGCCGCAGGCCGAGCCTTTCACCCCTTCCCTTTTTTTATTAAAATGGGGGTGTGAGGCCGAAGGCCGAACAAAATGGCGAGGCCGTATGCCGAGCCCTTCGCCCCCTTCCTTTTTTTGAAATAAATTAAGGGATGTGAGGCCATAGGCCGAGCTAAGCGGCGAGGCTGCAGGCCGAGCCCTTCACACCTTCCCATTTTTTTAAAATTAAAATGAGGGTGTGAGGCCGAAGGCCGAACTAAATGGCGAGGCCGTAGGCCGAGCCCTTCGCCCCCTTCCTTTTTTTGAAATAAAATAAGGGATGTGAGGCCATAGGCCGAGCTAAGTGGCGAGGCTGCAGGCCGAGCCCTTCACACCTTCCCATTTTTTTTAAATTAAAATGGGGGTGTGAGGCCGAAGGCCGAACTAAATGGCGAGGCCGCAGGCCGAGCCCTTCGCCCCCTTCCTTTTTTTGAAATAAAATAAGGGATGAGAGGCCATAGGCCGAGCTAAGCGGCGAGGCCGCAGGCCGAGCTCTTCACCCCTGCCCATTTTTTTTAAATTAAAATGGGGTTGGGAGGCCGAAGGCCGAACTAAATGGCGAGGCCGTAGGCCGAGCCCTTCCTCCCCTTCCTTTTTTAAAAATAAAATAAGGGATGTGAGGCCGCAGGCCGAGCTGAGCGGCGAGGCCGAAGGCCGAGCTCTGTCTCGGGGGCAAAGAGCGGGGCGAGCCATCCGTCTACATGGATGACCTCCTCATTGCATCTCGAACCCCCAGTTACCAGCCGTGGGGCCGAGGCCGAAGGCCGAGGCGCCTTGGCCTGCGAGGCCAAAGGCCGAGCTACGTATATGAATCCGAGAGGCGAGCCGAGGCTGGAGGCCGAGCCCCTCCTCCAGCCGGGACAAGCGAGGCCGAAGGCCGAGCTGCGTTTTCATAGCAAAGAGCATAAGCCATAATAACCTTTCGGCTCTTCACCTAATCCCAACCGACAACTTTTTTATGTAGATGACTTTTTTACTATTTCCCAAAAAAATTTCGTGCAATCGCAACTGCATTGTTTTAATGCCCCTGCACAACACGCGAGGTGCTTGCACCTCGCGCAGCCACGCAAAACTAGTTATATGGATAATGCTGGATGTCCGCTGCACAGTGGACAAACACTTACTCATTATATCTTCCTACAGAGATGTGCTCCCCCACATCTACAAATACCTGCACAAATCGTCATCAGCCAGCTACCTGAAGGACGCCGGCTCATGGTACCGCAGCTCTCAGGGCTACCACCTGCAAGTGGCTGCCTTGACTGCGTTGCCAGCCCTGGCTGCAGATCTCAAGTTAGAGGAAAGCAGGCTGGTGGAAGCCCTGGATTGTGTTGACGCCTATCTCTCTAATAAACAGCCGAAACCTTTGCAGGTGAGTCAGAGATTTTATTTTTTTAAATCTGTGAACTTCGTTTTGCTTTTTTATTCTGTTCTATCGTAAGGTAGGTACAATCCCCGGCACATAAGTTGACCTATGCGCAGTACGACGTTTTCAGGTATCAAGGGAGGTGTGGTATGAGGTGCGACGTGTAAAACTATCCGTAACCATAGCAACGTAGCGACGCTATCCTTCCGCGCATGCGCGCAGTAGCTTCCTCCCTCCGCGCGCGTTCACATGCTCCCCGTTGTCTTGAAATACAATCGCGCACAGTCGTAAGTTAATATAAAAGTTTTCGTTTTGTGAGTGGAGCAGTTTGTTGGAAGAAACATGCCTCGTCCACAACCAACTATGAAAAGACAAGCGAGAAAGATAGTATTTGACGTCTATAATAATTTTTTGAAAGAAAATAATATAACGCTTTCGCAAAATAAAACAGCAGAAGCGACTAAAACGTCAATATCCACCGTCAAGAGGATTATAAAAGAAAGTAAAAAATCCGATTTTTTTTTAATTTCGAATAAATCTTTATTTTAAAAAATGTGAATTTTAAATTTCGCGGGTGACCGCGCAAATTCCTTAATAACACTTTTGTCTGTAATTATACCTGCGCCGACGACAGCCATTTTGGTTCAACTTACGTGCCGGGGATTGTACTAACTACCAAATCCTCCTATAATCCATACTAATATTATAAATGCGAAAGATTGGATGTGAGTTTGTGAGGATGTTTGTTACTCAATCACGCAAAATCTACTGGACGGATTTCGATGAAATTTGGTAAAAGGGTAGAAAAATACCGGGAATAGCACATAGGGTACTTTTTATCCCAAAATTCCCACGGGAGCGAAGCCCCGGGGCGCGGCTAGTACTATATAAACTCTAGCGAGTTAATACGCGCAGCTCCGGCTAGAAAATGGCAACTTATGCGACACTAGCGCCTCTTCCTGGACGAAGCGGTTGTTTGATGTAACTGTCAAATTTCTTTCCGCGCCCGCGAATTTATTTTGTTGCAACACAGTGTATTTCACAAAATGAAATTACACATATATAACATAGTTGTATTATTTATATATTAAAGGACTATATAACATGTTAAAGTGCAAATAAACTGTGCTGGATCACCTCCTGCCACCAAATGGCTAGTTGCCAAGCCAATGTATGAGAAATGTCAAGAGCTGTGCGTTTTACTTGGCTAGTTTATTTGAGATTTGGTACTACTTGGACAAAACCCTATTTTATAGTGAATCCAATTGAGTTCATTTACTCCGCTGGCTCAGTGACCCCAAAGTGGATCTTGGCCTCCAAAACGAGAGAGCGCCAGTCTTGTTATGCGCGATATATTGAGCAGTATATAACAATTTTGACGATTCTGTTATATCGGTATAACTTATGGACAAACCCATGCGAATCTATTGTTTACGCTATTTAGCCGCTGAACCGATTTTGATAAAATTACAGGCGCTCGCCGTGGAATTCTTCAAAAAGATGTTGGATTACGACTTTGGCGCGGCGTGGTACCACCTCCGAACCCTCTGTGGTAATAGCCAAGTGTTGGAACCTCCCGACATTCAACACTTGAAACTAGAAACAATAGTCGGAACACCTTTCGAAGCCACAAATAAAGACTACGACGCCAACATCAAACTAATTTTCAATCACGCTGTAAGTTAAATTTTTAATTCCAAAATAAATATTAGCAACACATAGTATTTTACCTATATCTGTTTCAATTTAATTTAAAATGTAAATAAAACTCTTTTAATGGCAGCTTTTTATCTTTTATTATATAAAACACAGTATTCACTGAAACAAATACCCATTTTACTATACAAATTATTCTAATTGCATCCGCTCACACCTTTGAGAAATCAGTCTAACGCATTACGTTACAAATGCATATAAATACCATTTTGTTTGGTCGATATTATGAATTAGAACCATAGATTTGGTTATTATAGGTATTTCATGTGATTTCATAATAATGTAATGCCTAGTTTACATGCTTGACAAACGTAGCGAATCGGTGTACAGTCACGACCTTAAGACAGTGTGATAAGGTCTAAAATTGTACACATATCTACTCACATTACTACAATATCTACTCAATTGTACGTTGTTCTCGTGACTGTACATTCCTTAAGCTGGATTGCACCATAATTTAAAGTTAGTTTGTATCAAATTTAACAGTAACATTGACATTTATAGACAGGAATTTTAACTATTAGTAAACTGGTTCAATCATATTTTGCCTATCCGGTACTTCAACTGGGTTTACGGTTCAGTTAAAAATTACTGAAGGAACACATCGTGAGGAAACCTGCACTCTGGTTGATGATTATCATCTTATGTGTGAAATGGCGAAGGCAACGGCAAACCACAAGATAGTCGTTGTGTATGTTTAATGCCATATAATGCCACGACCCTCAGTCATGAGGAATACTAAAGGAGGAAAGTTACTGTTAAGGCCCATTTAGACGGTGCTAGTTTCTTGTACAAGAGCAATAATTGGTGTGACTGTACCTAGCGATTGACATTGTTCTATGTATTAATAAATAAGTTAGAATGTTAGTTCTGTGTTAGTTCTATATAAATAAATGTAACTCGTCATTTGTTCCGCTTTTTTTTTAAAGATTTTCGCCCCGAACTGTCGTCGTCAGCCAGCGATGTACTTTTTTATTACGCGTTGTAGAAATATAAAACTGGTGTCAGCCGTTAGTTCTATGAAAGGTCTCACTATTTATGTACTTTTATTCAATAAAATCTATAACATTACAAGAATAAAAGTTCGAAAAGAAATGTTGTGCTCAGCGATGTATTTCTAAAATTCGTAAAAAATATAACCAAATTAGACTGTATACCATAGTTCTTTATCAGATCAGTCTAAATAATTTAGTTTTGCGTAGTTATATACATAAAATAAATAAATAAATCACTGCGAAACATATTCCTAACTCATTTGTTAACAAAACGTAAGAAAGTTCACTTAAATTTAGCTCTTATTGAGCATGTACATAGGGGCGAAAATAGACTGTCAATGATACTTGCTTTGACCGATCAAAGTTTTGCCTAGGACACTTTTTGAGAGGGACAGGCCGTCTATTTGTTTATGATAGGTACGTCAAAAATTACACCACCGTGTTGTGAATATCTGGTTTATTCCATGTTAAAGTATATATAATCAAGCAAGTATCATTCTATTTTCGCCCCTATGTATATGCTCAATAAGAGCTAAATTTAAGTGAACTTTCTTACGTTTTGTTAACAAATGAGTAAGGAATATGTTTCGCAGTGGTTTATTTATTTATTTTATGTATATAACTACGCAAAACTAAATTATTTAGACTGATCTGATAAAGAACTATGGTATACAGTCTAATTTGGTTATATTTTTTACGAATTTTAGAAATACATCGCTGAGCACAACATTTCTTTTCGAACTTTTATTCTTGTAATGTTATAGATTTTATTGAATAAAAGTACATAAATAGTGAGACCTTTCATAGAACTAACGGCTGACACCAGTTTTATATTTCTACAACGCGTAATAAAAAAGTACATCGCTGGCTGACGACGACAGTTCGGGGCGAAAATCTTTAAAAAAAAAGCGGAACAAATGACGAGTTACATTTATTTATATAGAACTAACACAGAACTAACATTCTAACTTATTTATTAATACATAGAACAATGTCAATCGCTAGGTACAGTCACACCAATAATTGCAGTGCAACAAATTTACTATGAATAATTGCAAGCAACTGTTGTTTAGACCATGCATGTAAATTATTGCTTCAATTTAATTGTATGCAACAGGCAGAAAACTTCACCGTCTAAATGGGTCTTTACTCTCATAAAGATCATTAAATCATTTTTATATTTTATCGTTTAAGATGGTGCAATCCAACCTTAGTTTTGCCTTGTGTCCCTTTGTTTGGCGAGCATTGTAAACATAGCATAAGATGTGAGGCAAGACTCCCATTCCGTATATAAATTATAAATAAAATTACATTAGACCATACCATAACTTAATACCCTACAATGATTTGGTAACCTCAAAAATTTTAGATTTTCAACACGAGCAAAATACATTAAATTCGTGAAACAAAAAATGTGGTATATTTACTCATGTTGATATATGCTGTATTAGGTGACGTTTTGTTCATATTACGTAGAATTTAGGAACTGAGTTAGACCTGCTAAGTTTTGGCCACCCTTAGTAATTTTCATAGTTTTAACTTCGACTTCTAGGCTGCATAGTTTTATTTAAATAAAATAATATAGTGTTTGAAATATAAGAAAAACAATTTTCGTTAAGGCAGGCGTCTATTAAGGGGTAGCCTTGTACACAGTAATGCTCTTATTCGAAATTGTGAACACATCACTTCATTATGTTATTTAAAAAATACTTAGGGCCTATGCACAAGGTCACCGAACAGGGCCTTAACAAAATAGATAAAAATGCAAGTTAGAAAAGACGAAGAAAATATTAACAAAAATCATTGGTTTATTCTAGACATTTTATGAGCAAATTGTAAAATACTTCTTTCAGAACTAATTAAACTGATTTGGGATCCCAGTTCATATAATTAATCCATTTTACACGAGTCACAAGTGCAGTTATAAAAACTTTGACGAATTGCTCCTCTCCATATACATATGACAATAATGCTCGTATATAAAAATCTTCATGAAAAAAAAGTTTTCTTAAAAATTACTAAACATTCCTTACACAGTAAACCATGCACTTAAAATCTTAACATTAAAACAAAAGTAAATCGTCATTTATTCATAGGTATTTCGACCTAAAATAAAGAGTGTGCTATGAGTTTTGTGTCATAATTATTAGTTTCGGCAACACTAAAGTGCAACTCTTTGCCCTTTCTCGCTCAGTACAGTTCAAACACGCCTTTATATGCGCCTTTATTGCCAAAACGATATACGGCTTCAAGATTTACGTCATCCATTGTTAAAGTGAAGAAGACATCTTCCTTTACATTTTTGGTCTTCGCGAATAGGATGTTGTGTAGACCCTTTGAAATCATTTTACGGACCATTTGATTCAGCCTCAAATATCCTAACTAGGGATGTAACGGATGTGGTTATATCGGAACCGGAACCGGAATCGGAATTTTTGAATTTGGTTTATCGGAGTCGAAACCGGAATCGGAACCGGAATCGGAACCGGAATCGGAATAAAAAAAAATCATTAAAATAGTTCCAAATAATACTTGATTTTGGCTGACACTAATTACGTTCTGTGCCTAAACCCTAGAACTAATCAAATAGCTACATAAATTAAGTGCGAACACAACACGCAGCATGGAAAACAAAACAACAAGTGAATTCAAGTGAGTGAAAGAGCAATCGCGACGAGCGGGAAAGCACGGCGTTGCCCGCACGACGAGTATAAACGTGTTTTCTTCCAACTACGCTGTAATTTTGCCATTAATAACCTAAATAGTATGCACAAAACAGCAATTTATTGCTCCATAGCAAAACAGCGCAGTAAAGTATGTATGAAAATCCATTGTTGCACTGTTTTTACTTGAAAACAGTGCAGAAAAGTAGTATGAAAATCCATTACTGCATTGTTTTTGTCCTAAGGCCGCATATCCCAAGCGACTGACAGCGCTATTCCTATAAGAATAGGCTAATCACAGGCTGTAAGCATGACCAACTAGATTTGTATCAGCCAATCAGACTTATTTTTATTCCCGCGAACAAAGGCTGATTATATAAATTAAAAATGTGCGACCATTGCCGAAAAAGAAAGAAAATTGACGCGAATTAAGGACCTTAGGACCGGTAGTTGAAAGAAAAGCAGATTATGAATCTCGCAAAAGTGACTTTAAATTGCACTCGTATTTTTAAAGCCCTCGCTACGCTCGGGCTTCAAACTTACACTCGATGCAATTAAAAGTCACTTTCTGCTCGATGCAACAATCTACTATTGTTTTTGTACGCACAGATCGCGACTCCGCCGCGGCTTCGCGCTGCCCGGCCCGTCTACCCACCCTCGCCCGCCGCGCCGGCCGCCGACCTCCGATATGACTTCTGACTTCGGTTTAAAATTTATCGGAACCGAAGTCGGAACCGAAGATGCAAAAGCAATCGGAAGTTCCGACGTATCGGAATCGAAACCGAAGCTCCGTTACATCCCTGATCCTAACCAAATATGAAACAAAGTCTCCTGAGTGAATCCCTTTGTGGTTTGAAACCATCACCATACAGGCACCTAGTGTAGTGTGTAGTCACAAAATATTTTTAGTCAGTCTTTTAAACCTGGTATACATGGCTAGAGTAAACGGTAGAGTACTAACTTTTTACACTATGACAACCAATTTTGGTATACTCTATTACTATACCCGTGTACACCAGGCTTTAATGGTCTCAAAAACGACGACTAAAACTATTTTGATGTCGTATAATAACATTTATTGGAATGGTTCCGATTAGAATATATTAAATCAATTAAAAACCACTCGTAATAAATAATACATCTAAATTGCACTAGCTAATTTTTTACATCAACTATTCAACAACTTAAATATGTAGGACTTTATTGACAATTCTAGAATCTTTTTTTAATAATTAATTGATATAGGTATTGAATAACTTAGAACACGACCACCTTTGGCCACGAAATGGTGTGGCGTGAAAAAATTACATTTTCATAAAAAAATTTGGTACACACGGTCGCCGTAGACTTATATTCGGTGGATAACAGAAGATTTTTGTCTTGAAAAACAAACTTGAACAAACAATAAACTACCTCTCACTTGACCATGGCCAAAGAAAAAATACACTAACGCGAAAAGAAGCGACACTTAAGCATGTGTGCCGTAAAATAGCTTTTGGCTTTGTGTGAGTGACTGGATGATGGCGGGGGCGTTGAGAGGCGCGCGGGACGGGGAACCAACCTCCACCAGATGTTTATATTATTATGACTTTCCTCAGGGCTGCTAGAAATGACGCGGTCTATCACTCATGTCAATCATGTCATGACCGGTGGGCGCTATTGTCAAATACTATGGAGTTTAGAGTTTAAGATTGCTATTGATTATTACTTGTCAACCCTAGTGTTGAATATCCGGCTCAAGGAGTATTTTTTTTCCTCTATGGTCGAAGTCTCAAGTACAGGGAGTGTCACGGGTGTGCCATGACCTAAGTTACAACTTTAAAGTAGAAAAAAAAGCTAAAAGATAAGTATTTAAAGAATTGTCAATAAGTGTGTCCTTTGAATTAACGTAAATTTGTAACAAAAATTATATTGTAAAGTGCATAAACATATTCTCATAGTGACAAACACTTCACTTGCTTGGGACCCATTTCCCAAAATTCCAATATTTTCATTTTTCTATTATCATAGTAGTTTAATAATACTTTCGAATTATTAAGCGATGCGAATTGAAATTTAGCATCATATACCATGAACTCTGTCTTTTAAACATAAAAAAATTGCAATACTAAAAAGAGAGATCATTACATCTCTATTTGCTTATCAATATAATATTTTTTACAAACCGCCCCGTGACTAAATCATATGATAATAATTTGAACCGGATTATTACCCGCCTATGTTGCGTATGTAGTTACATCTTATATGAACACTCAGTATGCACGACCACTACCATTCGCTCGTATAAGACTACCTAATATAATTAGAGGCGTTTGGACTGCGTGGAATCGACGGCAGTGGTTTTTTCACTTATTTTTCTAAATAGTACTTGTTTTTGTAGTCACTGCCAATAAAAATTAACTTAGCGATTTTTTGGGCCAATTACAAAGATACTTCGAACATTGTGATTAGTCATTAAATTATGCTATGCGTCTAGTCAAACTTCATTTAATTATTATTTTATTGCCAGTGAGTCCAAAGGTAATATTTAATATGCAAAATTCTATCATATTTCAGATTAAAACGAGATTTATTTCCCGTAACTATAGTAAAATTACAGATATAATGTTATTTCGCCTTCAATGCGACTACACAGCGTAAATAAAACAAGATTGTAGACATTTGATTAAAAGATATTAAGGCATTTTAAAATGTCTACTAATTACTATAAAACTACAATTTTAGGGCTAAATGTGGGCCGTAGTTATGTTCATTTGACAGAAATAATTAGATGACCGCGCCGTGTAGCATCGTACATAAGCAACAAAGTTTGATTTAATTTTTATATAACCTTTGGCGGACACTAAACGAGAATTGTTTTTACGTAAAAAAAGCCCAGTTTTTCCCAGCAGTGGGACACTGAGTTTAAACAAAAAAAAATTGCAGCTGTGTAGCCCCACACAAATTGTTCCTAGTACATCCAACACTTCACGCAATACAAACCTCGGTACTGAATCACTTCCAAGCCATCTTGAGCATCTTCCTAGAGGCGAAGTATTTGGTGCTGTAGGAGGCGATGACGAGCGCCGCTAACACTATGGTGATCAGGTAGTAATCAAAATCGTCCTTCAGTAAATCAAAGGTTTTAGATGGCGCCACTCGCGTGTAGAACAGATCTGTGGGAAATAAATGAGAAAATGAGTGTTATCGATCTTACGCTCACTAGTCGACGCTGACCGGTCGTTGTGGAAATCCTTGGGGGAGGCCTTTGTCCAGCAGTGGACGTCTTTTGGCTGAGAGAGAGAGAGAGTCGACGCTGGCGAGTGTGGTCGTGTCAATGGTACAATACTGTCATTGTCATCTCGTGATCATACAACTCGTGAACGGGTGTTGCCAGGGGGAACTGTTCTGCTCGATTCTGATTCTATTTTTATTTTTAGTTCTTAACCATTTCATTGTGGTTACTCGATCACTAACATAACATGTTTTATTATATTATATTTGTTTCTTATATTTTATTTTATTTTTGACTGTACACAATCTAGTGTATGTATAAAGCTAATAAATAGCCCCTCTGGCATGTTAGGCGACCAAGACTGTTCCACGAGTTTCTTTCGGCATTTTTTCTCAGCAGTGGTCGTTCCGAAATGCTAGTAGTTTGTAGCTTTGTGACATAATATTATATTATGATTAAATAATTAGTTTTCGACGTGAAAAAGAGCCTTCTTTGAAGGCCAAGTTTCAATAAAAAAAAATACTTTGACTTTGAATTAGACATATTGACCGCGTTGTTTTGACAGATGTCTACACCTCACTTGTAGGTGCTGACATTTGGTGGAATATTTGAATCCCATCAAAAAAACATTTTAATTTAGTGTTGCCAAAAGGAGACCATATTGCTCGCACTATCAAAGATTTATCAGATCTAGAATAGAGCCACTCTTCTAACTCTACACGCCCTAAATTAAAAAACTCGACATATAAGTCAAATAAAAAAAAAAGCCAGGAGCATTAACATGTACACACTTCGGTCCTTAAGGCAATGTGATAAGGTTTAATATTGTAGGTTACGGACTCTCACCTATCCAGTGACTAACATTAAACGCGTAAACTCGAGCACCGACGGCGCCATATAAATCGCATGAACCCTATATAGTGTTGTTATAGTAGATGGCGTCGGCAACTCCGGCGCATAAGGGATGAGGCTTTACTTATGGTGGTCGGGGACGTGGCGTCGTATCGTGATGACCAACATAGCACACTTGTATCATAATGTACTAATATAAAATACTAGCGCCCCGCCTCGGTTTCGCTCGGGAGGTACAGTCAAGCTTCATAAGTGCAGTCATACCTCGAAGACCTTATTGCCTATCCTTAATGATCATAATGCCTTGTAGATTCTGACTGTACATACATAAATTGTAGCCTATGTCACTCAGGTATAATGTAGCTTTCTATTGGTGAAAGAATTTTGTAGTTCCGAAGATTACAAACAAACTCACTACACTATGAGTAAGCATGAAGTCGACTTACCTAATCCAGTAACCAACACTAAACTCGTAGACTCGAGTCCCGACGGCGCAGTATATATCGCATGGACCCTTTGTAGGGTGTTATTATAGTTGATAATGGCGTCGGCCGGAAGCGGCAACTCCGGCGCATAGGGGATGAGGCCTTTCTCTATAGTGTTTGCGAATGGGGGTGACGGAGCGTCGTATCGTGATGACCAACATAGCACACTTGTATCATAATGTACTAATATAAAATACTAGCTTTCGCCCGCGGCTTCGCCCGCATGAATTTCCCACGGGAACCGTGCCTTTTCCCGGGATGAAAGGTACCCTATGTCCTTCTCCGTACTTCTAACTATGTGTATGCGAAATTTCAGGAAGATTGGTTCAGTAGATAGAGCGTGAAGAGGTAACAAATAAACAAACAAACTCACTTTCACATTTATAATATTAGTTAGGATTAGGACTAGCGCCCCGCTCCGGCTTCGCTCGGGAGGTACATACATAAATTGTAGCCTATGTCACTCAGGTATAATGTAGCTTTCTATTGGTAAAAGAATTTTTGAAATCGGTTCAGTAGTTCCGAAAATTACCCCCTACAAACGAACTCGCAAACATTTTACTTTATAATATGAGTAAGTTAGTCGACTTACCTAATCCAGTGACTAACACTAAACTCGTAGACTCGAGTCCCGACGGCGCAGTATATATCGCATGAACCCTTTGTAGGGTGTTATTATAGTTGATAATGGCGTCGGCCGGAAGCGGCAACTCCGGCGCATAGGGGATGAGGCCCTCCTCGTGGTGCTCGGGGGTGGGGGTGACGGGGCGCTGCGGCCGGAGGAAGGCCCAGGGCATTTCTACTATGGCGCCTGTTGACATCGCCACTGGAGACATAAAAAAATAATAATAATAAATCGTATATTTGTACTTATCCACGATACAATTAAAGCCTGACCAGAAATAATATCGAATGCTTACCCAGAACCAGCCTAATCACTCTGGTTTTAAAGAGAGTCAAATTGTATGAGCTCGGGAACACAGATGCAGGCAGGGAGTTCCATTGCTTCGCTGTGCGCATCAAGAATGATGACGAAAAGCGCTTGGTGCGTGCGGGGGGAATATTAACCAAGAAGGGATGATAGCCCGCAGTGCGTCTGGTTGTCCGGTTGAAGAAAGGGGCAGGCGGTACGAGCTCATGCAGCTCATGAACACACGTGCGTTAAATTCGTATCAATTGTTACTCGCTGTGAGCTCGGACGGTAATGATAGTTACTCACACAGCACATGTTTGTCAGTGAGCGACCGCTCGGTGGTGGTGCTGGCGGCCGCCACGGCCACGCCGGGCAGGATGTAGGCCTGGCGGTCCACGCTGTGAGCTCGGACGGTAATGATAGTTACTCACACAGCACATGTTTGTCAGTGAGCGACCGCTCGGTGGTGGTGCTGGCGGCCGCCACGGCCACGCCGGGCAGGATGTAGGCCTGGCGGTCCACGCTGTGAGCTCGGACGGTAATGATAGTTACTCACACAGCACATGTTTGTCAGTGAGCGACCGCTCGGTGGTGGTGCTGGCGGCCGCCACGGCCACGCCGGGCAGGATGTAGGCCTGGCGGTCCACGCTGTGAGCTCGGACGGTAATGATAGTTACTCACACAGCACATGTTTGTCAGTGAGCGACCGCTCGGTGGTGGTGCTGGCGGCCGCCACGGCCACGCCGGGCAGGATGTAGGCCTGGCGGTCCACGCTGTGAGCTCGGACGGTAATGATAGTTACTCACACAGCACATGTTTGTCAGTGAGCGACCGCTCGGTGGTGGTGCTCACGCCGGGCAGGATGTAGGCCTCACGCTGTGAGCTCGGACGGTAATGATAGTTACTCACACAGCACATGTTTGTCAGTGAGCGACCGCTCGGTGGTGGTGCTGGCGGCCGCCACGGCCACGCCGGGCAGGATGTAGGCCTGGCGGTCCACGCTGTGAGCTCGGACGGTAATGATAGTTACTCACACAGCACATGTTTGTCAGTGAGCGACCGCTCGGTGGTGGTGCTGGCGGCCGCCACGGCCACGCCGGGCAGGATGTAGGCCTGGCGGTCCACGCTGTGAGCTCGGACGGTAATGATAGTTACTCACACAGCACATGTTTGTCAGTGAGCGACCGCTCGGTGGTGGTGCTGGCGGCCGCCACGGCCACGCCGGGCAGGATGTAGGCCTGGCGGTCCACGCTGTGAGCTCGGACGGTAATGATAGTTACTCACACAGCACATGTTTGTCAGTGAGCGACCGCTCGGTGGTGGTGCTGGCGGCCGCCACGGCCACGCCGGGCAGGATGTAGGCCTGGCGGTCCACGCTGTGAGCTCGGACGGTAATGATAGTTACTCACACAGCACATGTTTGTCAGTGAGCGACCGCTCGGTGGTGGTGCTGGCGGCCGCCACGGCCACGCCGGGCAGGATGTAGGCCTGGCGGTCCACGCTGTGAGCTCGGACGGTAATGATAGTTACTCACACAGCACATGTTTGTCAGTGAGCGACCGCTCGGTGGTGGTGCTGGCGGCCGCCACGGCCACGCCGGGCAGGATGTAGGCCTGGCGGTCCACGCTGTGAGCTCGGACGGTAATGATAGTTACTCACACAGCACATGTTTGTCAGTGAGCGACCGCTCGGTGGTGGTGCTGGCGGCCGCCACGGCCACGCCGGGCAGGATGTAGGCCTGGCGGTCCACGCTGTGAGCTCGGACGGTAATGATAGTTACTCACACAGCACATGTTTGTCAGTGAGCGACCGCTCGGTGGTGGTGCTGGCGGCCGCCACGGCCACGCCGGGCAGGATGTAGGCCTGGCGGTCCACGCTGTGAGCTCGGACGGTAATGATAGTTACTCACACAGCACATGTTTGTCAGTGAGCGACCGCTCGGTGGTGGTGCTGGCGGCCGCCACGGCCACGCCGGGCAGGATGTAGGCCTGGCGGTCCACGCTGTGAGCTCGGACGGTAATGATAGTTACTCACACAGCACATGTTTGTCAGTGAGCGACCGCTCGGTGGTGGTGCTGGCGGCCGCCACGGCCACGCCGGGCAGGATGTAGGCCTGGCGGTCCACGCTGTGAGCTCGGACGGTAATGATAGTTACTCACACAGCACATGTTTGTCAGTGAGCGACCGCTCGGTGGTGGTGCTGGCGGCCGCCACGGCCACGCCGGGCAGGATGTAGGCCTGGCGGTCCACGCTGTGAGCTCGGACGGTAATGATAGTTACTCACACAGCACATGTTTGTCAGTGAGCGACCGCTCGGTGGTGGTGCTGGCGGCCGCCACGGCCACGCCGGGCAGGATGTAGGCCTGGCGGTCCACGCTGTGAGCTCGGACGGTAATGATAGTTACTCACACAGCACATGTTTGTCAGTGAGCGACCGCTCGGTGGTGGTGCTGGCGGCCGCCACGGCCACGCCGGGCAGGATGTAGGCCTGGCGGTCCACGCTGTGAGCTCGGACGGTAATGATAGTTACTCACACAGCACATGTTTGTCAGTGAGCGACCGCTCGGTGGTGGTGCTGGCGGCCGCCACGGCCACGCCGGGCAGGATGTAGGCCTGGCGGTCCACGCTGTGAGCTCGGACGGTAATGATAGTTACTCACACAGCACATGTTTGTCAGTGAGCGACCGCTCGGTGGTGGTGCTGGCGGCCGCCACGGCCACGCCGGGCAGGATGTAGGCCTGGCGGTCCACGCTGTGAGCTCGGACGGTAATGATAGTTACTCACACAGCACATGTTTGTCAGTGAGCGACCGCTCGGTGGTGGTGCTGGCGGCCGCCACGGCCACGCCGGGCAGGATGTAGGCCTGGCGGTCCACGCTGTGAGCTCGGACGGTAATGATAGTTACTCACACAGCACATGTTTGTCAGTGAGCGACCGCTCGGTGGTGGTGCTGGCGGCCGCCACGGCCACGCCGGGCAGGATGTAGGCCTGGCGGTCCACGCTGTGAGCTCGGACGGTAATGATAGTTACTCACACAGCACATGTTTGTCAGTGAGCGACCGCTCGGTGGTGGTGCTGGCGGCCGCCACGGCCACGCCGGGCAGGATGTAGGCCTGGCGGTCCACGCTGTGAGCTCGGACGGTAATGATAGTTACTCACACAGCACATGTTTGTCAGTGAGCGACCGCTCGGTGGTGGTGCTGGCGGCCGCCACGGCCACGCCGGGCAGGATGTAGGCCTGGCGGTCCACGCTGTGAGCTCGGACGGTAATGATAGTTACTCACACAGCACATGTTTGTCAGTGAGCGACCGCTCGGTGGTGGTGCTGGCGGCCGCCACGGCCACGCCGGGCAGGATGTAGGCCTGGCGGTCCACGCTGTGAGCTCGGACGGTAATGATAGTTACTCACACAGCACATGTTTGTCAGTGAGCGACCGCTCGGTGGTGGTGCTGGCGGCCGCCACGGCCACGCCGGGCAGGATGTAGGCCTGGCGGTCCACGCTGTGAGCTCGGACGGTAATGATAGTTACTCACACAGCACATGTTTGTCAGTGAGCGACCGCTCGGTGGTGGTGCTGGCGGCCGCCACGGCCACGCCGGGCAGGATGTAGGCCTGGCGGTCCACGCTGTGAGCTCGGACGGTAATGATAGTTACTCACACAGCACATGTTTGTCAGTGAGCGACCGCTCGGTGGTGGTGCTGGCGGCCGCCACGGCCACGCCGGGCAGGATGTAGGCCTGGCGGTCCACGCTGTGAGCTCGGACGGTAATGATAGTTACTCACACAGCACATGTTTGTCAGTGAGCGACCGCTCGGTGGTGGTGCTGGCGGCCGCCACGGCCACGCCGGGCAGGATGTAGGCCTGGCGGTCCACGCTGTGAGCTCGGACGGTAATGATAGTTACTCACACAGCACATGTTTGTCAGTGAGCGACCGCTCGGTGGTGGTGCTGGCGGCCGCCACGGCCACGCCGGGCAGGATGTAGGCCTGGCGGTCCACGCTGTGAGCTCGGACGGTAATGATAGTTACTCACACAGCACATGTTTGTCAGTGAGCGACCGCTCGGTGGTGGTGCTGGCGGCCGCCACGGCCACGCCGGGCAGGATGTAGGCCTGGCGGTCCACGCTGTGAGCTCGGACGGTAATGATAGTTACTCACACAGCACATGTTTGTCAGTGAGCGACCGCTCGGTGGTGGTGCTGGCGGCCGCCACGGCCACGCCGGGCAGGATGTAGGCCTGGCGGTCCACGCTGTGAGCTCGGACGGTAATGATAGTTACTCACACAGCACATGTTTGTCAGTGAGCGACCGCTCGGTGGTGGTGCTGGCGGCCGCCACGGCCACGCCGGGCAGGATGTAGGCCTGGCGGTCCACGCTGTGAGCTCGGACGGTAATGATAGTTACTCACACAGCACATGTTTGTCAGTGAGCGACCGCTCGGTGGTGGTGCTGGCGGCCGCCACGGCCACGCCGGGCAGGATGTAGGCCTGGCGGTCCACGCTGTGAGCTCGGACGGTAATGATAGTTACTCACACAGCACATGTTTGTCAGTGAGCGACCGCTCGGTGGTGGTGCTGGCGGCCGCCACGGCCACGCCGGGCAGGATGTAGGCCTGGCGGTCCACGCTGTGAGCTCGGACGGTAATGATAGTTACTCACACAGCACATGTTTGTCAGTGAGCGACCGCTCGGTGGTGGTGCTGGCGGCCGCCACGGCCACGCCGGGCAGGATGTAGGCCTGGCGGTCCACGCTGTGAGCTCGGACGGTAATGATAGTTACTCACACAGCACATGTTTGTCAGTGAGCGACCGCTCGGTGGTGGTGCTGGCGGCCGCCACGGCCACGCCGGGCAGGATGTAGGCCTGGCGGTCCACGCTGTGAGCTCGGACGGTAATGATAGTTACTCACACAGCACATGTTTGTCAGTGAGCGACCGCTCGGTGGTGGTGCTGGCGGCCGCCACGGCCACGCCGGGCAGGATGTAGGCCTGGCGGTCCACGCTGTGAGCTCGGACGGTAATGATAGTTACTCACACAGCACATGTTTGTCAGTGAGCGACCGCTCGGTGGTGGTGCTGGCGGCCGCCACGGCCACGCCGGGCAGGATGTAGGCCTGGCGGTCCACGCTGTGAGCTCGGACGGTAATGATAGTTACTCACACAGCACATGTTTGTCAGTGAGCGACCGCTCGGTGGTGGTGCTGGCGGCCGCCACGGCCACGCCGGGCAGGATGTAGGCCTGGCGGTCCACGCTGTGAGCTCGGACGGTAATGATAGTTACTCACACAGCACATGTTTGTCAGTGAGCGACCGCTCGGTGGTGGTGCTGGCGGCCGCCACGGCCACGCCGGGCAGGATGTAGGCCTGGCGGTCCACGCTGTGAGCTCGGACGGTAATGATAGTTACTCACACAGCACATGTTTGTCAGTGAGCGACCGCTCGGTGGTGGTGCTGGCGGCCGCCACGGCCACGCCGGGCAGGATGTAGGCCTGGCGGTCCACGCTGTGAGCTCGGACGGTAATGATAGTTACTCACACAGCACATGTTTGTCAGTGAGCGACCGCTCGGTGGTGGTGCTGGCGGCCGCCACGGCCACGCCGGGCAGGATGTAGGCCTGGCGGTCCACGCTGTGAGCTCGGACGGTAATGATAGTTACTCACACAGCACATGTTTGTCAGTGAGCGACCGCTCGGTGGTGGTGCTGGCGGCCGCCACGGCCACGCCGGGCAGGATGTAGGCCTGGCGGTCCACGCTGTGAGCTCGGACGGTAATGATAGTTACTCACACAGCACATGTTTGTCAGTGAGCGACCGCTCGGTGGTGGTGCTGGCGGCCGCCACGGCCACGCCGGGCAGGATGTAGGCCTGGCGGTCCACGCTGGGCGTCAACTCGGATGATAATGAACTGAAGGCAGCTCCCGCGGGCAGCCAGCGTTGTTTCCCTTCGTATAATTCCATTGTTGCTGAAAAAAATACGAACCTTTTGAGATACATTACAGCGGTACTAAAAACAAAAAACAGAAAGTCATTTTTTTTTCTTTTTTGATTGTGGCATTGCTCACGTGACTTATGCATCAAAACCTTCCTTATGAATTAGATTGTCTATTGGTAAAAATGAACATTTGTGATTTTGATTTAATTGCGAGAAATTTATTAAAATCTAGCTGCATCCTAGGGCTTGCCTTGAGAAATTTAAAGAAAAAAGTTGGTAAAAAAAAAAAAATTATTATGACATTTTTGCGAAAGTTTTATGACTTTCTGGGTTGCGACCTGTCATTAAAACAACAACAACAACAAGAATACTTTATTTGCACACGAGTCTTTACATGTTTTAAATACATAAAGTAACTTGCGCGGCCACCGGATGGCAACACAGCTATACACGTATAGTAGTCTCACCGATCTCAGAGCGGCGATGCTTGTCGTTGTAGTAGAGGTAGGCCAGCCAGTGCTCCGAGTGCACGGCGAGCGGCGAGGCCGCGGCGCGCCGCTGCGTCTGCGCGGCCACCGGATGGCAACACAGCTATACACGTATAGTAGTCTCACCGATCTCAGAGCGGCGATGCTTGTCGTTGTAGTAGAGGTAGGCCAGCCAGTGCTCCGAGTGCACGGCGAGCGGCGAGGCCGCGGCGCGCCGCTGCGTCTGCGCGGCCACCGGATGGCAACACAGCTATACACGTATAGTAGTCTCACCGATCTCAGAGCGGCGATGCTTGTCGTTGTAGTAGAGGTAGGCCAGCCAGTGCTCCGAGTGCACGGCGAGCGGCGAGGCCGCGGCGCGCCGCTGCGTCTGCGCGGCCACCGGATGGCAACACAGCTATACACGTATAGTAGTCTCACCGATCTCAGAGCGGCGATGCTTGTCGTTGTAGTAGCCAGTGCTCCGAGTGCACGGCGAGCGGCGAGTGCTGCGGAGATGGCAACACAGCTATACACGTATAGTAGTCTCACCGATCTCAGAGCGGCGATGCTTGTCGTTGTAGTAGAGGTAGGCCAGCCAGTGCGCGGCGACGCGGCGCGCCGCTGCGTCTGCGCGGCCACCGGATGGCAACACAGCTATACACGTATAGTAGTCTCACCGATCTCAGAGCGGCGATGCTTGTCGTTGTAGTAGAGGTAGGCCAGCCAGTGCTCCGAGTGCACGGCGAGCGGCGAGGCCGCGGCGCGCCGCTGCGTCTGCGCGGCCACCGGATGGCAACACAGCTATACACGTATAGTAGTCTCACCGATCTCAGAGCGGCGATGCTTGTCGTTGTAGTAGAGGTAGGCCAGCCAGTGCTCCGAGTGCACGGCGAGCGGCGAGGCCGCGGCGCGCCGCTGCGTCTGCGCGGCCACCGGATGGCAACACAGCTATACACGTATAGTAGTCTCACCGATCTCAGAGCGGCGATGCTTGTCGTTGTAGTAGAGGTAGGCCAGCCAGTGCTCCGAGTGCACGGCGAGCGGCGAGGCCGCGGCGCGCCGCTGCGTCTGCGCGGCCACCGGATGGCAACACAGCTATACACGTATAGTAGTCTCACCGATCTCAGAGCGGCGATGCTTGTCGTTGTAGTAGAGGTAGGCCAGCCAGTGCTCCGAGTGCACGGCGAGCGGCGAGGCCGCGGCGCGCCGCTGCGTCTGCGCGGCCACCGGATGGCAACACAGCTATACACGTATAGTAGTCTCACCGATCTCAGAGCGGCGATGCTTGTCGTTGTAGTAGAGGTAGGCCAGCCAGTGCTCCGAGTGCACGGCGAGCGGCGAGGCCGCGGCGCGCCGCTGCGTCTGCGCGGCCACCGGATGGCAACACAGCTATACACGTATAGTAGTCTCACCGATCTCAGAGCGGCGATGCTTGTCGTTGTAGTAGAGGTAGGCCAGCCAGTGCTCCGAGTGCACGGCGAGCGGCGAGGCCGCGGCGCGCCGCTGCGTCTGCGCGGCCACCGGATGGCAACACAGCTATACACGTATAGTAGTCTCACCGATCTCAGAGCGGCGATGCTTGTCGTTGTAGTAGAGGTAGGCCAGCCAGTGCTCCGAGTGCACGGCGAGCGGCGAGGCCGCGGCGCGCCGCTGCGTCTGCGCGGCCACCGGATGGCAACACAGCTATACACGTATAGTAGTCTCACCGATCTCAGAGCGGCGATGCTTGTCGTTGTAGTAGAGGTAGGCCAGCCAGTGCTCCGAGTGCACGGCGAGCGGCGAGGCCGCGGCGCGCCGCTGCGTCTGCGCGGCCACCGGATGGCAACACAGCTATACACGTATAGTAGTCTCACCGATCTCAGAGCGGCGATGCTTGTCGTTGTAGTAGAGGTAGGCCAGCCAGTGCTCCGAGTGCACGGCGAGCGGCGAGGCCGCGGCGCGCCGCTGCGTCTGCGCGGCCACCGGATGGCAACACAGCTATACACGTATAGTAGTCTCACCGATCTCAGAGCGGCGATGCTTGTCGTTGTAGTAGAGGTAGGCCAGCCAGTGCTCCGAGTGCACGGCGAGCGGCGAGGCCGCGGCGCGCCGCTGCGTCTGCGCGGCCACCGGATGGCAACACAGCTATACACGTATAGTAGTCTCACCGATCTCAGAGCGGCGATGCTTGTCGTTGTAGTAGAGGTAGGCCAGCCAGTGCTCCGAGTGCACGGCGAGCGGCGAGGCCGCGGCGCGCCGCTGCGTCTGCGCGGCCACCGGATGGCAACACAGCTATACACGTATAGTAGTCTCACCGATCTCAGAGCGGCGATGCTTGTCGTTGTAGTAGAGGTAGGCCAGCCAGTGCTCCGAGTGCACGGCGAGCGGCGAGGCCGCGGCGCGCCGCTGCGTCTGCGCGGCCACCACGGCACCAGACACCGCGTCCACACACGTCGCCACCACGTCTGCAACGTTAAGAATGCAGTGAACAGGACTATAGCCACGCCCCCGATGCACCAATCGATCGTTATTTTTAGTCACCCATTCCGTGACGGAAAGCGAGCCCCCCAACGGAGTGGTGGCCGAGACAGGGATGACGACCAGTAGGAAACGCTGGTCAGATGACATGGTCTGCGTAACGGGAAAGCGATGGATGAGACTGGCACAGGACCGTAGTAAGTGGCGTCAAAAAAGGGAGGCCTATGTCCAGCAGTGGGCTAATATTGGCTGAAAATAGTAGTACAGATGTGATCCTACCTGTGTGCCCCGCGTGCTCGCCCTCGGTCACGAACAGCACGAGGTTGGGGTTGAGATACTTGTACAGCACCTGGCGGTCGCCCAGCACTCGCCCGGCCGAGTGCACTCGCTCGCTGCGAGGCTTGGCGAGTGCTGTCACTATGCGGTGCCCGGGGGAGCCCCCGCCCAGTTGGAGCGACCATGTGCGCTCCGCTATTACGGTCTGTGGTCAAAAGAGTAAACTTTATTCTTGATCTTCTTGCTGAAGAGAATCTTCAAATTTGAGAAAAGCTTTTGTACCTAGCAGCTTATTTTTTTTGAATCTTGAAGCTTCAGTTAAGAGCTTTGAACATTCGTTACGATTGGAATAGAATCTTTGGTCTAAATATTGTTAATAATCTTGAGATTGAAGTATAAATACATCTGAATTAGATGGATTGACTCCTCTATACTAAAGCTTAAGGTCGTTCTTCACAAATAAAATTATTTTTATGACGTCCTTCATAGTAGGGAGTTGCCGATCGTCAGGTTCTTTGTATAGACCCAAGAAAGCGCAATTAATCTCCCTACGCCTAAGATTAGTTATTTAAAAACTACAAAACTCGTGTTAACACTGAGCTTATAGCCGAACTGACTATTATGGCATAGAAAGTTATTTAGGCAACGAAGAAAACCTCATGTCATGTTGTATGAAATTAAGTTGAAACTCGACGAAACTTATAGGATATTATCTAACAAATTGGAAAACGATGGCAACGTGTTCTTACACGAAAATTAAAATGAAGTGTATTGATTATACCTAAATATAAAAAAACAATAATTATTCTATTTTTTTAGTTCAGAAACTGAATGGACTTTGTTCAAAGTGTATGGGGGCTTGGCTTACTGTGGACAGTTCGTTCAATAAATAATAGTATTATCATTTATCATAATTAATGCCAATTAGATTTTCTGAATATATATTGGAGTAGGAATATCTATAATTAAAGTATACCATTTTGTAAGTATTTTTTGCGTTTCCGATACTCAAATCAAAGATGTTGGCCTTCACGTATGTTCTGGGATGCCATTATCTAAAATAATATTACATTAAAGTAGTATATTTTTTATTCTTTGATGAATGATTGGATTAATTAGGTAATTTTTAAGCATAATATATTAGTTTTATTTATTAAGTACACTCATATCATTTCATATTTATGTATTTGAATGAAGAAGTATGTATTTATTTTAATTTTTACTTAAATAATTCAATATTGGTAACACTCGATTCTTGGGCGCGGCATGATTTTGACGTTGACAGTTGTTGACAAGTATCCAAGTGTCAATGTCGACCGACGACAACCGGTCAACGTCAAAATCAAGCCACGCTGAAGAATTGAGTGTTACCAGGTAAAGAAAACGCAATATTGAATTATTTAAGTAAAAATTAAAATAAATACATAATTCTTCATTCAAAAACATAAATATGAAATGATATGAGTGTACTTAATAAATAAAACTAATATATTATGCTAAAAAATTACCTAATTAATCCAATCATTCATCAAAGAATAAAAAATATACTACTTTAATATAATATTATTTTAGATAATGGCATCCCAGAACATACGTGAAGGCCGACATCTTTGATTTGAGTATCGGAAACGCAAAAAATACTTACTAATCGGTATATTTTAATTATAGATATTCATACTCCAATATATATTCAGAAAATTTATTTGACATTAATTATGATGAATGATAATACTATTATTTATTGAATGAACTGTCCGCAGTAAGCCGGCGATGAACAATGTCTTTAAAAAAAGCGAAATATCACCCTTATAATGGCAATTTTCAAAACTTTGACGATCTGGTAGAGCCCACAGGATTTATTTATATATTTTTATTAATATTTTTTTCGTAATCGACGATCGATTTTGCAACTTTTGAGACGTCTTGAGTTAAGAAAAGCTAAAAAAAACTGTTTTTCGGGACACCCTAATCCACGTCCGTCTCACAATCCTGTTTTATTTTACCATAGACTACAAACAGGGTTTTTGATATAGACTATCTTAAAAATAAGGGCCCGCGCACACCATGCGCTCATGAGATGGCGCTATCTAAGCTCTGTCGTTAGACAAGACTTATCATTCCTGTGGCCATGACCAATCATTTGATTTATCAGCGGAAACAAAATAACGAAACTGTCGATGATTTAGACATTCTAATGAAATTTCCATCTGAAAACATTGAATTCAGTGACTCATTTGTTTGGACACTTATTTTTCTAAATTATCACATAAGTAAAAGTACAATTTCTACCAGCACATGCGGTAAAGAAACCACACGTCAATGTCATTTGTTATACTTTGAAAGACTTGTAATTTCATTATCAATGCCCAATTCTGTTTACTCTTTATCAGGGTTGGTATGAATAAAACAAATGGTTTTAAAACACATGTTAAAAATAGGGTTTACAACAGTTTTAATTGCCAACCCTGCCCCTTATGCCAGTGCTGACCACTAGCGTGAAAACTTTCTAGTAACATTCCCTGAAATTCACTCACCTGACCATTATATCTGAGAGCATATCCGTTGACTTTAGCCGTGTCCTTGTTCGCTACATACATGTATAGATTCTCGACTAATGGCGCAGCGGATCCGGGAAGTACCTGGACAAACACATTATAAAATTATAGCCAATATAATGAGTACTAACTAACGTACAATATACCCCTGCCTCCCGCTGAAACCTGGATTATCTCACTCACAGTGTTGCTGACGCTTCAGCTTTCAACCTTTTTTTGATACCTAATTATTTGAATTTTATATGTCTTTTATTTTGAATTTTTGTTATTGTTTTAATACAAAGCTTAGCCCTAACATGGTGTCTTATTTAAATAATAAATATAAAGAAAAAGGCACCAACATCTGGTGTCAAATTAGCGGCCAAATGGGACGAATGTGTTTTATCACACAAGAATTAATTTTAAATAACCTTTTGTACCTATAATAGGGTTGATATCTAGATGATTTTTTTTAATATGAGCTATGTGAATATTAGAACAGGGATGTTTTTTTTATTGTTTAATTCCCCCACCTGCACATTTTTATCCCGATCCAGCAACACCAGAGCATGTAGCTTTTCTGCGTCGGCTTTAGGTAACACCGCCACTTGTTGAATAAAGGAGTCGTAAACCAACCGTAATCAGTCGTCCTATCACATGGCGATCCTGCCAGGATACTGCCTGCCGTCCTATATCACAAAAAAAAAATTCCCCACCTGCACATTTTCATCCTGATCTAGCAACACCAGAGCATGCAGCTTCTCTTCGTTGGCGTTGGGCAACACCGCCACTTGTTGAATAAGAGTCCTTTTTTAAAAAACCAGCCGTATTCAGTCGTCCTATCACATGGCGACCCTGCTAGGATACAATTTTTTTTTTCAATTCCCGTACCTGCACATTTTCATCCTGATCCAGCAACACCAGAGCATGTAGCTTCTCTTCGTCGGCGTTGGGCAACACCGCCACTTGCAACAGCTGAGTGTCGAGTTTCATAAAGCGTTCACCAACCGGCGTGCCGCGGATCGGATTGATACTGATGATTAGACCTTCCTTTGTTACCTGTCAACATTGTTTGTAATATATTTATTGTACGAGTAAAAAATACATAACGATGACTTTAAATAGAAAGGTAAATGCACAATGGCGGACTTAACCTGTGTAGGGATCTCTTCCAGTCAACCAGCGCAGCGTTAGGTTGAAGATTTAAGTTATATGGCTTCGTCTACTTTTTCGTTTTTTTCACACCTACTGGAAACCTATCTGGAATGTCCTTAATGTAGGTACTCGCCATTATGAGTGCCATATTCTCGCTTGCGTTGGGCGTAGAAGTAAGACCTGCCGTGAAAAGGTCCCCTGTTGGGTGAGCAATTGCTCAATATGGTGTAATATTTCCCCATTAACTTACACATACTCCGCCCCCAACCCCCACTCGCTCACCACATATTTTCCCACATACTCACTACATGTTTCCCCACTAACTCACCACATGTTTCCCCACTAACTCACCACATGTACTTTAGTAACCTTAGTTTTAAGTAATTTTATGACGTCAACTAACTAAATAACAACGATTAAAAATGCTATTTTTAGCCCATTTAAATAAAATCATTTTCATTCATTCATTTCCTTTCATTCATTTAATTTCATTCATGTTTCCCCACGAACTCACCACATGTTTCCCCACTAACTCACCACATGTTTCCTCACTAACTCACCACCTTTTCGCACTAACTCACCACATGTTTCCCGACTATAGTGAGGTACGCGTCTAAAGGCGGGTGTCTCGCGGATCGTCGCGTGAACATCAGTATGTGGTCGGTGGCGAGAGCTGGCTCGTAGCGGGACCACAAGATCTCGCCAGAGAGGTTGTCCATACCAAAGATCTGTGTGAAAAATACCAAGATAAAAGCTAATATCCATACATTTCTCTACATTTGCGGATATATTTTGACGAAACATGTTGCGGATCGCTAGATGTAAAGTTTTTGTTGTCAATAAAGCTAATATTCAACTATGAAAACACGATATTGCGTATGCCAATCAATCAGACATCGTCCTCTTTAATAATTATGTAGATTATTTTGGTTCTATCCATTACATTTGATATCGCATTCGAAACAATAATGTCACTTTCGCAAATAGTCATTTACAGCTTTTCGACATTTTCAACGATATTTAATTTCCGTAAGGCCAAAGGACTTTGTTCAAAGTGTATGGGGGCTTGGCTTACTGTGGACAGTTCGTTCAATAAATAATAGTATTATCATTCATCATAATTAATGTCAAATAGATTTTCTGAATATATATTGGAGTATGAATATCTATAATTAAAATATACCATTTAGTAAGTATTTTTGCGTTTCCGATACTCAAATCAAAGATGTCGGCTTTTACGTGTGTTCTGGGATGCCATTAACTAAAATAATATTACATTTAAGTAGTATATTGTTTATTCTTTGATGAAAGATTGGATTAATTAGGTATTTTTTTACCAAAATACATTAGTTTTATTTATTAAGTACACTCATATCACTTTATATTTATATTTTAGAATGAAGAATTATGTATTATTTTAATTTTTACTTAAATAATTCAATATTGGTAACACTCGATTCTTGGGCACGGCTTGATTTTGACGTTGACAGATGTTGACAAGTATCCAAGTGTCAATGTCGACCGACGACAACCGGTCAACGTCAAAATCAAGCTACACTGAAGAATCGAGTGTTACCAGGTAAAGAAAACGCAATATTGAATTATTTAAGTAAAAATTAAAATACATACTTAATTCTTTATTAAAAAATATAAATATGAAATTATATGAGTGTACTTCACTATCACTACATCACTACATAGTATAAAACAAAGTCGCTTTCTCTGTCCCTATGTCCCTTTGTATGCTTAAATCTTTGAAACTACGCAACGGATTTTGATGCGGTTTTTTTTAATAGATAGAGTGATTCAAGAGGAAGGTTTATATCCCGTGCGAAGCCGGGGCGGGTCGCTAGTAATACATAAAACTAATATATTATGCTAAAAAATTACCTAATTAATCTAATCTTTCATCAAAGAATAAAAATATACTTCTTCTTCTCTCAGCCGAAAGACGTCCACTGCTGGACAAAGGCCTCCCCCAAGGATTTCCACTATATATATTAAATATATCCATACTAATATTATAAATGCGAAAGTTTGGATGTGAGTTTGTGAGTTTGTGAGGATGTTTGTTACTCAATCACGCAAAATCTACTGGACGGATTTCGATGAAATTTGGTACAGAGGTAGAAAATGACCTGGAATAGCACATAGGCTACTTTTTATCCCGGGAAAAAGCACTGTTCCCGTGGGAAATTCACGCGGGCGAAGCCGCGGGCAAAAGCTAGTAGAAAAATATACTACTTAAATGTAATATTATTTTAGATAATGGCATCCCAGAACACACGTGAAGGCCGACATCTTTGATTTGAGTATCGGAAACGCAAAAAGTACTTACTAAATGGTATATTTTAATTATAGATATTCATACTCCAATATATATTCAGAAAATCTATTTGACATTAATTATGATGAATGATAATACTATTATTTATTGAACGAACTGTCCGCAGTAAGCCGGCGATGAACAATGTCTTTTCCGTTAATGCGCTTGCATTTTTAGGCATGTTTAGCTACAAAAACCCCTACCTTTTCTGATATTTTGATACAGTTTTAGTAAAACTAGCTACTTCCTGAAATAATTTTAGCTACTTTAAAAAAACTGTGGTAGTAAACCTGTGTGGTATAATCATAGACTTAGTAAAAAAGAATAGAACCGGCATAACAATCTATATACAAACGGTAGTAATGCGGCCGGTCGCCATGTTTTGTCACTATTATTAATACGTGCAGTCCGCCATCTTTGTGCCAAATCCTTTGTCGGCGCCGGCTTTAGGTATGCACGATTTTTTGTAGGTATGTCATGTCTATTCTTTTTTCCTTCGTCTGAGGGTACAATAAATTTCCCCACTCTAACCTTGCCAACTTTGGTGACGAGCACCATAATCTTGTGCAAGTTGAAGTAATCCCGGACAAGCGGCGACGGGCGGTCCTCGCTAGCTTGCGACTGGCCATCGAACGAAGTTAGCAGAGTCTTTAACTGTTGGAACTGCGTTTGTAGACGACGCGAGAACGCGGCCCAGATCGAACCTAGGGGAAAGTCGATGGAAACACTTATGCATTCATATCTAACAGGAATTGTTACCGGTACCAATTTTTCATGTAAACTCCCGGAATTTTATTTATTTAATAGCCATTAATGTCCCAGTTCTGGGCAAAGGCCTCTCTCTCCCTCTTCCAAGACTCCAGATCCAAGGTGAGATAAAAATTATGTACCGGTACATACTTTATTTTAATTTATTAAAAAGATCAATAGCTACAAATGTACAATTGTTTAACTATATAGTTATGATAATTTAGCCAATAATAGGTCTCTCTAAATAGATAGGATGGTTCGAAACAACAGCAATCTTTTCGGTACTTTATATGAGAATTTGGTACCAGTACCAACCGGTGACAATATCTAGACTTCAGAAATCACAGAAATCGGAATAATATGACCATAGAATAGCATAGACGCGTTATTTTGCCGTGTCTTGGCTGCTATAGGCCCCGCCACGAGAACGTAGAAATAAGTACATCATGATCTTATTTTCTAGGCCTTCCTGCCGGCTACTTTAGGTAGGTATAGGATGTACTTTGTAGGTACCAAGAAAGAAAGATACGAATTCATATTGGATGAATTAAATCAATAAACTTTTACATCATGTATGAAAAACATGTACTTATTTTCTACGGTCTCGTGGCAGGGCCTTAGTATTATATTATGTATCTGTGGCCTGACATAGTTACCGCTATTGGAGAAAACAACCACCAATAAGATTTGATTTGCGGAATTCGAATTTTGAATCGACGAGAATCTTTTCAAAATTAATAGAGCAGTTGCCATTTCATGTTTATATTATTTCGATTTCTGTGATACGTATAGATTCTTGCTAGGTTATCACAACTAATGCATCAGTCAATATTTGCATTTTAAACACAATCTTAAGAAACACAAGCCAGAAAGGATAAGGAGACACATAAAATAGGGAATATTTTTTTTCTCATAAAATACAGTGAAAGAAAAATAAGAAAACAAAATGCCAATACTCAGTGAAGCTTATAAAATGCATTTTCGGAAATAGTCAGTCACTATATTACAATGTAATAATATAAATAAATTAGCAAGTTTCGTCAATGGACTTACGGCCATTTTGTCTTGCCCTTTGGACATAGATTTGAGAATATTGTAATCACAGAATTTCGAATAATAAGTTTTTCTGCTGTCTTTCATATGAAAACATCTGTCACTCTGACATTTAACATGACAAACGTATATAAAAAGCAAAATTTATGTAATTGAAAATTCAAATTTAACTTTCTTTCATAATAATAGCACTGTTTCTTTTTCAACCTTGACATCGGCAGAATCATCGTTTGGCTGATCGATGGAGCCATAAAATTAAAAAGTGAAGTGAAATATGACATGCGGCGTAAATATGTAAATAATACTCCTATGCCACTTCTATTGGGCTATATTATTCCAAATTCTGTGATTTATTACAAAATGCCGATAGAGAAGTTAAGACGGATTTCTAGAAATGTCATTCACTAACATCGAATAACACAAATCAGTAATCAGACATGGCCTTTCTGTACTTACTATACATCTTGGCAGCTAGAAAAAACATAATAACGTCAATATTTCATGTTAAAAAAATTTTTTCAATACCTATATTTTTTTGTTTTTCTATTCATCAATTATAATAAAATGGACAGCACTCAACGGCCCACACTAAGCATAAAGCTTGTGTCGTGGGTCCCATGGACACAAGCACAAAAACGAGCACAACACAACCAGAATAGGAGACAAATATCTGTGAAAACATTTACAAATATTTGCCAGCGCTGGGAATCGAACCCAGGGCCTCTACATGGCGACCCTTAGTTTCAAAACGTCCCTTTCCCAAAATATCCCTTCCCACCATCAGACAGGAGACCTCATATATATAAAAATTCTTCTTTCAGTTACTGATTGAGTGACTGACAAACAACGCACAGCAAAAACTACTGGGCGTAGGAAGCTGAAATTTGGCTTGTAGGTTCCTTAGGGAGTGTAGGGGGTCACTAATGGGCCCATGCTCGTTTCTTATATTTCCTTTATTTATATTTCAGACAGACAATAAACAGACTATTCGAAATCAATACGTCACGTACGCTCCATATATCTAATTCGTGGATAACAGTGATGGTTATACTTAAGTTACTATTAATGTTATTTCTCTTGTTTACTACTCTTGTGTAACCGTTTGTTAACCCAAATAAGTAAAATAAAAATAAAAAATGTTGGAAAGGAAGGGAAAGGAACGTTTTGAAAACAAATGGCGGATGGGCGTAGTGACCCCAAGTCATGGAGGTCGTTAGAAACATTGAGACACAATTATGACTTTAGCAAAATCGGCACTTGAAATTTAATATTTTCAAGTAACCTTTTACAATCAAGAATATTTGACCATCAGGAAATCGATAGTGACTTACCTTCTTTCTGATCAAACTCCGATTCGATGGCAGCATCCAAATCTGACACGGGGAGGTCAACGAACTCCACCGCTACTACGGACGCCAGGGCTTCCTCGCGAGTCCATAGCACGCGCCCTTAAAATTAATTTTTAATTCATTGCAGACTTCCAATTTTAGCTTTTTTTTTTCTCTAGCCTGTTGATGTGTCCCACTGCTGGGCAAAGGCCTCGACTTTCTCCTAAGCGGGCTTCACTCAACAGAGATTTGTAGACTTTCAAAATAAGTATAGTACTCTTCTTCCTTTCTTGCAACATGTGTCATACTGCTTTGTACACTTTTAGGTTATACGTCAGCAGAAAATTTATTTGATACACATGCGCTGAGCAAAAAAGACGCCTCTTGGGTCTCCAGTTGCTTCGATGAGACGCGTTGAGACTTGATTTAAATTTTTTTTTGCTTTTAAATCTTCAGTTATGTTTTTTTTTGTTTTGTTTTTGGGAACACGGTACATTTTGTTTTATATTTTAGCCACCTAGCCTCCTCTTTTGGTACCAGCTGAAAATCAGCGCTTTGGCTTTTGCCTTAGCCCCATGCTGAGCTGGTCGCCATTTCGACGAATTTAGTTAAATTTTGTGTAAAATTTGTCGAATAAAGAATTTTTCTTTCTTTTTTTCTATAAAAAAATATCAAGCCCGGTTCGACATGTACCATTTAGTTCGTAGATAAATCTGACACATATTAAGTCACTTTGGACCATTACCAGCTCCGGTGAAGGAAAACATCGTGAGGGTTTCCTCAATTACACAATAGCTGTTCAGTATACCATTGAGTATATCAAAGTTAAGTCAGATGCTTTTAAGAAACTTGTTTATATGACGAAGTTTAAGTTTACGATAAGAGGAAGTTTTCAAAAATTCTAGCGATAATCACAAGTTCTTTTGATAACAGTAATCATCATCAGGCAAAATCACATTACAGTAATTAAATTTAAACAAAGCTTTCTAAAGAAGAATATTAATTGATATCAGAATAAACTTAGCTATAAGTAGATAAATTAAGCCAATGAGCGAAGTTTTGCATCCAATAGTAAAACTAAAGAATAGGGGACCGGACAACTTTTTTTTTTATGCTTCTTTGAAATATTTCACATTAATAGAATCATCCGTAAAATAATCACGTCCATAACTAAAGTATTTCCCAAGATATAGCAAAAAACAATTCACACTTTTAAGCGATGTTTGGACGACACCAAAACGCCACTAACTAAACGTACATTCATATGACGTCACGCGTAGAAAATGGACTTTTCCTGAACTCTAATAAACTCGTTTGAACTCTAATAAATTAGCTCTGGAGATTAAAGTCGTGCTGAAAAGTCGCAAAATGTGTTTAATTATATGTATTCTATCATAAAATCACATATTTTTAACAATTCTCATACCTTGTCCGGTCCCATTAGTATTGCACTTCATTTGATTTTCTAAAGACTTACCTTCTTGCTGCAACAAGTGCGCAGAACAATCCGCAGCGGTCACAAAGAACCGACAGGCTTGCTGTTGGGAGTTCTTCGAGCACATCACAGCTGATAGTTCCGGCTCTGATACACGGAGACTCTTGTCCGATGCCTTCACGTCTTCCAGCTCTTTGCCTGATGAGAGGCTGTGGGCTTTCAGGTGGTATTGCTGGAATATCACATACATACATAGAATCACGTCTTTGTCCCTTACGGGGCAGACAGAGCCAAAAGTCGTGAGACTCGAAGGCCACGCTTAGCTGAATAGTGGGCTCTTTGATGGATTGGAGATTCAGGTATAGTGACAGGTTGCTAGCCCAACGCCTATTATTGGAGGAATCCCCAGTTTAAAGCCCTTTCCCTCGATTGACTTTTACAATCTGCGCGGGAAGAGAAGCAGCTGGCACACTCTATGTTTTTTCTTCGCTCCCAGACCAGCATGGAAGCAATAATATCACAATAAAGTTATAAAGAGGAAATGTTTGTGAGTTTGTTTGTAGGGGGTAATGTTCGGAACTATAGGACCAATTTCAAAAATTCTTTCACCAATAGAAAGCTACATTATGCTTGTACTGTAATTTATGTATGTACTTTCCGAGGGGAGCCGGGGCCGAGCGCTAGTAATGAATAAGTTTATAACTCTTCTTGAAGATTTTGTGGTTGCTGATGTTAATCGACGACCTCCGTGGCCTAACGGTTATCACGCCAGACTGCCACACCGGAGGTCCCGGGTTCGATCCCCGGTCAGGTCAAGATGGAAAATGATCTTTTTCAGATTGGCCTGGGTCTTGGATGTTTATCTATATATGTATTTGTCATAAAATATAGTATCGTTGAGTTAGTATCCCATAACACAAGTCTCGAACTTACTTTGGGGCTAACTCAATCTGTGTGATTTGTCCGTAAAAAAAAAAATAAAATAAAAAAAAATCACTTGTGACAATTACCATAAGGTACCTTTTCCCATGTCACACATACGGCCTGGAGATGGTCATAGAAACTAAAATTACTTTACACTATTTCCCGCTGCCCACGACAAAATGTTTTTTATACAAACTTTCACCCCCCATTTCAGCCTTTTCAGGGTTATTTTTTTTTCCAATATCCATTATCAAACCTCGGGCATTCAATTACGTCCATGCCATACTGTTTCGGTTTAGACGTGAAAGCATAACAGAGAGATAGACATAAAATTATATTTATTTCATAATATTAGTATGCAGATAATAGAAGTATAGAGGCCATCGCATATAATTTAGTTAATTTTCTTGTTACTAGTTCACAATAAACAAATATGCGCTCCCGTATGCGACGCACGTTCGCGCATAATGTTAAATAAACGTCTGCGGCCTTGTGTTAAGTGGAATCATTGAACTCGTACGAATTATCTGTCTGTTTAAAGCAATTTTGAAATAGTAAACAAGGAACTACGTATTGTAGATACTGAGTACCTATTGAAATCTTTAGCATGGATTGATCTGATAACATATTGAATTCCATTAATTCCTTAAAATAACACTATTAAAGTGTTTATTTCACTATTTATTTGTAGTCATGAAAAATTGTGCATATTTTCCATTATAATCTAATTTTCATATCAGCCTTTGAAGCGGTGGCAGGGTGGTTAAAACACCCATTTGTGCTTGAAAGGTCACAGATTCAAATCCCACTTTTGATTCATGAATTTGTATATGAATCTAACTCATGTAAAGTAGTTTTCTCTCCTCCAAAACACATTTCAATCCATACTTCCATACTAATATTATAAATGCGAAAGTTTGGATGTGAGTTTGTGAATTTGTGAGTTTGTGAGTTTGTGAGGATGTTTGTTACTCAATCACGCAAAATCTACTGGACGGATTTCGATGAAATTTGGTACAGAGGTAGATAATGACCTGGAATAGCACATAGGCTACTTTTTATCCTGGGAAAAAGCACTGTTCCCGTGGGAAATTCACGCGGGCGAAGCCGCGGGCAAAAGCTAGTATACTATAAATGAGAACATGTGTTTATTTGTCTTTCTTTCACATCAAACAAAACAGAACAATGGATTGATTTGATTTTTTGTATGGAGATATTTGGAACGGAGTCGCAGGCAACAGCTAGTAAGAAAATAAATAAAACCAACCTTAGAATCATCAGTCCAAGTCTGCACCAATATAGGTCCCGTAGCCGTATCAGTCACCAATGCGTCAGCCCATCTATCAAACAACTGAACCTTGGCTACTTCATAGCTATTATCCTTTATGAACACCACCACTTTCCCGTTTAGAATTACTCCAGGAGTTGCAGTATTGAGGGATAATGGACGCATGAGTGGGCTTGGTTGTGCAGTGAATGTTGAGACCGGTTTGGTTATGATCTGAACGGCATTTGAGGTAACATCTAATGTTATTAGATTTTCGCTCTCTTTGGCTCCGCTGATGCAAGTGTAGTATGGAGCTGTCAGAACACAACTGAAACAGAATTATAGAAAGTAATCAAATAATTTCAGTCATATTATGTGGTCATTATGATTTTTGTGTTTTTTATCATTTATATTAAGTGATGATTGTGATGCTTGCACAATTTAACATTTCTTTATTGTATTTATTTATTGTATGTTATGTTCGTGAGTGCTCACAATAAATCCTTTCTGTTCACATAAGTATAGAACAAGGAAATAAATACAATAAAATATTTAGTTTATAAACATTTTTTCATCTGAACTGACCTGACTGACTGACATAGTGATCTATCAACGCACAGCCCTAACCACAGGATGGATCGGGCTGAAATTTGGCATCCAGGTAGTTGTTATGACGTAGGCATCCGCTAAGAAAGGATTAACGCGAGCGAAGCCGCGGGCGCCAGCTAGTTAAAATATATTTATTTATTTAGTTTTTTGGGGGTCTTACAGCTAAATAACGACTATGTATTGAGTACAACTACATTAAAGCTATGCTAATAACAAGACTCCGCCTATTAAATATAATGTTAAACATACTTTTTTTTAATACATCTATTTTTTTGTTTCGGCTTCAGTCGCGTGATGTGACTATGCCAGCCTCATAGGGAACTTCTGAGTTTACAAATTATCTTTAAGCCATCACAACTCTCCAGAAGGAATACCTATATAGATTTGGCCTCTTGTGACAATGGTTTGCTCAACATAATGTTGAGCTCACAATTATCCAAAGAGATACCATTTAAGATCTTTGTTCTCAAGTCTCAAGTATTGTTAAACTACTTAAAAATTTAACATTGCATTTAAATCTAAATGTACTTAAAATTTTTACCCATCATTAGTCCAAGGAGCAGGAAGTTTTGACGTGGCTCCCCGGTTCTGGCCAGTCAGCAGGTTGTACGTAGTCACCTCAATATGGGACCCAAAGGCTGGCAGCATGTGTACCAGAAGGCCATTCTGGATGAACCACTCTGACAGCTCAGCATGGTTGTCATTCTGGAGAGTTAGAGACCATTCCCAGAGTAAGACACCTGTAATGTGTACGAACAAATATTGTTCTATTAAAAAATATTAATTAAAATAATTTTTTAAAATTATTTATGAAAACATTAAAATTCATCACTTGTTTATTAGATTTTTGTTTGAATGTGTTTTTGATTTTCTCAGGTTTCAGAAGGCAAAAATGGAGTCTTACATGAATGATTTCAAGCTTTTGTTTCAATCATGTGGCAGCAAAACTTATGGACCAACTAGCTGTTGCCATACTGCAAACAGCATATCTTTTCATACAAACTTTGACCCCCATTTCCTTTAGAGGTTTATTTTTGAAAAAAAGTAGCCTATATTTAACCCCACGTCTTCAACTATATCCATACCAAATTTTATCAGAATTGGTCTAACGGTCTAGCCTTGAAAGCGTAACAGACAAACAAGCTTTCACATTTACTATGGATAAGAGAAGTAACCAGAAACACAATAAAAGTAACCAACCTGTGCCAGAATCCCAACCCCTCACAAGGTACGGGTTGGAACCAGTGACGGTCACCACATTCTCTGAGACATGCAAAAGCTGGACCTTGCCTGGCGAGCCTGACTCGAACACATGACGCCACACTACCTGCCCTGAAAGATTTTTGAAAGCTTTCAACATGTCTTTTGCTAAAATGGTAACATTCCATTTTGACAGTTCAAAATACTATTAGGCGTTATTATATATTGGACCAAGTCCAATATATAATAACGCCTGCAATGTATACTTGCGCTGATAGCAAATGGTCTACACAAAACTGCCAGTCATTCACAACTCATTGCATGTTTATCTTTATTAAAAAGTATTTTGACTGTAACTAATAAAAATTAATTATGTATTGAATGTATCTAATAAAAATCAATTACTTGTCTTAATTATGTATTGGATGTATCTCATAAAAATCAATTACCTGTCTTCAAATTCAACGCCGCAAGAACATTCTCTTCGGTTGCTACAATAATTTTCTTAGCTGTGGATACTGTGTCAAATTGGGAGAATTTTATTCTCCCAACGTAAGTTTGACGCCTGAAAATGATAATTTCATTAAAAATTCAATTAACTTGGAACTCATCGGTGACATAGATAGCATAACCTATAATATTAAGTTACCAGTCGAATTTTCCAATCTGATCCTCGTAAATGCATTCTGAGAGATTTAATAAACTGAAGAACACAATTAACCAGTTAATACTGTTTAAAGATTTCAATAAACCCAAAAAATTGGGTTTTATGCGAATTGACAGCATCCCCATAGTTGATTGACTGAAAAATTTAGTGTTGCTACACCCTATACTTTAGTTTCTTCTAAATTCAGCTTATTTCATTGCCAGCATCTAGAAAATATATATTTATTTATAAATCAAATTATATTAATACAATTTTATAAGTAATACGTAATACTTATAAGTAAGCTTTATTTATTGCCAATGTTGGTTATCCTTTTAATAACTAATTAACGCGGATTGCAGCCAGCTTTCCTGGCTTCATGCCTCTCGGGCATTCTTTGAAATGTTAATTATTTTTTAAGTTTTAGTTTCTTTTTATTTTAGGGTAAATTTAACTAATGAGGGATTTTCCAAGACACGAATTAAAAAAAAATAGTTCCAAATGACTTCATAGAAAGCGCTTAGTAAAAGGCGAGACAAAAAGCAAAAAATTCACGGGTTTGGCATTTTTTTTTAAATAAAACTTAATAAAAAAACAACTAAAAAGTATCAATAATGTGATTTGTGCAACTGTCAAACTGTTATGTGATTTTTTCTGCCTCTGGTTGACAAGAAAAAGCGCACCCTAGGTTCAGCCATTATTACGACTCGGCTTTCATAAAACGCTATCTGTTGAGATTGCGACTTTTTCACATGTTTTTTTTTCTTAAGTTAGCTGTCAGAAAATAGCTCATTAGTGTCATTAGTTTAGATTTTTTAAGATGTTTTTTTTGTTTAGTGTCAAAAATAGTTTTAACTTGTTTATGATTTTAATAGGTATCAAGGCTTTAAATAATTAAATAATTTTACGCTTTTTTGTCGAATTAATATTCGTCATTATAACATAATTATACAAAATTTAAATTAACCTGAACTTTCGAAGTACAAGTTGGGGACATAAAAACTACTAAAATAATTTCGTATACAGCAACACTTTGGAATTAAATTAAAATTAAATGAATGGTATAAAATAGAGTGAAATGGAATGTATCAACATTCCATTTCACTCTATTTTATACCATTCATTTATTCGTTTCACCAATAGGAAAATAGTTTTTTATGGTCATGACGTAAACGGGAGCATAGCTTTTTCCGGAAAAAGGGTTTTAGGAACGATGGAGCCATGAAACCATAAACTATATAGGGATACTACCATGAAACTAAAAAAAAATCCGAGCTCTAAGTACCATTTTCGACGACCTCAATCAAGTCTCCCGATCCCACTTCCTACCAATCAATTTATGCGAATGTTTGGATGTTTGCAAGTTTGGATGTTTGTTACACAATATTAAAATTTAATCATGCAAAATCTACTGAAAGGATTTCAATAACATGGGTAGAAAAATACCGGGAATTGCACATAGGGTACTTTTTATCCCGAAATTCCAACGGGATCGTAGCACTACGGCGCGACTAGTTAGTACATTACATACCTATTATACCTCGAATTCTCAATTTCTCTCAACAGATTGGCCTTAAATATTTTCGATTCAAAAATAATCTTATCGGTTCATATAAGTATACCTATCTCAGACCATAAAACATAAAACAAATAGGTACTCCTCTTTTTCATCGCGGCGTAAAAGTTCACTATTATGCACTGAGGGAGGCTCGACTCGTGTTACATGATCGCCAGATTACGCCTTACCTCACCCACTCACCCTTATACTGAAAGGGTTCAATACCCTTACTGAAAAAAAAAACACAAAGCCAGCGAAAAAGTTAATTCCCGATATTAAAAGTGACCCCTTGTGATTTAGTATTAAACGTGATGAAATGAGTCTAGGCACCGAGAAAACGGAGATAAAGCTTCAGATAAAATGCAATGTTCATAATTTAATATTTACATATCTCTATACATATGTATTAAAAAAACTATTTATATATAAGACTAGCTGGCGCCCGCGGCTTCGCTCGCGTTAATCCTTTCTTAGCGGATGCCTACGTCTTAACATCTACCTGCATGCCAAATTTCAGCCCGATCCGTACCAGTGGTTTCGGCTGTGCGTTGATAGATCACTATGTCAGTCAGTCAGCAGATACGTGGAGGAAGTTAAGCTTTTGCTACAGAATTAATATAAGTACTACTTTTGCCTAGGAGTGGGACACAAACAGCTAGGAAAAAATATATAAGAAGCCAAAACTATTTCTTTAGAATTTTTGGTCTATCGTCCTGTCTGAAATGTACTTTCTTTAATGCGCATCACACAGAAACTACTGAATGAACTTTGATGCAATTTTCACAGTTGTATTGAAGGTCTAACTTAAAATCTGACCTAGATTCAATCTTGATACGCGGTTTAGAAACATTATACGGTTACGGGCAGACGAAGTCGTGGTCAAAATTCAGTTAATTTATATAAGCAAGTTGAGTACCAATCTTTCATTTTTTTTTCAAAAATGGGAATGGGTACCTACATTATCATCATCATCGTCAGCTTTCTGCTACCCACTGCTGGGTATAAGACTATACATACTTCGTTCGAAACTTCGTAATAGCTTTATTTCCATAGCCTAAGTTGTTTTAGGTCTAGATAAAAAGCGTATGAAAAATTAATACAAAAGCTATAGGGGCATAGAGTGGGCTGGCTAGGCGAGCTTTCTCCGGCGCGATCCAGGTGCAAAGGCCTCTCACGATATGCAGTTTTAGGGTGCCCAAACATAAGGGGAAAGTGGGAGACTTGCAAGATGATAGGTGTTTTATTAGAGGAAATGAAACTGTATTAATTAAGTAAAATTCATAACTATAATAATACCGAATCTTACTTAGCACGAATCTTATTTATTTGTGGCTAGCGTTTCGGGAACGTTGCAGTCGCCTGTGTTGCTAAGGTATTTGTTTATAGCTTTATTTTGAAAAGAGAATAAAATTATCAAGAATATGTACTGGTATGAGTGCTATTATTTTTATTTTTTTACTAACAAATTGAGTCTCTGTTACCTACTTGCAAATAGATAATTCATTCATATTCATTATATGTCTAAAGTACCTAATTTAAAAGTTATCAAAATTCTCTCTCCGTATCTCATGGCACACATACAGCAAATCGAAAGCCTATAATTTACAGCACAGCACTGCCCGAAACATTAGTCCTTCGAGTCGTATTAAATTTTATATACACTATTATACTTTTATTAGATTTTTCCCACTGTTGGTACACAAAACCAAGAAATCAGATAACATGCATTGTAACATCATTTTGTACTTACACCAAGTAGGTGAAGCTTGGTGAAGTTCTTGCTTGACATGCGTGAGCGCTTTCTATAAAGTAGTGTATTTTTCTTTGCCAGCACAGCACGGCCCTCGACAACTTCACTCACGCGTCTCGTTGACGCAAGTACGGTTTGCAGAATTTTTTTTACTGATTGGGATATCAACGGAGAGACGAAACCCCTAAACGAAAATTGTTTCAGACAGCTTTTATAAATATAGAGTTCGAGTACCTAGGTAGTAGGGTGGATCATTTTTCAAAAAATTCGAATTCTTTTACAGATGGGTGGGAATTTGGTGCCTAATATGATGTTGAAAACGTAAAAAATATTTAAAAAAATATTAATTAATAGGAAATGCCTCCACAACGCCTCCGAAAACTAAAAAAAAAACATTTTTTTGTTACATTTTATTTTAATTTTTTTAAATAATTAAAACGCTTTTGTGTATTACAGTTATTTTAATATTAAAGAAAAAGGTGTAATAACACGAAATAACTTAAAATAAACATAAACAATAACTTCTGGAAAATAATGAAAAACAAAAAAAAATACCTAAATAACTAGAACTTAAAATCTTTTTTACTCTTAAATTGAGGCATGATTTCTCTGCTTTTTATGTGTGTTTTTATAAATCCGTCTCTTCTTACTGGCCCACATACTGAAGCTGATACTTCAGTTATAAATTTCACGCATATTTCAACAGCTTGAATGTGGCAACAGCTTGAATGTGGCTTGTGTGGTATCTTCTTTATTTTCGACAGCACTTCTCCAACCATCTCTGAATTGTTAATTAATCTGATGATTTAATTCTTGTTAAGAAATCCTAGAATTGGTGGTATCGAAATATCTTGTGTTGGAACCATATCAATATAATCTTGTGCGGAAAAATTGAACTTAGGCAATTCAAAAATACGAATTGTAGAAGAGGGAACAGACATCAACTTTAATATCTTTTTTAAAGCCAATAAAATGGCCAATACTATGATCATCATCCAGCATTGCCAAGATGATGTTAGCAGGACGCCCGACAAAGCCATTTTTCTGTGTTACAGGATCGATTATCAATTTCAGTGAATCCGGAAGATAACGTGAGATTATGATTGTTTTAAATAAATGATTATGCAGGTACAGGATCTAGATAGATAGACTGAGGTGAGTCCATTTCAGTAGCAACATGATTAGCAGATGGGGGTGACTCCCTTTTAGAAGCACGACTTTGTTTGCGTAATTTTCTTTTAAAAGTAATGTCATTTCTACATGTAGTGTTGATATTAATGCCGCAAATTATCATCTTTTGATCATTTCGTTGATCTAACAGAAAGTCGCGTTCTTGTAGCGGTATTTTGAGACTTTTAATACAAGAACAGTTTGCAAAATTAACACACTTGTATGTAGCAATGCGAAACAAACGTTCACTGCTGTCCTTAAAAAAAAATCATTTTTTTCTTGTAAATAGGACAATTTTTCCGCTGTTTGAATAGTTCTTGAATATTCTTGTACTTATCATGGTAGCTCCTGTTTCGTGACAATATATTGCAGTGTTCTGCTATTGTCAAAGAACTTTTTCACAGTTCTTCAACCCCTGCAGCCACAAGTTGATATGATTCAGAGTATGACTGTCCATTATTTTGTAGCCATGACAAATACAACATAACTTGTACGTAGGCAAAACATTATGTGGTAATTCCTGTGCAAAACCAATAATTGGACAAGTAAGTGAACTTCTTTTTAACGCCATAATTAAAGTTGCAACTCACAAATTATACTAAAATATTTATTCAACACTCCGTGTCACTAAGTGTTTAACTACGGGCTATAGTCAATAATTTGTAGCATCAATGAAATGTTTTAGAGATCTACCCACTGCAATTTTTAACGTAATGTTACCAGTTTTTTATCTATAAGTAAACTATAATAAATAAATTATTGAAATTATTATTATTTATCCCTATTATTAATTTTAAAAAAATATTTACGATGTACCTTGAATTAAGATTTTTTTAATGTATTCAATTGCTTTGTGGAGGCACTTACTGACTTCAGTTATTTTTTTAATTATTTTTCCCGGAAACCTATAAATATATAGCATAAAAATTGCACCCATCGTTTTTAAAAACTGAGATTTTTTTTTCCCCCATACATTGATCGATCCACCCTACTAGGTAGTACTCGAACTCGAAGTAGTGGTAATTTACGAATGTTGCCACTAAAAACGACGAATTACAAGCGAAGCTAAAGGTAGTAAATATATGCATATAAGCAAACAGACATGAAACATATATGAATAAATGTACCTTGCCCACACTGCTTTTTTTTTATAAAAATCAACTTTTTTTTATTTTCCCACTTCTATCAAGATTCAAGATCGTACGACAACTTCCTACACTTTAATTGTCAATCTTCTGTTTATTTTGGAACATATTGTCTTTTAAAAAATGTTACTTATGAACTCGCTCGAGAACAATAAAATTTGAAAGTTGTAGCAAAGGGGACGTGGTTTGAGATTATCCATTGCACATGGAAACTTTTATTGGTACTTACGGCCTTTGACGATAAATAATTTACGATTATGAGCTTTTATGTGGCAAAAGTGGTATTTTTGTGGAAATACTTGATGTTAATAAAATGAACCTTTTGTCCTTTTTGCCGGAATATCTGATTAAAATAAATAAACTAGTATCTAGTTTGTTTTTGCGAAACTGTAGCACTGAGGGTCATAATATCGCTAAAATGGTTTTTAGTATAGACATTATTTTCTTTTTTTACTTTTTATAATTTTCCATTTTTATATGTTAAATATACACATGAAAAGTTTTTTCAGTTCTATCCTAAACCACTTAAATAAATAAAATATCACGACGAATTTAGTACTTTTCCCATTTTTTAAGTCGGTTATAAAGTAGGAAATCGATAGTTAACCTTTTTAATCAGCAAATATACCAGCCAGTGAGAAATAAAAAAACATTTCAAGTTTTCTTTTTTCGCCAGCCAGTGCTAAAGTTAAAACTGCAGTGCAGACATTCAGCCTATTTTTAGAAAAGCTTGCAATCATGGTCACCGCTTTACCAGCTGTCCTCTCTCTTGTATGTGTGTACCGCATTCATATACATAACTACATTGTGCATACGCCTACATACAGGCTGTTCTACTGCATCGCACTGCAGTGTCGTCGTTTTGTATGCATCTTGCGTGGGGTTTATTAATTTTGCAGGAATAGTGGTGTTGTTTCATGGGGTTATAAAATCCATATATTTAGTAACTATTATGTCATGAGATTTTTTCAAAGAGCTATAACATTTCCCACTGCTGGGCAAAAGCCTAATAATTATTTATTAGCGGGTAGGTACATATTCTTCAATGAAGTTCGTATGTATTGCCATTTTATTATTAAGTTTAGATTTTAGTTAACTCTGTATCCATACTAATATTATAAATGCGAATGTTTGGATGTGAGTTTGTGAGGATGTTTGTTACTCAATCACGCAAAATCTACTGGACGGATTTCGATGAAATTTGGTACAGAGGTAGATAATGACCTGGAATAGCACATAGGCTACTTTTTATCCCGGGAAAAAGCACTGTTCCCGTGGGAAATTCACGCGGGCGAAGCCGCGGGCAAAAGCTAGTAAATAAATAAATGTAGGAGGGTACCTAAGTATGCCCTAAAATTTTTAAGTTAAAACGATTTGAAGAGTCATTATTAAGTTTCCTACCATCACACTTTTCTCTTTAACTATACCTAATAGATTACCTACTTAATTATTACTTATCTAGACCTAGATTGCATTTTTTATTTCACTTTCAAAAATTTTTGAAAATTGCACTAGACACACAAAATATATGTACTTACATTCCGTACATGATAGTTGCCGTCATAAGTAACTCAACAGACAGACAGGGCGGGTGAGCCATGAAGCATACAGACAGAAATGCAGCGAGCATTTTACAAATAAATTCTGGGATCACACAAAAACAGTATGAAGGTTTTGAGATGAGATATATTGCCTTTAGCCTAAGGAGTCGAGACGCTTTTTGCCGCCGCCTGACGTAAGTCACATAGGGACCCTTAACTCGCACAATCATAAGGTATATTCCACTCTGTTCACCTGGGTGAAAAGAGTAGACTTTCTAGTATCTTCATTTCACCTTGGACCTAGGTGATAATTATCACCCCGGTGAATTGATTCGACAAAATTGGTGTCATTTGTTCACCTTCGCATTTATTCACCCAGGTGATAATGGGCCACTTTTTAGTAGATTTAGTATACTTTTATCACCTACATCCAAAATCTAAAAAAAAAACTCTGAAATAAAAGTCAAGTTAATATTTTAATAAGCTTAATGTAAATTATCTTAATAAGCAGAACAAAAGTGATCATCAGGAACACTCAGTGTGTAATTTTTTATTATAATCTGTAGTGATAACTACAGAATTATTTCGAACTTCTAACTGGTCAACTTTGCATGTCATATTTTAGGTGAAATAGTTGATATATTGGGATACTATTCCTGTGGCGTATTACCTGCATGATAGGCTCTCGACTCACCACAATAGCAGGCATTCAAATCCATTAGTCTCCAGACAAATTGAATGGGAAAGTGACACACCGGTACACAAATTTCATATGTTGTTTTTACAATACTTATTAAGAAAACAGGGAGACCCGCACATCAAAACGTTCTTTGAGTCACGCCGAAACCATTGGTAGCAATAACTCGACGTGATTTTGTGTACTTACGGAATTATATCGAAAATTAAACATTCATAACAAAACATTCCCATGATTAGATTAGACTGTCAACTGAGATCTACAGAGTTGGACGTCTGACATTGACAGCTGGTGACACACGTTCCGTCTTGGGTCCTGGCAAGCCTTTCTTATCATAAAGGGATAAGAAATCATGGTAGGATTGTTGTAGAATTTTAATTATTCTCCTTTAATATCGTCGACTTAGATTATTATAATATTCAAGGAATAAATACCTTATTTAAACATTAGTTCTTTTAAAGAATATTAAAAGTTGGTTTGACGTGCGTCCGAATTAAGCGAAATGGAGCGCGACGAGGCGGAATGTCAAATCGAGTGGAGTCGATTCTCTCTCTTCCTGGACAGGCGCCACGACTAACATGGCTTGAGCAAAATCATTAAATTTTTGGGGTTTTTTCACTTTCGCCGCCCTCGGCTTCCCGTCATGGGATTATAGTTTAACCTTTAGCTTTAAAATCCGCGATACGCGCGAGGACACAGGGGATATTCGCCGCCATGAAGTTGTCGGGAACATGAGCTGTTGAAATCCACGTGCCCGCCATATGAATTGGCGCTTCCTGGAGTGTCCTCCCATCACCAGAGGGTGCGGTTCTCCCGGACCGTGGACCGCCTGCCACGGCGCAGGCCCCGTCGTCGGCGACCCCAAGGTGCAACACACGGATCCTAACCTTATTTCCAAAGGCCGCACCGCCGCCTTCGATCCGATGTCCCTGTAGTGGCTCAGCGCAAATCTCGGAAGGTCCAGCCAGCGTCTACTATCTCGCATACAACGGAGCGTCGCAGGAGCGCCGCGCCTCTTTGATGACGCGACCAGCACCAGTGCTCGAACCCAACGGATCGTAATGGTGAACGGGACAACGTTCTAAGTGCGCACAGACGTTTTGTGTACGGACCTGGCCAGGTACCTTATATTTAGTTTATGTTAATTTTAACTTTTAATTGCGGCAAAGACTTATCAGATTTTGGTATTAGTATAACAACTGCCCGCCTTCAGCGGCTATTGTGCCTATGGAATAAAATGCTATATTCTATCCCAACCATATTGTATTAATGATATCACCCTGCCCATGACTCCCAGGACTTAAGGCTTAATAGACAAGAGGTCCTTGTACTTCAAAAGTACGAGGCTCTATCCTGAGCACTACATCCGGCTCTCTCTAAAGTAATTGTTCGTGTATAATTGCACTGCGCAGGGATATTGCCCGTCTTCGCTTCAAATAGTTGGGGACCCCTGCGCACACCGACCAACAATACACTTTTTATTTTTTTATTTTTTATACACGACAATGGCGCCCGAACTAATATATTTTGGAGCCTTTGAGTCCTGTGAGAGTGGCAGTTTTTTCTAAAAAATAGTTTTTAAATTTTTTAAACTCGCTCACTTGTTATTTTGAAATTTTGGTGATATCATTGACTGTAAAGTTATTATACTTTAGTGTTTGTTAGGTTTATATGCGACAGGGTTGTAAGCATACATTTAATACAATTCATAGTAATTATTATAATATTACTAAATAATATTATAATTAATAATATAATAATTAATATTTTATTTGGGCTTCGCTATGAATAAAAAGCATAGCGCTCAGCCATAATTCCTATTTTATCTCAATTTGAGAGTTAATTTATATTTCTTGACAGGGAGTAACCTGTATCTATTTAGAAATTTATCAATTATTATAACCTATTACATACCCTGACACATATAACCTCACATTTTTGTCAACATGTCGGACGGCGAAAGGGAAGAGCAATATCACGAAGTAAGTGGGGAGGCAAACAAACCACCTACCACTACTACTTCCTCATTTGTTAATACACGACCACGGGGAGGCGCAATTGACACCCACCCACCCGGCCCTTCCACACTTAAAGCGTTACAACCCACATTGTCTCAGCTAGGAGCTCCCGGTTTAGTACGTCAAGCCAACTCAACAGGTAGGACTACCTATGTTACGGAGACTAGGGAAGATGACGAACGCGTTATTCACATATTAAAGGAGGACCATTTGAGGTCGTGGGATTTAAAATTTTCTGGTGACTCAGACGTCACAGATTTTTTCCTTCGAATTGATGATCTTAGGCGTAGTCGGAACACTTCAGAACATAAAGTACTGAAATGTTTTTTTGATTTATTTAGTGGTAGCTATCTTTGAATAGCATTATTAATGTTGCCACCGGGCACACACCATTTTTGTTAGCTAAAGGTCGGGAGATAATGACGGATGGCATGTTGTCGAAAAGAGGCGGCATTCCAAATTCGTTAATACCTTCAAATGACCAGTCGTTCAGCTCACTTCTTCTCCGTTAAACTAGCACCGCGCTTTGTGAAATGTAAAGTTGTCAGGAAGCATTCGGATGTTGTTTACGACCTTCAGGAGATAGAAACCGGTAAAGTTGGAAAATATCATGTCAAGGACATAATAAAAGTCTCACAAGGTGTGTCCCCTAGCTAGCAACTTTCTTATCTTGAACTTTGTTATTTTGGATTGGTATAACCAATTAGAGGCCTCATTTTTCACATATGACATGACTCACATGTGAAATTTTTTTGTCAAGCGTTTTCATGAAAACCAATTTCTTTTGTAACTACACACTCTAGGCGCCAGAGTAAATATAAGGATATGGATTAATACTCCTTAATTTTTGAGAAAAAAAGGAAAATAAGTTTTTTCCCTTATACAATGTCAGCCCAACGGCTATACATTTTAAATGTCAATTTATGTGAGATCTCTCCATTAGTTTAAAGACTTTATTAGGTTTACAATTTAATTACTAACTAGTAAATTATGTAGGAATGCTAGATTACATATATTTTAATTAAATCTCAAATAGTTTTTCTTATTATACATAAGTAAGAACTATATTACTTTAGATAATTCTTTATTATTAGTATGCTACTTGCGATTATCTCATTAGAAATCCAAGTATGATTTTTTTAATGCAGGGGAATTGCAGCGGTCTGGCCAGACGCTGTATTCCTGACACTCAACATAAATTGAGTTAGTTTTAGAACTCTAGAACATACATTTTAGTTTAATATATGAAATAGCATGAGTTAGTTTCATATATAGCTGGTAGTTTTATATTTAAAAATATATTGCCGTAGGATAGGTGAATGTTTTGTCCGGTTACCCCGGCTGTTTCGGCTAAGTACGACTTAACCTCTTTGCCGAAAAGGGGGGTATTGTAGTGATAACTACAGAATTATTTCGAACTTCTAACTGGTCAACTTTGCATGTCATATTTTAGGTGAAATAGTTGATATATTGGGATACTATTCCTGTGGCGTATTACCTGCATGATAGGCTCTCGACTCACCACAATAGCAGGCATTCAAATCCATTAGTCTCCAGACAAATTGAATGGGAAAGTGACACACCGGTACACAAATTTCATATGTTGTTTTTACAATACTTATTAAGAAAACAGGGAGACCCGCACATCAAAACGTTCTTTGAGTCACGCCGAAACCATTGGTAGCAATAACTCGACGTGATTTTGTGTACTTACGGAATTATATCGAAAATTAAACATTCATAACAAAACATTCCCATGATTAGATTAGACTGTCAACTGAGATCTACAGAGTTGGACGTCTGACATTGACAGCTGGTGACACACGTTCCGTCTTGGGTCCTGGCAAGCCTTTCTTATCATAAAGGGATAAGAAATCATGGTAGGATTGTTGTAGAATTTTAATTATTCTCCTTTAATATCGTCGACTTAGATTATTATAATATTCAAGGAATAAATACCTTATTTAAACATTAGTTCTTTTAAAGAATATTAAAAGTTGGTTTGACGTGCGTCCGAATTAAGCGAAATGGAGCGCGACGAGGCGGAATGTCAAATCGAGTGGAGTCGATTCTCTCTCTTCCTGGACAGGCGCCACGACTAACATGGCTTGAGCAAAATCATTAAATTTTTGGGGTTTTTTCACTTTCGCCGCCCTCGGCTTCCCGTCATGGGATTATAGTTTAACCTTTAGCTTTAAAATCCGCGATACGCGCGAGGACACAGGGGATATTCGCCGCCATGAAGTTGTCGGGAACATGAGCTGTTGAAATCCACGTGCCCGCCATATGAATTGGCGCTTCCTGGAGTGTCCTCCCATCACCAGAGGGTGCGGTTCTCCCGGACCGTGGACCGCCTGCCACGGCGCAGGCCCCGTCGTCGGCGACCCCAAGGTGCAACACACGGATCCTAACCTTATTTCCAAAGGCCGCACCGCCGCCTTCGATCCGATGTCCCTGTAGTGGCTCAGCGCAAATCTCGGAAGGTCCAGCCAGCGTCTACTATCTCGCATACAACGGAGCGTCGCAGGAGCGCCGCGCCTCTTTGATGACGCGACCAGCACCAGTGCTCGAACCCAACGGATCGTAATGGTGAACGGGACAACGTTCTAAGTGCGCACAGACGTTTTGTGTACGGACCTGGCCAGGTACCTTATATTTAGTTTATGTTAATTTTAACTTTTAATTGCGGCAAAGACTTATCAGATTTTGGTATTAGTATAACAACTGCCCGCCTTCAGCGGCTATTGTGCCTATGGAATAAAATGCTATATTCTATCCCAACCATATTGTATTAATGATATCACCCTGCCCATGACTCCCAGGACTTAAGGCTTAATAGACAAGAGGTCCTTGTACTTCAAAAGTACGAGGCTCTATCCTGAGCACTACATCCGGCTCTCTCTAAAGTAATTGTTCGTGTATAATTGCACTGCGCAGGGATATTGCCCGTCTTCGCTTCAAATAGTTGGAGATCCCTGCACACACCGCCCAACATACACTTTTTATTTTTTTTATTTTTTATACACGACAATGGGCCTGCGCCGTGGCATGCGGTCCACGGTTCGGGGAAACCGCACCCTCTGGTGATGGGAGGACACTCCAGGAAGCGCCAATTCATATGGCGGGCACGTGGATTTCAACAGCTCATGTTCCCGACAACTTCATGGCGGCGAATATCCCCTGTGTCCTCGCGCGTATCGCGGATTTTAAAGCTAAAGGTTAAACTATAATCCCATGACGGGAAGCCGAGGGCGGCGAAAGTGAAAAAACCCCAAAAATTTAATGATTTTGCTCAAGCCATGTTAGTCGTGGCGCCTGTCCAGGAAGAGAGAGAATCGACTCCACTCGATTTGACATTCCGCCTCGTCGCGCTCCATTTCGCTTAATTCGGACGCACGTCAAACCAACTTTTAATATTCTTTAAAAGAACTAATGTTTAAATAAGGTATTTATTCCTTGAATATTATAATAATCTAAGTCGACGATATTAAAGGAGAATAATTAAAATTCTACAACAATCCTACCATGATTTCTTATCCCTTTATGATAAGAAAGGCTTGCCAGGACCCAAGACGGAACGTGTGTCACCAGCTGTCAATGTCAGACGTCCAACTCTGTAGATCTCAGTTGACAGTCTAATCTAATCATGGGAATGTTTTGTTATGAATGTTTAATTTTCGATATAATTCCGTAAGTACACAAAATCACGTCGAGTTATTGCTACCAATGGTTTCGGCGTGACTCAAAGAACGTTTTGATGTGCGGGTCTCCCTGTTTTCTTAATAAGTATTGTAAAAACAACATATGAAATTTGTGTACCGGTGTGTCACTTTCCCATTCAATTTGTCTGGAGACTAATGGATTTGAATGCCTGCTATTGTGGTGAGTCGAGAGCCTATCATGCAGGTAATACGCCACAGGAATAGTATCCCAATATATCAACTATTTCACCTAAAATATGACATGCAAAGTTGACCAGTTAGAAGTTCGAAATAATTCTGTAGTTATCACTACAAATCAAAACATTATTAAAAAAATAAAAATCAACGTAATTTTTCGAGAAAAAGGCTTACCGAAACCTCCTCCTCGCGTCATATTCCTCATTACTGAGGGTCGTGACTCCCCCGTAGAATCACCTTCTCTCTGACTACTTCCCTCCACCTGTTTCGATCTTTCGCTTCGTGGAGGGCCGTGTGGAATTTGGTGTCAAGGGATGATCGGATTTGGTCCGACCATCTTGTAGGACTGCGGCCTCTTGGTCGTTTGCCGTCCACCTTGCCAGTAACCATCAGCTGTTCAAGGTTTTGACCGTCTTTCCGTGCAATGTGGCCGAAGAACTCCAGTATTCTGCGGAGGCAAATGGTGGATAGTCTTGTTTTAATATTGAGCTCGCGCAGAATAGATATATTAGTGCGGAAGGCAGTCCACGGGATCTGCAACATCTTTCTCCAACACCACATTTCGAAAGCATCGATGCGGTCTCTATCAGCCTTTTTCATTACCCATGTCTCCGAGGCGTAGCTGAATATGGAGAATACTAGTGTGTGGACGAGTTTCTTCTTTGTCTTGCGCGAGATGTTCCGGTCTCTCCATATTTTTTGCAGCTGTGACATGGCGTTTTTGGCCATGCCTATTCGCCTCCTTATTTCCAACTCGCAACCCCGTGTTGCTGATGTTGGTCCCCAGATAGACAAAGTCGTTGACGATGTCTAGGTTAAGAGCACCTGTAAGTTCTATTTTCTTGGCTCGGTCTACGATCATTGTTTTTGTTTTGGCGTGGTTGATTTTCAGGCCCAGCTGTAGACTTATGCTCTCAATTCGGGCAAGGAGATTCACCATTTCAGTTTCACTTGCAGCTATTAGTGTGGTATCATCTGCGTATCGGAGGTTTGTTATTTTGGTGCCACCTATTGTGACTCCACCTTCCCAGTCTTCGCATGCCCTTCTGATTATGTACTCCCCGTATACATTAAAGAGGATGGGAGATAGAATGCAGCCTTGCCTAACGCCTTTGGCAAAGCTAAAAGGCTCTGATGTGCAGTCCTCAACCCTGACAATGCCTTTGTTATTTAGATATAACGAGCGGATAAGCGCCACCAAATGTTGGGGTACTCCCAGCTCTCTCAGCACACTCCAGAGGTCTGACCATACGACACAGTCAAAGGCTTTGCTGTAATCGATGAAGCACAAGATGATGGGCACGTTGAATTCGTAGGCTTTCTCGATCAGTTGGCGGATATTGAGGATTTGTTCGCGAGTTCCCTTGCCTTTAACAAAGCCCGCTTGCTCCTGCGGAATTTGCCAGTCCAGAAAGTATCGGATTCTGTTGTTGATTACGTGGAGCATCACTTTACTGGCATGTGATATCAGCGCTAGGGTTCTGTAGTTACTGCATTAAGCGGTAGAGCCTTTTTTGTGTAGAGTAATATAAGTATAAGTATAATGGAGTTTGTCCAGTCAGAAGGCCATTCTCCAGTGCGCCAGATATTATCGCATATTTTATGCAGAGCGTCTACACCTACGGGACCCATGACTTTCAATATCTCCGCTGTGAGTTCATCTGATCCGGGGGCTCGTTTTGACTTGAGCGCGCGTATGGCGGCTGCGATCTCTGATCGGAGGATGGGAGGTTTCAGAGCCATTTCATTCCATACAGTTGAATCTTGCGGCGATTCGTGTTCATGTGGGTTTTCGTAGAGGTCTTTGCAGTAGTTACGCCATCTGTTTGTTACTGCCTCTAGGTCTTGTAATAGTGTACCTTCCTCATCTTCAATCAGCCATGTTCTTGGTTTAAACTGTTTGGAGAGCAGTTTCACCTTCTTGAAGAGGTCCGAGGTTTGTACTCTGAATGCATGCTCCTCTATTTCGTGGCAGATGCGTTCAACAAAGCTGTTTTTATCGTGCCTGCATTGCCTTTGAATCACTCTACAGTATTCTGAGTACTTCTCTTTGTCAGCCTGGCGTGACAGCCCTCGAGTTTTCAGGTTCTTCCTTTCCTGTATTAGTTTCCAGGTTTCTTTGGATATCCACGTTTGTTTGCAGGCGGTAGGTGGAGAGCCGGTGATATCGTTAACGGTCTTATAAATTTGGTCCTTTAGATGTTCCCACTGCTCGTTAGGGTTCAGTTTTCAGGGAGTGGGTCATTCGCAATTGCCCTATCAAGTGCGCCCTGGAATTGTTGTTGTTCTGTTGGCATTAGGTTGTGAGGCCGTTTAGCACCCTTTTTCCTAATTGCCTTCAGGCGCAAGGCGAAGTTAGCAACCAAAAGACAGTGGTCAGAGCCGCAATCAGCTCCAGGAAACGTTTTCACATTTGTGACAGATGTTCTCCAGCGGCTGTTGATAAGTATATAGTCGATTTGGTTGCGACAACGATCACCAGGTGATATCCAGGTATAAAGACGCCTAGGATGATGCTGGAAACATGTGTTCAATATCGTGAGCTTTCTATCGATGCAGAACTCAAGAAGTCGGGTCCCCCTATCATTTCTGACACCGAGGCCGTGTTTGCCTACTGTATCTCTGATATGGTTATCGTCTCGTGTGCTTCCTATCTTTGCATTCTAATCACCAAAGTTATCTCCCTGTTAGGTATTTTAGAGAGTACTGTTTCAAGGCTCGAGTAAAAGTCATCACACACATTCTCCTCTGAAGTAGATGTCGGAGCATATACAGTAACTATGTTCAATGCGCAGGGACGTGTGTTGAGTTTCAAGGACATGATCCTATCAGAGACTGGTGGCCCACCACATAGTTGTTAAGGTGGCGAGGTAGCCAGATGGCAACTCCGTTGGTGCTGGAGCTTGATGGGCCTGAGAAATATAAGGTGTTTCCGTTTGGTGTTCTATGGTGCCCTTGTCCTCTCAAATGAGTCTCGGTCATTCCAAGTAAGGCTAACTTATGCGACTCCGCCTCCCTCTCCACCATCTCCAGCTTTCCTGGGCTCAGTAGTCCACGGACGTTCCAGGTGCCAATACGTCGATGATCTCTGATTGAGATCCTATTAATCGTGTCACCAGTAGCACAACCGCTTGCTAGGGCCTGGTGACCCATTCTAGCAGCGGTTTCGGTCGCCAATTTCACACCGTCCGGCCCGGTAACCGAACGGCGCCGGTGGTTAGTCGGATCATCCAACGAACTAGTTCTGTCTGTCGTACTTTCCATTAATTGGGGGGGTTTTCTTGGGCAGGTACATCGTGGTGGGCGCCCGGATCCTTCCACGGCAGTTCCTCATGGTCACTGCAAGCCACTCTCTATACAGCGGGTGTGTATAGAGGGGTCGGGGTAGTTCACCGCCGTCCGATGCTCGGCGTTGCTGTTTTACGGTTGGTTAGCTCTTGTCCATACCAACCCTCCTCCTTTTTCATCCGGGCTTGGGACCGGCAACGGCGGAGTTATCGAAACAGTCAACATCGAAAACAATATTTAAAAGTACCCACCTAACTACAACCTATTTTATTACTACTTACCATTCCGAACAAGAAAATACTATATTGCACTGAAGAAAACTATAAATAATTTTATTTTCTTAAACGTAACAATCACTTTTGAATTTCTTATAAGGTTTATTTTACATTAAATGAATAAAAATACTAAAAGGGCTTTTAATTTGAGAGATATTAAAAAGTTGTACGTGGGTGATACGGGGGTTGGTACGAAGTCTACTAAATTGATTAAAAAAGTGGCCCTATATCACCTGCTGGGTGAATTAAGTCCAAGGTGAATAAATGACACTAATTTTGTCGGATCAATTCACCTGATGAAATTTTCTGGGTGAGTCCGAGGTGAAATGATGAATATGATGATACTAAAAAGTCTGCTCTTTCTACCCAGGTGAACAGAGTGGAATATACCAATCATAGTAACTGTACTAAAGAGGCAGATAAAACTGACCTTCCTACCTCACCGAATCCTATCTCAGGTTTATCTGACTCCGACTGTCATTTGTTTTTGTCTATTTCTCGTTGTATCGTGTATTATTTCGATTTCTGTGGTGTGGTGAATCAGGAGGGCTAGACGAAGTCAGATTTTAATAGCGATAGCGACAATCGCAAACGAAAAAATGTATGGGATTGACATAAGGCTTCGCTAAATCACGTGGTTGATCGTCATCTTGTCGCTAAGCAATCGCTAAGTCCATTGTAGCATCGATAGTAAAATTCGAATTTGACATTCGCTATGGAATCGCTACGACGTAATAAAACTTCGTCTAAGGCCGCTGTTGTTTCACAATATCTACATACTTGTCATGGTAAAATCAAATCATCTTTGGCTGAATAATGCAGCCATTTTAAAAGTGGAGACCTATATGATACCCTTAGTCCTCGGGGGTCGTTTGCCACGTAATATTACATGGAACAATATTCCCTTGTTGCCCGAGGCTGATCCACAAAATAGAAGCCTTAGAAAGTGGGCAGTGCGCATGCGGTGCGTGAGTGTGCAATAGTGTGCATGTGTGACGTGTCGCCCGCCACATGTCTGCACTCTCAATTATAACCCCGCCCAGACAAAGAAGTGCGGATATTTGAATTTTCCTGCGTGTATTACTTACTCCTGCGTAATAACATTAGAATCATCATAGGAATCCTCACAGGACACTGTCAACTGAATAGATACTTGACAGTGATTAAGCAAAGGGATGATCCTATTTGACCAGCTGCCTGGAAGAAAAGGAAACTAGCTTTCATCTAGTAGCAGAATGTCCTGCATACGCTGCTGCGAGGAGAGAATTAATGGGCTCAGACGCCCTGTTTGAAAATGATCTAAGTGACATTACAATAGGGCAGTTATTAAAATTCTGCAAAGTAACAGGTAGATTGACTCGGACTAATGAAATCGTCCAGAAGTTTTTGCGTGAAAGACAACATTCAAATAAACAATCATTCTTACAAACGTTCACGATAGAATGCGTCATTGTGATTTTCACATAAAATTTCATCCACTCAAAATAAGCCTATGTTTGACCTCGGGTCTTCAACTATTTTATACGAAGTCTCATCAAAATCGGCCTAAAGATTTAGCCATGAAAGCGTAACCAACAGACTTGCGCATTTAAAATATTTTGAGACATCCATCTTATCTTACTAATATTAGTAAGTTAGGATGGATGTCTTGTGTGTGAGTATCTGCAGTGTGAGTTACATACTTAGACCTAACTTACATTTATAATCCTGTTACTCTAAACTACTAACCATAAACTGCTGTGCTGATTTAAATCAAAGGCTTACAGATACCCAGATGCCAAATAGCTTTCCATTTAATTTACGATAGCTGGAATAACAATTGGGCACGAAGCCATGCCACTGCAGGCAATATGCCCGAACCGAATACATAGCGGGTAGTCGTACATAACGGCCATTAGTTCAACAAATACCCGAAAGTTTAATTTATGGGACAATACAAAAATCTTTATTGCACCAAAAAGTAAAATATACAAACACAATTAAACAGGTAAATTAAAAAGATACTTAAGCATCCTTACCGCCATAGTCACTGAGTCCATATTAAGTCACATTTTGGACTTGTAAAAATGTACTTATATTTACTACCGTCATGATGAAAAGACACCTAGGAATCCAAGGATAAAGCTTTCAAAAATCCACTGTCGGACTAAAAATCTGTTTCTCCAGAAATGTCAGGATTGTCCACAATCATCATCATATTCCTCACCTTATCCCATCATCTGGGGTCGGCGCAATATGTCTTATCCTTCCACATGTCTCTGTTTCCCGTCATACCAACATCCACTCCCAACCCCTTCATATCGTCCCTAACACAGTCCAACCATCTCTTCTTTGGTCTCCCTCTTCCCTATAGCCCTTCACCTTCTTATTTAATGTCTTCATAACTAGATGTTCGTCTTTTCTCAAGTTCGTCAGAATTGTCCACAAATGGATTTGAAATTATCTAAAAATACAGATCACTATCACGTATTTCCCTTACGGGGTAGACAGCGCCAAGAGTCGTGAGACTCGAAGGCCATGTGTAGCCAAATAGTGGGCTTAGGTTAAAATTTAGATAATGAGAACTGCCAGGTGCCAGCCAATCGCCTGGGAAAGGAAGCCCTTTCCCCAGATTGACTTTTACAACCTGCGCGGGAAGAGAAGCAACTGGCACTTTCTTGTTTTTCTTAGTTCCCAGACCTGCATGGAAGTTATTATTTATCTAGGTTAGTGAAATTTGTCCATCGTCTCGGTTATTTCTAGGATCTTTTATTTACTTGTCATTTTATTTGTCAACTAGCTGTCGCCCGCGGCTTCGCCTGCGTGAATTTCGCTTAGATGAAAAATCTTTTTGTATTCCAAACAGTTTTAGATGTTTCGGATTTTCGATTTTTATACGTCTACAGAAAATGTTCATCTGATTATTTGTCATCGTTCATTTAATCAAGTTTTGCTAAGGCGCCATTTCCATATAATACGTCATAGTGTAGCTGGTCTCTTGGAGTTATTCATCAGATGTCCCAGATCTTCAATTTTTATACGTCAGCAGAAAATGCTCATCAAATGCTCATCGTTATAGTGTAGCTAGTCTCTTGGAGCTTTTCATCAGATGTTCAATATCTTCAATTTTTATACGTCGGCAGAAAATGCTCATCAGGTTGAACGACTTTTGTTAAGGCACCATTATAGTTATTATAGTTTAACTGTTCTGTTTTGGTTCTTCATCAGGTGTTCCAGTTTTCAAAATCAATTATAGTCTAAATGTTGCCTAGGCTTAATAGCTACACAACAAAAAAAGTTTTATTCAAATCGGTTCAGTACTTTCGGAGATTAGCGTGATCATACATACAGACAGACAAGAAATTCCAAAAAATTTTTTTTGCTTTCTATTATTCTTTTTAAGTGTCCCTCTATCCATTTCAGTCAAAAATACTAAATGTACAGACAAATTATTTTTACTATTTTATTTTAAGTAAAGATAAAGATTTGTTATTTACTGTTGGTCTTTCTGATAATAAATAAATAAATAACAGTCGGCAGACGGACGTTTTGACCTCTACATGAAGGATTTTTTCAAAAATTCAGCAATTTCCTAAAAAACATTATAAACTAATGTAATCCTAAAATAAGTATTTTTTAACTTAGCTATCGATGCGAAGATCACTACTGAAATTAGGGAAGGCTTTTGTCCAGCAGTGGGACATCGAAAACACCTAATTACAAAAAAGCATATTTCTTTACATGGCTCAACAAAATATAAAGACTTCATCCGCGTTGTTAAGATGGCAAGATTTCACTTCAGCAAAAAACCTTTACCGGCGGCGGACGAGAAAGCCCTACTTATAATTCAATTATTCCCATCTCAAAAAGCATCGTTTTCACCAAGAAAAAAAAACACTCCTTAAATAAAGGAAAGGATGTAACACAATCGTATAATGGAAATAAAGCATATGGAACAATTTAATTGAACCTTTTGAAAAGTGAAAGCCGAAAGTCATCAGTCTTTCACTCGTGTAAGCTTATGCCTAGGTCTCAAAGGGCTTTGACTATTATCTAGTTACTAGTAAATCCAGTTAGGGTCTCAATAGTTACAAAACTCGCGAGTTCAGCCGAGCGCGCCGTTACTGGTTCTCACCGATCTAGGTTTAGGCGATTGCGACATTTGAGTCTAGACTATCGGTGTGAAACGCACCAGCCATTCGGATTTCAATGGTTGAGATTGATCGAGAGAACCGGTCGCGACGGGTGTAGGTCCCATTCGGCTTTTGCTGTCTATTTAAATAATTATAATAATTGTTTACTATATGAAATTACATAAAGTACGACGACGTGACGACTTTTGGTTTGGTCTGACTTTAAAAAAAATAATCTTGTCTCTTCGATAGGGATAATAAATGATTGAATTAGGTACTTAAACGCAGTAGACGAAAGATTTTTACTGAAAATTATGTCTATAAGAAATTTTTTTTTTTTTCATTTCTTGAAAATTTTAATTATGTGCACTAATTTCGAAAACCCATCTCTCTCTTTCTCTCAGCCGAAACACGTCCACTGCTGGACAAAGGCCTTCCCCAAACATTTCCACGTTGACCGGGTCCTGCGCTGCCCGCATCCATGCGCATCCCGCGACCTTCACCAGGTCGTCGGTCCACCGAGTGGGAGGCCTGCTAACACTACGTTTTCCGGTTCGTGGTCGCCACTCGAGAACTTTTCTGCCCCAACGGCTATCTGTTCTACGAGCTATGTGCCCCGCCCACTGCCACTTAGTTTCGCGATTCTGCGGAACCGCATATTCAAGTCATATGTTGAACTTCCCGGAACCCAACTACTGAAGAAAGTAGATTTTCTTCCAGATTCACAGACTCATATAAAATATTATGGCTTAGTTGATCTGTGAATAAAATCATGGTTGCTTATAAGGTCAGGACGATATTTATGTCGACGACAAAAATTCAGCAGTGGAGTTTGTTGCGCCGCCCCCTCTTCATTGCGCTTTGGAGGCGGTAGTAAATTTTCTGACGTCAACTAACTAATCTAGCTCATTGTATATATCGATTTAAAAAGTGCTATTTTTAAGCCTATTTAAACAAAACAAATTTTATTTCATTTTAACATCAGTAAGTCTCCAATAGATGATGCAGCCTCGCAGCATCCGAAACGGCGCGAACCCGCTCTCATCCGCCAGCCGGCTCGCGAGGGGGCGCTGCGCTCAGACCGGATCGCAGACCCTAAAATAAAAACATCTATCCAAATAATAATACGCACTTACTCGGAGTCTTGGTCCGGACAAGTACGCGAAACGAATGGCGTTGACCCCCGTCCATTCCCAGGACAACTTGCGAACCAACTGGATTTTTCTTAATGGTAGGGTACTACGATCCTGAATAGGCCTTTCAAACGTGTGTTTGGACTTATTAGCTTTTATTTCTAAGACTAGCTTTCATGGGAGCTGTGGGATGCAATTGATGGATGATTGTCTCTCGAATTAATTTACATGGCATTTACGCCGCTTATGTTTTTGCCAAGGCACTTACAGAAAAAAACGCGTACTTATTGCTGTTTTTATGGAACCGGTACGTGCGTTTACTTTTTACTCTTGTTTTTTTTTTTAAACTTGCGTTTGTCCGCGTCTTCGACCATGTTGAACGCATCGCATTTAACCCATTCGGTACAATAAAAGTATGATTTAATTCGGAATGAATTTCGTCAGACTGATCGTTGTCAACAAAAAATTATAAAATTTCAACCGATAACATCACAATAGTTAATTACCTACTACATTTACGTAACGAAAGATACCGACCACAAGTGTGAGACACAATGTCATTGTTTACTCGAGTCATTCAGTCGTCATTTTCACTCTGTACAGAAAAATAATCTAAGAAAATGTATATACAAAAGTGGGTAGTTAAGAAATTATTTTATTTTTTAATTTATTACTTATTTCCCGGGACTGTCCAAATAGTTACTTGAAAATCTACACCACCGCACAACGGCCAAAACATAGTCCATTGTTATCTCACATTAGGTATTCTAGGTAGAGTTCGACAAGCGATAAGCAGCGCAAAAGTAGGTTATTCGAAGGTTACAGGTATATTATCTCCACGTGCTTACTCAATTTCAAAAATATTTCTCATTTTTACAAAAGTCGGAACTGAACAATTTGTAATTTGATAATTTCCTTGTTAAATTACTTTTTATATTTAAGTTAATTTTTGTTTTTATTGTACTTATTTCTAAAGTCTCGTTGTAAATAAATAAATTATTCTGAAAAGCTTTTTTAATATTGTTTATTTTGAAAACATCGATGAAAGTCCCGTCTCGATCCTGCAGGCTTCTTTTTGCTGCAATCAATATTTAATCTTTACCCAAGATGGCACATTTTTTGGTCAAAGATCAAAAAATTTCACCTTCGGTTCACTTCTGACCTATCACCGTACCCTCTTCCCATTTTTCTCGCGACCTGCCCCGTTTCAATTGAATGAATAATTTAAGCACGCCGTTTCATCCATTCTGCTTTTGTTCGCAAAGGGCAGAATGAGCAGACAAACCCGTTGTGCCCACAAAGAAAGAATATTTAATGGATGTTCGGACAATGGAGAAGAAATTGTGATAGGTGAGAGTAATCTCGGTTGCCGACGATTCCGATGCTTTATTTCTTACGGAGATACCCCAATTTAGAAGACCGGGCCAAGTGCATATTGCATCATGCGCACGAGGGTTCTGCAGTACAGATCCCAAAAACCACGCAATAGTTCTATAACATTTTTTTCAGGAAAAACTTGTAGTTTTTGAATCAACGCCTTGAAAAAAAATCCACTTCTATCATGTGGTATTTTGGACATTTAAACTGAAGATTAAAGAGATCAAGTTTAACTGCGACAGGGTATAAGCCTAAGACTAAGCACACAGAACAGCCTAAGTTCTTCTACTGTGATATGATAGGAAACAAGCCTGAATTTGTACTTAGTGCAATAAAGGTCGAATCCGCAATTTTGGGACAAGACGGGACCCTAAAAAAGGGTGTCTTCTCTAGCTTGAATTCAATTTTGAATTGTAAATTTCGGTTTTATTTGACCACTTGTTTGCTCTTTTGTAGTAGTTTAAATTTAATAGGATTATTAGGACCTAAAACTTTTGCGATTTTTTTCTCGAGTCTTCAAAAGACACATAGAATTTAGACAGTTGCATTTTGTCGGTGCATTCTTCTTGTGTATTAAAAAATACAATTAGAGCAATATTTCAACTATTTGGAACTGTCAAAAGTCACATTATAACTTTACTAATCGTTGATATTAAGAAATGTCACATAAACATTGATCACAACTTGATCCTTGCTTGATTGCATCGTAAATTCTAGTCAACAATACATCTAACCTTTTAGGCGAGTCTATGAAACATACAAAATTTTAAAAATTCACAATCGGAGCTGTTTCTGAGAACTTTCTCCTCATTTTTGGCTCCATGACTCGAAAGATTTCCAATTTACAAAAAAGGCATAAAGTTTTGCCGCATCTGTAACAACTGCAGCGGTAATGGTGCAATGCGGCGAGTGCAGCAGATTCGTAACAAGTACCTCGGTATAGTGCAGTAGAGCACCGGGTCAGTCACAGATGCAATAACCATTTACTCATTTTTACCCAGACGTGTAAAAATCCTCTATGGGATGCTTCTTATAAAGTGTTTGCAATTTTGGGACAAGACGGGACCCTAAAAAAGGGTGTCTTCTCTAGCTTGAATTCAATTTTGAATTGTAAATTTCGGTTTTATTTGACCACTTGTTTGCTCTTTTGTAGTAGTTTAAATTTAATAGGATTATTAGGACCTAAAACTTTTGCGATTTTTTTCTCGAGTCTTCAAAAGACACATAGAATTTAGACAGTTGCATTTTGTCGGTGCATTCTTCTTGTGTATTAAAAAATACAATTAGAGCAATATTTCAACTATTTGGAACTGTCAAAAGTCACATTATAACTTTACTAATCGTTGATATTAAGAAATGTCACATAAACATTGATCACAACTTGATCCTTGCTTGATTGCATCGTAAATTCTAGTCAACAATACATCTAACCTTTTAGGCGAGTCTATGAAACATACAAAATTTTAAAAATTCACAATCGGAGCTGTTTCTGAGAACTTTCTCCTCATTTTTGGCTCCATGACTCGAAAGATTTCCAATTTACAAAAAAGGCATAAAGTTTTGCCGCATCTGTAACAACTGCAGCGGTAATGGTGCAATGCGGCGAGTGCAGCAGATTCGTAACAAGTACCTCGGTATAGTGCAGTAGAGCACCGGGTCAGTCACAGATGCAATAACCATTTACTCATTTTTACCCAGACGTGTAAAAATCCTCTATGGGATGCTTCTTATAAAGTGTTTGATATTTTTTAAAGACACTCTTATTGAGTGTGTTAAAAAATTAAACACAAGGTTCACACTTTGCACTAAGCTTGTATCGGGGGTCCTGTAGACACAAACATAGAAACAGACAGAAACGTTTCTGTGTTGGTGTGGGTGGAACCGCAGACAAATATCTATAACAACAAGTATAAATATTTGCTCGGGAAATCAGGGCCTCTAGATGACGGACAGGCGTGGTGATGGTAACCATTACACGCCACAGTGTATATCACTTACCGTTCCTAGCTATAGGCATACTTATATTAATTCTGCGCTTTACGATTGTGGTAGTGGTAAGTAGGCAGTTTAGCTTCGCTAATTCCTCTAATATCATAAATGCATAAGCTTCAATGTGTGAGTGAGAATGTCTGAATGTGTGTTACTCAATCACGCAAAATATATGGACGGACTTCGATGAAATATACACGGGTAGAATCGTAATAAAAATAGAAATATATATATGGGGACGCCAGCGCAAGCACCAGACGGGTGATCAGTCCACTTATGCTGGGACCATTTCACCCAATTCCCCGAGACTCGTATAGGGTTTTGAGTTACCTGGTACTCACGTTGTTGGCGACACACTGAATTTATCTGTTACTTTGCAGAATTTTAACAACTGCCCTATTGTAATGTCGCTCAGATCATCCTCAAGACGTCTGAGCCCAATACTTCTATAGGATACTTTTGGGTCATATTTTTGGTCGAAATTTCCACGGGAATTTCTAATGATTTATAATACTAGCTTTTGCCCGCGGCTTCGCCTGCGTATATTATACACCAACTTTACTCATGACCCCCCGTCCATTTGTTCAGTATGTTTTTGAGTTTATTGCGAGCAGACAGATGGACGCGGCGGGGGACTCTTAAGGATACACCTACACACACTGCTGGCTTGTATAGAACTGTAGAGTGACGGAGCTGCCCATAAATATGCGACGCCGCCGCCGCCGCCGCCGCCGCCGCCGCCGCCGCCGCCTCGTACTTGACAGAGGTCGAAAACCTCGCCGCAACAATAGACAAGATCCGTGGACAAGATGCTATCACAGAAAAGCGCTACACTCTGAGGCTACACTTAACCGTTTTTAAATCAAAATATTCGCAACCCGATACAGCACTTTGGCTGTATGAATTTCTAACTTTGTTCCGTTTCTGTAAAAAAAACAAAACAATATCGTGCCCTTGAAATCTGATGTCAAAAAAAAAATAAACAAATAGCAACGACCTCGGCACACACATGTGCGACGATAGACGATTGCTATTATTCACAACACACAAGCAGGTCAGATTAGGGCAAGTATTATAATGTACAGTACGCGCTTTGTGAATACGTTTATAAACTAGAACTAGAATCACTGACTATAATTTGATATTGTGACGTCACGTCACTGTCGTCTGGGCCCCAAATTTGACGTCAGCTAGTACGGTGGGTGACCCACAAATCTACAGACACAATAAATAAATTCACCAACAACGTACGGAGCGAATCTGCGCGGGTCGTTGAACTGTTGACGTATTTAAAATACGCACAAAGTACCTTATCGCGTTTGCGAATATAGTAGGTAGGTAGATCAGTTGCGGTGGCTTGCTATACTATACTTTGTTTGCAAAATGGTTATATTATATTGACAACAATGCTATTAATAGAGGTGAGTGTCTGTGATGGTTGCTTAGTGCCATTTTATAGGTCTAATCTAATATTGGGTAAGCTTGGGAATATTGCATTCTTTTCCCGTCCTTGGTTGATTTATTTGATTCAATGAATATTTACATGGTAGATAAGATTCTTACTCACCTGAAAATAGATAAATAGAATAAACACAAAAAAAACATTCCAAATAAACACATAAAACTGCATAGAATAGATAACAATGAAATGAAACTTTTTAATAAAAGTCCGTGAAATAAACTTTTTTTAATCAAAATAGGTTAAATATAATATAAAACTAGCCGAAAATGAACAAAACATTATTTTAGAACAAATTTGAATTGACAACTTCATTGAAAAGTTCTAATGAATGACCATGAATGACGCGTTCAAAACTTCAAAGAATGTTTACTCTCTCTATGAGCATTTTACTACTTCATTCATATTAATCCGGAAATAAATAGTGATGTCCCAAAATCAAGATAGGGATAGCTGACAGATAACGGTTTAGTTATAATTTTACCGTATTTTTGATGTAAGATTTGTGTTGTTTTTTTTTATTTGCTTTGATAGTTACCATAGTACTTTTATTAGCATTGTACTCACATAAATATAATACTTGATTACTAATAACAAAATAAATGAATCTGAATTTGTAATGCAAGTTCACATATGTATGAAATGAACCCATTGTAACAAAATCTTTCTCAGGAACATCCAACGCGCCGGATACTCGGTGAGAGTTCATTTTACTGCAGTATTTTAAAGCCATTGATATAAGAAAATGTGAGAAAGGAAGTGTGTCTGTCGTGGCTACAGACACCCGAGTTTTATAAAAGAAAGGAAGAGTATATGGTCAACAAGGTACCTATTCGATTTTCGACATGACAGACTTATCGAGTAAGATTCATATTGGCGCTGGGAAGGTAAGGGCTCAGTTAGAACCTTGTCCATATAAAACGAGGCACCCGCAGTAGCCGCCTATCTACCCAAATAATGCGGCGGATACAGATCAGAGTTTCTTACACATGCACGTGAAGTACAAAACGAAGGCCAGTTTTAAGTATGTGTATGTGTCGCGAATACATATGGCTTCGATGATCAGCAGGTGTAAGCGAACTAAAGTTAGGGGTTACTGCGATTAACTCTTTTATCCCTTCGTTTCCATATCAAAGAGTAATGAACCTTGTTCCACTATTGGACCATGTCGATTAGTAACCGTGTGATCTTTATAGAGTGAATACACGTTTGTAATACAATGATTGCTAGTTGATGTCATTTTAAATTAAATAGAAATCTGTAAGTCCTCGAGTTTTCTAATAGGAATTTAGATACTGGCTATAAAGCCATATGTGTTATGTGTAATAGAACAGTGTTTTCTATTGTACTTATATTGGTCTAATTTATTTTTTCATATTAGAAAATTGTAAAAAATAATTGATTTTTGTAGTTTTGTGGAATTTGGAGATAATAATTTGTCCAATTTTAGACGTCTTTCGGCTGAGAGAGAGATAGAGAGAGAGAGTTTTGTGGAATATAAAACTAAATTATTTAATTGTATTACAATAATAAATTAACCTTGTACCTATTAAAAATATTTAAAAAATAAAATTATAAAACTGTATGAATTGTACAGTCAAAAGCGTCATCTCGCGACAATAATGTGCCCAAAAGGCTGGCCGCATTGCCAATTTGTTTGATTTACATATTTGTTATTGTTTAATTTTTTTATTTTAGTTCAGTATTATAGTTATGTTTTAATATAAAAAAGATTAAGTGAAAGGTGTGTAATATGTAGAAAAAAATTGCAATAACAAAGACGAAACTCCGAGTCTCTGACAGTGAATCGATTACGAGTAACGAAGGTCAAAGGGTTTGCAAGTGTGCGTATGCATGCAAGTATGCAGCGAGCTCGGTACGGCGTCGTCGCTGCTGCACGCCTGCACCGCCGGTTGCAACACCCTCCCCCCTTCACTCTCGGCTTCTCGCTCGCCGCCGTCTTGCCGCTAGCCTGTCTCACCTCGCGGCCGGCAGCCTTGCGCGACGCGCCGCGCTCTTTCACATTCAAAATTATTCGCAACCATTGCAAAAACTCTCTGTGCAATAAAATTTAAATTTAATTTTTCGATGCGGTCGCAATTGGTCTTTCAAACAGAGAGATTGTTAAAACTTTTAAAACAAATTAAAGTGCCTTTAAAACTTTGAATGCACTCCTCGTTGCATGTCCCGCGCGCGTCGTTATGAGAACCCCGTACCGGCGGTCACGTTGACGTCGCGCGGTGCCGCCATATCTGTCTCGGCCACTATCTAGCAAAATTAATAGGTAATTATTTCAATGTACAGTGCCCCTAGTATTTTTTTTCACCTGGTGATTGTGAAATATAGTGTTTTGTAATTTCTGGAACGTCCTGAGTTCTTTCCAACTGGATTCTTTTTGGAAATCGAGGGTCGCGCCGGCCGGTTCTTATCGGGTGCAATGCAGTTGCAGTCTCAACTTATTGCAGTTTTGCATTCAGTAAAGATTCATGCGCGGAAAGTTTCTAGTGTTTGTATTTTGTTACAAAAGGACTGTAAAAGTGATTTAAAGTGAATATTGTTGAAAGTGTTAAGTGTAATAGTTTATAGGGAGCTGTCACAGTTTACTCTGCTGTGTTATTTCGGTCATTGACCGCTGGAATTCGCATCATCTTTTATGTTAGTGCCGTGTAGATTTTTTTACATAATTTTCCGATTTACGTTTTTAGGCCCAGCTAAAAAGATAGTGTCCCTTCACTAGAAGAATACAATGACCCGCGCATTCGGTTTTTGAAATTTATCCTTCACCGATGGAATGAGGAGTGCACAATACCATTGTTTCATATTTTCATATGTTTGAACATCATTTGTTTTTTTGTTTTTCGGACGATTAGAGAGCAATCATTTTCTTCCAAAATTACAAAAATTACAATTTAAAGGTAAATATTTATTTATGTAATTTTACAAATATTGAAACTTGTAAGTTTATGAAGTATTAAAGTATAAATGCGTGGCCTTCTCGATATTTGATGACATCAGCCGTATACGAGTCATAAGGAGCTCCATAGTTCATAAGGAGCTTTTAGCCATTTAGTGGAGGAATAGCTCTATCAAAAATATAACCTACTTGTGATATGCTGCATAAGTTGCAGTAGGACAGTGCAGTGTGTGTATCTACATGTAAAAAAATTTGTGCAGAATGGCGGAGGGTAATGGAGAAATATCCATTGAAGAGGTACCTGGGAAGGACTCCGAAGTTGGCCGAACACCGGATTACCGCAAACTCATCGACTATGGCTTGGATCCTAAGGTACACATTTTATGTCAATTACTTTAAATTTATAGATTAATAAAATCTATATTTGTAGTTATGAATTACTATTTACAGGATATTTCCACAAATTTTAGAAATAAAAATCGATTTGAGTTTTTGCGAGCTGGAACGGAAAAAATATTTTTCTATTTGAATTGACCAAGGAACAGTCTTGTCTTAACATATAATTTGACACACTATATTATACTACCATGGGTAATGTATGATTTAAGCAAAACACATTTTTTGAGCAGGATATTTTCAGCGGTCACCAGTCACCAGTTGGTCGCTTTAAAAATATTGCACAATGTCTCTTGTTGTGCCTTGAAAACAGAGGCAGACCTTTATTTATAGATATGAGGAGTTAAAAAAGGCCAGTTGGTATTAACCTTATAGCAAATTATCAGTGCTTTACAAACTTATTGGAATCTTACTTGAACAAAATTAAATATGAAATTTTCTCATAGGAATCTGATATGAACTTTATTTTGATAGATTTGTAACAGAGTAGTACTTATTAGGTAGTAGTTACTTCATTTGTTTTCTTTGTAAAACAGTCTTTGTATCTTCAAATAATACCTTGGACTTCACTTGGCTAAATGATCCTACATTTGTATGTTATGTACCTAGATAATAAATTTTATTTATTCCATCTAATTATTAGGCACTAGGGATCATCAAGATTTATAAATATTATGAAGTTGAGTACTTAATTTGGATTTGGGGTGATGGCCATTGATAGCAAATAATAACTATTTATTTAGTCCTATTCCACAGTCTGTGTAAAACATCTAGTTCAATGACCATAAACAAAATTGGCCTTTATAAAAAAATGCACAATCTTTTGTCTTTAGAATAAAACAGAACAAAAGATGTCAAATTGAGTCAGAACTGACTGAGTTCTTTGACCACACCTTGCATTTTTTTTATGTATCAGTCTCTTATGTCCAGAACTTAATGTAACATGATGTACAGTTGAATACAAAAGTGAAATTTTGACTCATTTGGCTCTCTCATTGTCAATCATAACATTTATTTTAAATTAATTACTAGAGTGCAATAAAGTATTATGTATTATACAAGGTATTGTAAAATATTAAGTCAGAAAAGAGCACTTGTTTGCACAAATATATCAGATTTTTGTGTTTTTTGAAAAACAGTAGAGGTTGTACCTTGTATCTAGGTACAATTTTGGTGTTTATATTTTTACGTGCATGTTGGTATAGTTGCCGTCACGTAAAAAGGGCGCTGGCGGTTAAGCTGCGCAGTAGGCGATATATCGGTCTATGTGGTGAGCGGGGGTCGAGCGGGTCTCGTCCGGCGCGCGCGATTGGTTCGTCAGTCGTACCCATGCGCAAGTTTCACCCCCTCCTCACCCTCATAGCGGCCTTTTCACGTGATGTGAAGTATACCCATCTTACTGTTTTGTGTAAACTCCATTTATTCTTACCAGTCCTATCATGTAAACAATCTTACCATGTTTTTTTATGATTTTACAACAATATAAATTAAAATAGACTTTTTAGGAAATAACTTTCGTGGTTAATAAATGTTTTACTTTAGAATGTTTAGGTTTGAACTAATATTTGATTTATTTTCAACAAAATTCAACAAAAAGTACTGTGAAGATTGTTTACATGATAGGACTGGTAAGAACAAATGGATTTTACATACTTATGAATAAATAAAAATAAAATAAGAAAGTGGGCTCTTTGCCTGCAATGGTCTGTGACATTTTTCTCACTTCTTGAATTCTTAAATTCAAAAATATGTCAATTTGAGTCAGTTTGACCACCCGTCACATTTTCCTATATCAGTGTACTGTCGATAACCAACAATAACTATACATACGTGCCATTTGCAATGCACTTTCACTGCGATACCGAGTGACCTCTGCCATTCTTATCTCTGTTCAGTACCTGCAAAAACATTCACACATGCTAAAAAATAAAATGTTGTTGCCATGTGCACCTTTTATGTTCATAAAAATATTAGTAATCAAATTTTAGAAGCATTAATATTTCGTGATCATTTTTCTTGTTGGATTGTTTAAATCTATCATATCATAAGACATGCATAAGACTTAAGGTTACTCAAATGGCGGCTAGTAAATTCAAAAGTTTGCCAATTTAATTGGCTGCATACGCTTTGCGCCAAGTATGGAATTCTGAAGGTTGGCGAACAGAGGGGGGCTGACTGGTCTGGTCGGGTGATTTTTCTCGCCAGCCTCTGAGCCTTCGCGCGTTTCACCACGTGGTTAAAGCGCCAGCTGGTGGAAAACTTCTGAAACTGCCACGGCGTCGCTGCGCTAGAAAAGCGCGCGAATACAACCTATCACAGACGCTGTGACATTGCCTGGGTATTTCCAACTATACCTGTTTGCATGACTGTTCAGTTCGAATACCAAGCCTCTTATATTGTGCAATGAAAGTAGGCATACCTACTCGCCTACAGAGACTACAGCTAACACCTCAGTGATAAGATAGACTATGATTCACTATGACTCGAGTTGCCTACTTAGGATAATGTTATATACCTACAGTTACATACACCTCTTATCGGAAGATGATCCCTATTCGATATACATTGTAATTTGAATCTTAGGCATTTTGATGTCTAGTCATTAAGGGACTGACACGGATAAATAACATTTTAGAGTAGGTGCCATTTCTATTCACTACATAGGTACCTATATTATTATAGGTACCTATAATGTTTATACAGTATAAAATAAAAGTCACCCGTCTGTCTGTCTCTTCGCGATTTTCATTCGATTTTCACCAATGAACGCCGTCCATAGGCGCCATTTTTCCAGCATTGCGGTACGAAGCTTTAAAAAAAGGTTGCAAAGTTGAAATTCAGAAAGAGCTCATCGATATCTATGAAGCGATTAAAAAAATCGCCCATTTTCAAAACTTCCGGCAAACTTACCATGTAACCGCCTTATTTTCGACCAAAGGACCGTCTAGAAGGCGTTGATTTCTTATTTAGTGCCAAAAGATCTTTGTTTAGTGCCTGCCTATGTGTCTATCTAATTAACAATGTCCCGCGACCCCAGCAAATTAGGTTCGAACTCCTTACTATTTGTCTTGCTTTTTCGAAAGTTTTGATAGATGTATGGATCTTGTTGCTATGCCATTATATGATACATATACACGAGTAAATCTGTCATGTCATTACAGACACTTTAATATCGAACTTCGTGGGGATCAGTTTATAAACAATAGCATACAACAATAGCGGGCAGGGGATTCGGACCCCACGTTCTAAATCTTTGATGATCTCTGTGACGTAGTGGTTACCTCGTCCGTCCGATTCGTCCATCCGGTATCTGAAACTCCTGGGTTCAATTCTCAGCACGGTCAAATATTTTTGGACTAGTTTTCTCAGATATTTGTCTGCGGTTTTGAGTGCGTTGTGAATGTTTCTGCGTTTATAAATGTCTATCGGACCCGCGACACAAGCCTAGTGCTTAGTGTGGGGTGGGCCGTTGAATATGATCCATTTATTATTTTATTTATTACTAGTATAGGCCAGGGACTTCGTACCCGTTGGAACTTCAGGATATCCTTTCTTAGTAGTTTTGGCTATGCATTGTCTGTCAGTCACTCAGTCATTAACGGAAGAATTTTCGCTCCCGTGGAAATTTCGGGATAATAGGTACCCTTTATGTTTTTCCCGGTATTTTTCTACCCGTATACCAAATTTCATCGAAATCCGTCCAGTAGATTTTGCGTGATTGAGTAACAAACATCCTCACAAACTCACAAATTCAGACTCACACCCAAACTTTCGCATTTATAATATTAGTAGGATTTTATTTATTACTAGTATGGGCCCGAGACTTCGTTCCTGTGGGAACTTCGGAAAATCCTCTCTTAGTGTTCCCCTACACTACCTAAGGAACCTACATGCCAAATTTCAGCTTCCTACGACCAGTAGTTTTGGCTGTGCTGTCTGTCAGTCAGTCAGTAACGGAACGGAAGAATTTGTATATATTATTTTATTTTTTACTAGTATGGGCTCGGGACTTCGTTTCTGTGGAAACTTCGGAAAATCCTCCCTTAGGAACCTACATGCGCGCGCATTAGGAGCGCGCTATGCTCGGAGTTTCCCTGCGTGATCGATTCAGAAATGAGGAGATCCGTAGGAGAACTAAAGTAACCGACATAGCCCGCAGAATCGCAAAACTTAAGTGGCAGTAGGCGGGGCACATAGCTCGTAGAACAGATAGCCGTTGGGGCAGAAAAGTTCTCGAGTGGCGACCACGAACCGGAAAACGTAGTGTTGGCAGGCCTCCCACTCGGTGGACCGACGACCTGGTGAAGGTCGCGGGATGCGCATGGATGCGGGCAGCGCAGGACTGGTCGTTATGGAAATCCTTTGGGGAGGCCTTTGTCCAGCAGTGGACGTCTTTCGGCTGAGAGAGAGAGGAACCTACATGCCAAACAGCTTCCTACGCCCAGTAGTTTTGGCTAGTTGTCCATCAGTATCTCAGTAAATAATATATAGATTTATGATGATGTATTTATTTATTAGTCTAATATGTACGTTTCCCTCGCTTTCAGGTGGCTGCAAAGCTGGACGACATTTATAAGACTGGAAAGCTAGCGCACGCAGAATTGGATGAGCGTGCGTTAGATGCCTTAAAAGAATTTCCATCCGACGGTGCTTTAAGTGTACTTGGACAGTTTTTAGATTCAAATCTCGAGCATGTATCTAATAAGAGTGCCTATTTATGTGGAGTCATGAAGACCTATAGGTAAGTTTTTTCCATGGACGAAATACAAAACCTATTTAGTCCGTGGTTTTTTCGCTTGGCAACACAACGAAAACATTGGCGGATAGCCAACTGCAGCTTCCTATTTGGGTCGCAATCTCGAAAAATTGATTTGACACACTACAATGGCTGTCGACCGTTGGAATTTAATTTCGAACGGAATTATATGGACCACTGGATTGCCAGACAGTGTTGATTGATACTTGGCATTTTTTGTTTAGCTTCTGCTCGGGCGACAATGAGTTCGTTTTCCAAGAGATCTTTGTCGTTTACGAGAAGGTTACTAATATGCGTCTAATTAGACACTTCTTGTCGAAAACCGCGCAAACAGTAAACAACAATGCGCTTTATCTCCGAGAGAGAATGTCTTGCAAAATATTTATATATTCAACGTCACAAAATGGACTCGTAAAATTTATTGCTTCAAAACAAAGATCGAAAATCGAGAACGTGTATTAATAATATCCACATAAAGCCACATTGCAATAAAATATCTCCTAATGGCATCTCAAAAGAATATCTGTACATATAATAAAACTGTAATTGATATGTCTGTACAAAGAAAATATATAAAAAAAAGTATTTCATATTTGCCAATAGAAGCCAAAATGATTTTTTTTGTATGTTTGTTCGCACGTCAAATAATAACTACTGAATGAAATTTCATGCGGTTTTCACAGGTGTATTGCTATAACTTAAAATCTGGCGTAGGGTTTACCTTAGCTTGAGATATTGGGAAAAAAATAAACGACGCGCGGGCGCGGACGATGTCGCGGGAAAAAGCTATAAGGAATGAACTAATGCAGATACTTATGTTTCTTTTGATTAGCTTGCTATCCAACTATTTCTATGTTAGATTGTGTCATGAAAAGTAGAAAGCTAACCACAGCCGTACTCTCCAATATGTAATTGGTATTTAATTGGTCGTAGTGTGTTCAAGTTTTCATTCCTAAAGGCTCGTTAGCGAGTCTCGTCTTATATGACCTTTTATACATATTCTTATTTCGAGATATCCGCCATATTTTATTTACGACCGGCGATGGTAATAATTGCAATCAATTTATAAGGTGGAATTCCGAGCGCATTCAACCATCTATTTTGGTTCGTCTAAAGTCACCCTAATATTATAGATAGTCAATTAAAAAAAAAAAAAAATATATATATATATAATTGGCAGGTAACAGTTCCGTAAATCTTGTGCGAGATTCCTTACTTGTATTTTATTATTTTCTAAAGGTATTTTCTATACTTGCTTCATATTTAGCCTATCCATAGGCCAGTATTTCTAAATGGTAAATGGCTTTCTCGAATTCGCATCAACGCTTAACGCTCAGCTATGTAATACTTGTTCAGGTAAAGTCGACACGCACGAATCGACGAAGGGACCTCGCCTTGAAGAACTTTACAACTTCCGTCGTGTGGTTAAGCCACACCCAATTTTTTCTATACTGACACATAATAAGCATGAGTAGAAAGGGAGTATCAAATCAGATGGCAACCGATAGAGTAAAATGGAGGGAATTGACATACTGACATACAAAAGTGGGAATAGGTAAAGGCGAGGAAGACAAATTAAGCCCATGTGATATTTATTTACCGAACGACACGCCCAAAATTTGTATCTGTTCACTCCTTAAGGTCTCTACACAAGCCCCTTAATTAGGGCCGATATCGGGAGCAGTGTTGCTAGATGCAATTTTTAAAAATCCGTAAGGCTTTTCTAAAGTCCATAGATTGCCTCTAAATAAATCCGTAGTCCGTTAAGTTAATAGATTGCCTCTACATAAATCCGTAGATCAACGGATTTATGTAGAGGCAATTTACGGATTTCTGAGCAATGCCTTACGAATTTTCAAAATTTCGATCTGGCAACACTGCTTCCGATTAAGGGTCCTAAAGAAGTCTGTGTGTAGAGCACCTCAAGTCTCTCTCGCTCTAATTTCGCACGCCACGCGAAATTCACCTCGGTTTGTCCATATTATTCACGACTTTAGGCTCTGTCTACCCCGTAAGGGATAGACTTGATACTATATCTGACACGGCACGTATGGTGTTTCAGACAGAAAAGCAGAGCTGGCGTGCAGGGCGCGCCGGCCCTGGCGGTCGCGGTCCCGGCCAAGGGGCCCGATGAAGACAAAATTAAACAAATACTGGCACGGACCGGCTACACGTTAGATGTTACTACAGGTCCTTTTTTTTTATAATATATAGGGCGGCAAACGAGCAAGCGGGTCACCTGATGGTAAGCGATCACCGCTGCCCATGGACTACTGCAACACCAGGGGTATCACAAGAGCGTTGCCGGCCTTTCAAGAAGATGTTAACTCGTTTTTTGAAGGTTCCAATGTCGTATCGGTTCGGGAACATCGCCGCAGAAAGTTGGTTCCACACTTACTTACTATCCGGGCTCAGCTCGCACGCCAGCGTCTTCGGTCCCGCGCAAGCTCCCGCCAGTCTTCGCCAACTTAGCCTCCACTTAGGCCCATCGGTTCTAGACCGTCTGGCCGGCCCAGATAGGCTCTCTTCACTGCACGATCATCCTCCATTCTCACAACATGGCTGAGCCAGCGATGACGCTGTGCAGGTACTGTGTATATTATTCCAGCCATTAAATCATCACCATCATTAGCGATTTTAATTTTAATGTCCCCAGTGCAGGTAGGCCTTCCTTATGGATGTATAAGAAGGATGGGCCACGTCGAAATTTAAAAAAATAAATACAGTTCGTTATTAAAGTTTTATAGCCTGACTAGGAATATAAAAACCCTCGCCATGTTGCGGAAAAGCAATAGAACTAATTTCTTAAACTGGCAACTAATTTAAAAACCCATCTGTCTTTTCTCCTGTCAAAGTTTGACTTTCAATCAAGGGCGGATCCAGTACTTTTATTTCTGAGAAGGGCTTTGTTTTCCGTTCTCGAGAATATTTCCGAGATATTTTTAAGGAATTTTCCGCTTGTTCTTTGAAAATTTCGAGAATGGCATATCACTTATTTTTTTTATTTTTTTAGGATTATTTTTTTTGAAATAAACTTGCAAGAAACTATTATACTAAATCTAAATCCTGTTATTTCAACAACTCGAATCTTAATATGATATGTACTGTTATGGAACCTGCCTCCACAGTATGTACGTGTTGTGTACACAAAATAGCAGTCGGTGATGTGGGGGGGAGGAGGGGGGGCACATGACCCGTGGTCCCATCCTTGAAATCCGCTACTGCTTTCAACAATGTTACAATATCAAACGCATAAGTGCTGCCTCTAATTCAGGGTTTTTATATTTCTGGTCAGGCTATACATGATCTTTCCATAAATAAAATAAAAAAAAACCCTGTCAAATAGCCTATGGTGTATTGTTGCAGGGCAACGCAAGTACGGCGGGCCGCCGCCGGGCTGGGAGGGGGGCACGCCCGGCGCCGGCTGCGAGGTGTTCTGCGGAAAGATACCCAAGGACCTGTACGAGGTGAGTACTGCTGCCCACTGGTGGGACAGCGAGGATACAGGTGCTGAGGGTTACAGGAAATAGGGCAGGTCTTGAGGGTTACAGGAAATGGAGCTTCCGAGCGGTCACACTTGTGGTGACCAGGAGGAAACAGGTGGTGAAGGTTACAGGGAGGGTTTCCGAGCGGTCCCACTGGTGGGACCACGAGGAAACAGGTGATGAAGGTTACAGGGAGGGTTTCCGAGCGGTCCCACTGGTAAGACCACGAGGAAACAGGTGGTGAAGGTTACAGGGAATATGGCTTCCGCGCAGTCGCACTGGTGGGACCACGAGGAAACAGGTAGTAAGGGTTAAAGGGAATAGGGCTTTCGAGCGGTCACACTTGTGGGACCACGAGGAAACAGGTGGTGAGGGTTGCAGGGAATAGGGCTTCCGAGTGGTACCAATGTTAGCACCACGAAAAACAGGTGGTGAGGGTTACAGGGAATATGGCTTCCGAGCAGTCGCAGTGGTGGGACCACGAGGAAATAGGTGCTGATTAATGGTGTGTACTTTGACGTGACCAGTAAAGTTCACACCCGTCATCCTATTCATAATTGATTCGTATTGTATCTATAACTTGCTCCTTAGCTGGTCTGGGAGCGAAGAAAACACAGAATGTGCCAGCATTTCTACCTGCGCTGATTGTAAAAGTCAATCGAGGGCTAAAAATGCCTTTAATCTGGGGATTCCCCTCTCTAGGCAATGGGCCAGCAGCCTGTCACTATATCTGAATCTCCATTTTATCAATAAGCCCACTATCCAGCTAACGCCTGTCCGTCCCGCTAATCCAGCTAAGCGTGGCCTTAGTTTCACGACTCTTGGCTGTCTACCTATATCTATATCACACTCAAAGGTTAGGTACGTAAGTATGTTGCATCGAGTCTCACCGTAAAAGATAAAGACGTGATTCTAGGTTAAAGGTTTGGTACGTATATTGCAGGACGAGCTAATCCCGCTGTTCGAGCGTTGCGGCACGATTTGGGACCTGCGGCTGATGATGGACCCGATGACGGGCACCAACCGCGGGTACGCGTTCGTCACCTTCACCACGCGCGACGCCACGCAGCGCGCCGTCATTGAGGTTAGTGCAGGCTGCGGCGTCGAGTTGACATGTCCATAAATATTACTTCTTTGTTCGCGGCACTACTGAGGATAATCCCACTTCTGATGTTAGACGAGTTTTTCCCCCCCCATACAGAGAGGAAGCTATACTCACACTGCGCACGGCGATGTGTGCGTGACTTCTCACTGTTGGTTTACGTACGCGTCGCCAGAGTACAAACTGGTTTGCACCGGTTTAGAGAACAATGACAGTGAGCTTCGTCTCTGTTGGGGGGATTGGATTATTTACTCTGTGCTGATGTTGACTAGATGAACGGTTCCTTCATCTGCGCATCAATAAACGTTGTGTTGACGATGTCAGATAGAATGTCGACAGGTTGGTTCTGATGTCGTCAATAGATCTGAAGGATTCTTGTCGCGCTCCGTGTAAACTTTTTACATGTGGTCACTTTCGTTTCTGATGTCGTGATTATCGTGATGTCAAAGGGATTTGAACTTGTGTCTTAATAATACGTACCCCGCATCGTGAGAGCGAGACCGTAGCGGGATATACGTGATATCTCGCTCTTGTTTCTAAGATCTAAGGGCCGGTCTCCACCAGGTCTCCACCAGAGTGGAGAGGAGGAGAGTATGTGTATTAACAACCTATAGAATTTCATTATACAAAATTCGAATTTCGTTAATGATATCCTAACAAATCTTCTCTTCTCTCCGCTCAGGTAAAGACAAGCCCTAAGAGTTTGCATAAATAAGAGTGTTTGTTATGCCAAAGTCAAGCAAAATTTACCTTTATTGCTTTTATTTTACTACTCTAGATTAACTGACGTTGCAAAACTACACTAATTTGTATGACGTACCTCATTTTTGGATCAGTGTTTGTTACGCCAGAAAGTCAAGCAAAATTTACCTTTATTGCTTCTATTTTACTGCTCAAGATTAACTGACGTTGCAAAACTACACTAATTTATGTGACGTACCTCATTTTTGGATCCTTTTGACATCAAGGTATCATAAAGGAATGGTTGTTCAACTTTTTTCCTCGATATAAAAATGTGTTCGTGGCTAATGTAAATATTTGGGACTATTTTTGATGTTGCTTTTATTGTTTGGGGGGTATTTTTTCATATTTTTACGAATAAACTGTTCCTGAGTCGGCATCGGAAACTAACTGAATTTTTCGTGCGTTGTCTGTTTGTAGGTCGACAATTTTCAGGACACAAATATTCTAGATGTATCTAGAGTCAATTCAATTCAATATTTAATAAACTACCACAAACCTTTAAAGATATAAAAGAATATAAAAATTTCGTGCTACGTGTTAAAGAATTTCTAATTAATAAATGCTATTACACTGTCACAGAGTACCTGGAAGATAAAATAGATTAAATTATACCTAACATGCAAAATAGACATAAAATGATATACGAGTATAGATTGATATAAAGATATAAAATAGATATATAGAGTAATACAATAAAAATTAAATTTAATTTATTAATAGAATAATATATTATAGGAATTGAATTGAATGTGTTTGTTTGAGTGTAATTGAATATGTATAGAATTTTGAGCTTTTATATAAATTAAATTTTAATACCTTAAGTACATATTAATATGGACAAGTCAGCCCCTCTTCGATTGCTGCGCCCGAAAGGGTCCTTAATTGTTACAATTAAATATAAGAATACGACCTGTTACTTACATTAAGGATGCAATAAAGAATTGAATTGAATTGAATCAATAAAAACTTAAATTCTTTACTGAATTTAGTCAATTATGAGTTTAATGTCGGTCATCAAGTTGATTTCTTTGTTACTTTGCGACGTTTAATTATTTTTTTCTATTGACAATATTAAAGTTTTAATAAAAAAGTTACAAATAAAAATTGTTAAATTGTAAAGAAGTTGTAAAATTACACGTGTTGTTTCGGACAAAATAAATTTAAGTTTTATGACAAATTATGTACTAGCATAGTATTTTTTTGTATATAAGGTGGACACAAATTAACTACAAATATTTTCAGGGCTAATTACTGATATTATTTAGAAAGTATATCAGTGGTTTTTTCAATTTTCTACACGCTAGTTTTCGAGAAAAATTAACGTTTATGTTTTTTGAAAACCGTAACATTATAACATACTTTAGACAGCTTTGCGTAAAATGACAATTAAAATGACACACACAAACAAAAGCCGCCCCGCCCACCGGTCGGTCGCTGTCGTTTACGTATAATAAATCGCTTGACATCTCTGTCTTTCACGCACTTTTCATAAATAAAGAGAAATACAGCAAATTAATTTCATTCAACTATTAATTGGTGGGAGGAGCTTAAAGAGGAATGAAGTCTACACATTTAACTACAGTATGATACTAAATGTCATCATTTAATAATATTTTTTTTGTTAGAAAAAACAAAAAAAAACTAGCGTATCGATTTTTAAAATTGTATCTCCAATACGTTTATTTAGCCCCCTGGAGCCAGCCCTGAAAATATTTGTAGTTAATTTGAGTCCACCTTATATATATTAACTAATTATATTTAAATAAACATTGCCTTCAGTTTCGATTAAGAGTTATGTTGCCATTAAATGTATATCTATACATAAAATAAATAAAAACCCAGAAACCTAAACGAGTCGACATTTATATATTTGTCTCTTTCCGTTTTAGGTTCTCACAGTATGCGAAAAAGAGATAAAATCATTTAACCTCATCGTGACGTCACAATTGCAAGAACTGAAACTTAAATGTAATAAATATATATAAAAAATAAAAAAAACAAACGCTCCTTATTTTTTCATTTAAAAAAAAAATTTTTTTTTGAAGTTCAAGATATCTTTTGAAGCTTCACATTTTGATAGTACTACTACTCGAGCTCAAACTCAAGCGATAAGTAGGTCAGCGTGCACTTTTTACATATTAGCGTGAAGGAACAGTCAAGGACATTGATATTTAACCAATTTTACACCTTATCACATGGTCTTAAGGACCGAAGTGTTTACATATTAATGCTCGTGACTGTACTTGCAGAAATTAATTGCTCAAAAATTTTATGTTTGCTAAAAATTTAGGTCATGGCTTCTTAACAGATTCGTCATCTTCGAGATAAAAATACGCCTGACGCCGAAAATTTGTCGACCTGCAAACTCACTCCACAGAGTCAATCCAAAAATTGGTGCCAAAGTTCAACGCACTGGCGAATTGCTCCTTTTACAACCTTGACGATTGGCAAACGTTTGACCCAAGTGCGACAGACGGCACCAATTTTAAACATTTATGTTACATGGATGCTATCAAAGCACATCTGTACCCAGGCGACATACAGCACACTTATCGCAAGAAAATGCATTGCGTTATCAGTAAATTTCAATTGGTAACACGAAATTGAGTCAAAAGTTAGCTTTTTGTTGATGTTACTCTGTCACATTTTAATGTTTGATTGGTGTATTAATTTGAAACAAAATTTATTCTAATTTGACATCTACTTTCCAGGTGAATCGCCGAATGTTTAAGTACAATCCCAAAGATTAACAGAATCACAGCACATGCTGCCGACGGTTTGGCGACTTCCATTTTTAGCTCTATTTTAAATGCCATAAGATTTATTTTGAATTTAATGTCTACTCCTACGCACGTCAAAATTTCATTGTCTGTTGGCGCAGATAGTCTTTCCAATTTATACCTTTTTACTATCATGTATATGGTCTAGATTTGAATGACGAATTTTGCGGCAATTCACATACATTTTTTGAGGTCACCAAATTGTTCAGAAGTCACCGAACCTCGGCGTCACTTGCAAGACTACTAGTAATCATCAGCCAGTATTTTTGCAAGTCCCAATCATTTGCCTGTCGATATAGTCACAGTCATATTTGGGAGATTATAGAATTAAGCTTCTTCTATCATTTAAAAGCATGATATTAATATCCCACCGCGCGGCGGCCACTTGCATGGTAATTTTAGGCGTTCCACCAAACTCAAGATGACGTATCAATTGCGTACATTGACCTATTTTTTGCACATTTGTCGGTTCATGAATGCTTCCGTCTCGCTTTCACAGTGAGACATATTGAACTGTGCGACTGGATAAACAATATATAATGCGCGTGAGAGACAGGGATGGATATAGTTATTGTTCAATATTGACGTGTCATCTTGCTTTTGGTGTTCAAAATTTGTATATTTTTTTTGCCACGCGTCTGGCCGCCGTCTTTGTATAATCACTGAATTTGTGTAAAACCCAACCAGGAATATGTGAGATCTAAATGACTCGAAAAATGTATATATTTTTGATTTCTTGTAAATTGTTAATGCTCGCATATCTCTGGTTTGACTATAATTGTGCAAACATAACACCTATAATGATCTAGCCTCGCTTGTCCTGAGATATCATCCCTTACTGTTGCACCTCGTTCAATTTTAAGTTGCTTTAATTTTATTTTATTTTTTGTTTCCATCACACTTATGCTTCTTTTTATTTTCACTTCATCAAACGGTCCACTTACAGGGTTAACTTTGAATTGGCTTCAAAAAGTTCTCCAGCTGAGAATTTAAAGATCTCAGGCTCTCCTCTTTGCTAAGTACAACACTTTGGCTTATCATCAAGACAGTTAACTCATCCGATTGGCTCTAACCGTCATGTCTCGGGCGTGAGGCGCGCGCGCATCATCGTAACCTTCAAAATTCATCAAAACTGCAAAATTCCCGTTTCTCCCGCACGGCGTCGGAGTCGGCCGGACCAAACCGATCACTTTTCAAAATTGTTCCCTTGTTATTTTTCCCACAGCTCGATAATCACGAAATAAAACCTGGGAAGACTCTGAGAATTAAGATTAGCGTACCGAATCTGCGACTTTTCGTCGGCAACATTCCCAAGTCTAAAGGCAAAGAGGAGATACTGGAAGAGTTTGGTAAATTAACAGGTAATGTCACTCGAATGATTAAGGATTTATTGGTGGGTTGATGCGTGGGCTTGGTGTGGACCGCTGGTGCGCTTGCTGTGGCCTGGGGCAGCGCCGGCTGTGGGGACGTTCGTGGGGAAGATTGCCTAGCTAGCTCAAAATTAAAAAGTTTATTCTGAAGTTTTGAAACATTTAATTCTGTGTTATCTAAAAAGCTTGGCAATCTTTACCACACTAGGGGGGGGTAAAGCCAAAAAGCAATGACGTCATCACAGACGAGCCACACGCCGGCCGCTGCACCAGGCGTCCCGCTTGGTCCGCCTCCCTCCCCGCTGCAGTCCCGCGCCCCCTCCCGCGCAGCCTCCCCCTCCCCCGCCTCCCCGCTCCCCCCGCCCCCGCCCCGCCCCCCCCCACCGCCCGCGTCTCCAGTCATTGGGCCGGACGAGGCCGCCACAGCGGACTCTGCCCCGGCCGTTGGCTATTCTCCCTCGATTGTTCTTGCAGCTGAATGATTATGAAATTCGAAAGGGGAAAAAGATTGGCGTTACAGTTTCCTTTAACAATCACCGGTTATTCGTGGGGAATATCCCTAAGAATCGAGATCGGGACGATTTGTTTGAGGAGTTTACTAGGCACGCACGTAAGTCCTTGTCGAATTCATAATAAGTGCTATTCGGTTCGTAGTGGCGAGGCGCGGTGGTCGCCGGTGGTCCTTAGTCGCAAACGTCGAACACTTGGCGTAAATGTTTTATAAATAATGGAAACTAAATCTATGTAAAAATTGCATCACAAATTTTATTCGTTCTCACCTTTCGTTGGGAATAACCCGTAAATTTTTTTTGTTTGTGCTCGTGTATTTGGAGCAGATAGATAACGTCTATTTTGTAATTAAGGCTAAAAGCGTAATGATTTTCTTGAGAATCCTTGAAGAAATAATTCCTCATATACTTTATTACACATAATTTATTACATGCAAGTTGGTCATCTTCAAACATACTTCGCAATAATATACCAAACCGTACTGAATATCCAATTTAGATCTAAAATGGAGAACTTTTCTTGCATGCCACAAAACGTTTCGTACACGATAGAATTCGAATGCTTGTGAATAAGGAGATTTAAATCACCAAATCTTGCTGAAACATCGGCCGCCGCGCCTCGCGTACTGTAAGTTTGAACTTTAAAGTTGATTGGCGTCGAGAATGCTCATCGTAATGACTGGAGAATCTTGCTGTTGTTCTCTAGAATAGTCTTCTTCAGTGCCGTATTTGTTCTCCTGAAATATCGTTTGATTTGCTTAATATTTTAGTAGCCTTGAAGGAATGAATGCGCGAGGGGCCGAGGGAAGCTTGTGTTGTGGTCAAATTGGTGATTTGTTGTGAGGAATCGGAAGTCTGGATTGGCTTTCACGTATCTATTCTCTGTTCGGATAGTGCTTTTAGCACGCTAGCGTATATTTTAAACCACAATTCTTATATTTTGTGACGTAAATCTAATACCAAAAATCTATCTTCGTGTTAATAACAGCAATGTGTATCTATATAAAATCAGTGCTTAGTAATTTTTAACTAGTAAGCTAAGTTGTTAAAAGCACCTTTCGTACACAGGGTAAAGATCGCGGGTTGTAATCCAACTTAGTTCATTCTTCGTTCCAAATTCCCAATTTAACCACGACACTTAGCATTAGCTATACATTGATTGTAACGTAAGGAGCACGTCATTCCGGTGTTGTAAAAGTGGTGTGTTTGCAGCTGGCCTCGTCGAAGTTATAATATATAGTTCGCCCGATGACAAGAAGAAAAATAGAGGATTTTGTTTTTTGGAATACGAGTCTCACAAAGCGGCGTCGTTAGCCAAGCGCAGGCTGGGCACCGGTAGAATAAAGGTATTTGTTTTTGAAACTAAATTTAAGGGTTATCGTGTTTCCGCTTACTAGTTGGCACTACTGGCAAGTGAGGTCTGTCAGTACAATACTGTCATAAGTTGTCAAATTCAAATGACAGTGTACGCTGTGCGAGGTTATATATGTATGAAGGATGTTCTAATGAAACTAGTGAATGCAGTTCACGAAAGTCCGGGTATATTGTCCAAAAACACAGGGAAGAAACACAACTCACAACATTTACGTGACCGTTTAAGTTACACAACATTTATGGGATTAGCATGCTTAGGCGGTCCCTAGACGATCAATTTTATTGCGCAATATTACAAATTGTGCAATTTAATTTACCGTTTAGGGTTAATATTGAACATTGTGCAATGATTGAAAGAAAGTTTGAGTGAGTTTAATTTTTATTGTACCATATTTTTTAATTGCATCGTGTAGGGTCAGTATTGCGCAATATTTTTTATTCTGTTTCGACTTGAGGAGGAGAATAGGCGAGCGCGCGCGCGCGCGTAAATATGGCCAATGAACATGAAAACATTGCGCGAAAAAATACTTTTGTATTATTGTGCAATTTTATTGATCGTTTGGATTCGAAGGGCCTTTCAATCTTATTGTACAATAAAATGTATTGTACAATGTTATTGTAGGTCTAGGGGCCGCCTTAAGGCGGTCCCTAGACGATCAATTTTACTGCGCAATATTACAAATTGTGCAATTTTATTGACCGTTTAGGGTTAATATTGAACATTGTGCAATGATTGAAAGAAAGTTTGAGTGAGTTTAATTTTTATTGTACCATATTTTTTAATTGCATCGTGTAGGGTCAGTATTGCGCAATATTTTTCATTGTGTTTCGACTTGAGGAGAATATGCGAGCGTGCGCGCGCGTAAATATGGCCACTGAACATGAAAACATTGCGCGAAAAAATACTTTTGTATTATTGTGCAATTTTATTGATCGTTTAGATTCAAAGGGCCTTTCAATCTTATTGTACAATAAAATGTATTGTACAATGTTATTGTAGGTCTAGGGGCCGCCTAAATCTATTGACGCGCGGGGAACGACTGTCCGTTCGCCCCTCGCTACATATTCATTTGCAGCGTCAGCTCTATACGGTGTACAACACATGAGTTCTTACAACAGTATTGTACCATCTGACAGACTTCACTCGCTGTAGCGCTAACTAGTGAGCGAAGTTACGATAACCCTCATTGCAGGGTTTGTTACCGCCAGTTAACGGTACCGGTATTCTCATATAAAGTACCGGAAAGTGGCGGTACTTTTCGTTAGTTTATATGGAGAATTTGGTACAGATAACAAACCCTGCTGGGAATATCAATGGGATGTTTTAACACCCGTTGGCAGTGCTAGCATAAAGAGTAAACAAAGTATTTTGACATTGACTTTGAGAACATTCAAGTGTGACAAATGACTATAGATGGGATAAAACCCGAGATTAGTTTAAAACCCAGTTTTCACCCATTTCGTTCCATACATTGAACTGGGTTTAAACCCAGTCTCGGGTTTTAACCCGGGTGGTTACCCATCTAAAAAAAAACATTGACTGGGGGTCTAAAATGGCCACTTTGATAAATTGGAATATGATCCATTTATTTCCTAAATATATAAAAATGAACCTTATAACGTTCATTTTTAAATATTTAGAAAATGATTTGGCAACGGGTTGTTTGATTACTCTTTGTGCTGGTGCCGCCATCTGCGGCGAGCTTTGCGTAATATTCTATTGGCGGTCATGGATTAGAAAGGATTTATGAAATAGGTACAGACAACAAAATAATTAAGTTCACAGGGCCGCAACTATAACAAAGATTTGTTTAGAAAGTAAAAATGCTATTGCAATGAAACTTAACAATACAATAGATTTAAATAATATTTATTTTAATGTTAAGTTTCATTGCAATAACAACATTATATTCTGAATAAAGCTTTGTTAAAGTTGCGGCCCTGAATACATAATTACTTTGTTGACTGTACTCATTTGCCACAACCTTTGCATTTGAAACTATTTTACACCTGCGTAATATACAGAATACCTACATACATTAAAGATTTAAATAGCAAATAGCTATGCGAAGAGTCTGCATTATAAAGATTCGCCCGCGTGAATTTCCCACGGGAACATGTCCTTAGTACTTCTGACTATGTGTATGCAATTTCGGGAAGATTGGTTCAGTAGATTAAGCGTGAAGAGGAACAAACAAACTCACTTTCGCTTTTATAATATTATAGTGAGGATGCAGACTCGTCGCATAGCTTTATGGTATTTGCAGCCCATGGAAGAATTCCTTAGTTTTCTCTCGTGTCACAATGTATTGCACTCTGACTGCAATGTAATAAATTCTTTGTAATCCACGATCAATTCACCTTTTAAGTACTAGACAATGTCGCTACGTAAAATGTATTAATTAAATATGTTTTATTTTACCATCACCATCGGATAGCAGCTGGCTAGTCTGAAAGAATTAAGTGAATTTAATTTCTAGGAATGATTGATGTTGCATGCAATGTATAAATGTTCATTAGTAGTAGTACCGCATGAACATTATTTTTCTGTTTATTTTTAAGGCCTGTATTCAGAGATGTTCTGTCCCTTTATAAGGCAATAGTTCTGTTAAAATAGTGTTGTTATTGATTTTGGATCTTATCACTGATATATAAGGTTTATTATTTGATGGAAATATAGCTACTTCTGCCTTTATAAGGTTTAAGGACTAAATATCAAAGAAGAAAGGCGAATTTCAAGAAACAACTGCTGGCAATATCGCGAGACTTTCTCCTAGCAATGTTAGGAGCGTCGTCTAATGTATATATTTCTGGGTACAGGTTTGGGGCTGTGATATAATAGTGGATTGGGCTGACCCTCAAGAGGAGCCTGACGAGCAAACTATGAGTAAGGTAAGCAAAAAAAGTTAAAAAAAAATTGTAGTGTTACTGTTGTGTTATATGCTATTGTTCAAAATGTAAATGGTTAAGAATAACTCCTTTATTTATCTATATAAAATGGTTGCAAAGATCCTTTTACTATATTTTGCTGATTTAACTTTCATGTTACCTCGTAGATCTAACATTTTGCGAACTCAACATTTCGCAAATTCAACTTTGTAGTCTTAAAAGGCCTTTTTGGACAAAAAACAAAAGTTCTGGGACTGTCAGTTTTTTATTGCATTTTTGTTATGTTAAGTCTTGTTGAGTTGGAATAGCTACCTGAGTATTTAAATAATTTTGGACCAGCATTTTCCAATAACGAATACTATTCTATTAGGCCACGCTAATCTGCCTGTTGTTATGTTAGGTGAAGGTACTGTACGTGAGGAATCTAACACAAGAGATATCAGAAGAGGCGCTCAAAGAAGAGTTCGAGCGCTACGGAACCGTCGAGCGAGTTAAGAAGATTAAGGATTACGCGTTCGTGCACTTTGATGACCGGGACTCCGCAGTAAAGGTAACTATTGTGATGATAACATTACAATTCTGAATACTTCAGACCTAATTGAGATCAATGGTATTAACAGAAGGATTACGCGTTCGTGCACTTGATGATCGAGACTCCGCAGTAAAGGTAACTATTGTGATAACATTACAATTCTAAATACTTCAGACCTAATTGAGATCAATGACTCTGTATTACCCAGATAGCATTTTTTGGTAGCCGTTACGAAACTTGTCGACACTGAAAAGTCGACACCAGTAACATTTTTGGTCGCTGCTACGACTATGTTTCGGTCGCTGCGACTAAAGTGGGGCAAATCTCGACACGGTAACATTTGGTTTTTAAGTTACGACGCTGTATGGTAACAATGCGTCGACTATTTCAGAAATCATTCGTTCATTCGTCAATTCTCTTCATTCTTTTGCAACCTACGAGAGACGAATAAAATGTCAAAGAAAACTCATGCAATATGAAGATTGAAGACAAATTGAAAGATCCGCCATAATTATTTTGACAGCGTATATTTATTTTTGAAATTAATTAGTTTTAAATGTGTTGTGATATTGTGATTTTAGTGGGAAAAGAAATTTGTCGTATTATTTAACAAAATACATTGAAAATCATCGATGGACCATCATATAATTGCAATTTAACCAGTTTATTGAAATGTTTACATGGTTTTCATTAGAAGTTTTGTTATTTTTTTGGACTCCAGACCTTTTAGTTTAATCAAACTGTACACTTTTTATGCTAATAATATGATATTTAATCAAAAATAATCCATAAACTTACAAAAACATTTATTTTTTTAGTGAAATTATACTAGTCATATTTGGTAAAAAAGTTACGACACTGCGTCGACCTGCAGACACAAAGTTACTAATTTTTTAATATGGTGTCTATCACTTTATTCTTTCCAGCGGTCCTAAAACTGTTGACAATGCCTTTCTCAATTGCAGTACATGCGTCGAAAAATCTATTTTGCATTTAATAGGTAGGAGTTTGGCGAACTGGAGAAGAATGAAATGCAACATTAAAGTACAAGGCATAGCGACTTTTACCGAAGGAATAAAACTAAAAGAAACTTTAAATAACTACAAGACAATTTTAATTAATTATGTTTTAAGAAGTAATAATGATCTAATTATATTATATTATTAATCAATATCAATCAATCAATACATATAATAAAATCGTAAGTGGGTGATGTCTGTACATGGAAGATAAATATGAAAAACTATTATAAGGAGTATCTAATATCGTAACAGAACCCAAATCAACGATTTTTAGAATTTTTGTCTGTTTGTCTGTTTGTCTGTTTGTCTGTGAGTTTGTGCACGCTAATCTCAGAAACGGTTTGACCGATTAAGATGCGGTTTTCAGCAATATATTGTGCTAAGCTTCACTTAACATTTAGGCTTTGTTTTATTTAAATCGGTTCATAAATAAAAAAGTTACATTAATTTAAAGAAAAAGTAACGTAATTGCTTTAAGTTAATAACTAACAGGTTTCTAGATTTGCGTAGTAAGTTTATAAATATATTTTTTTTGTGTTCTTATTTATTTATAATATAATATATCAAAAAATTTCATAATTATTACATTTTAATGTTTTTATCACGGTTGATTCGGTGAACCATCACTAGATGGCGCTGTGCAAAAGTAAAACGCGCTGTGGTTGGGTTTTCGGTAAGAACGACTCTGCATGCGTGGTCTGTTCTGTGCACTAGGTGTTTCCTGCGACTTCGGCTGCGATTATTGTTTGGAATGAAAATTGTGGTGTTTGTTTGATCGATTGGTTAGATAGAATTGGAATTATTCTTTTCTTACATAATTAATATATATAGATCCGAAACCTTACATACTGATGTCTCTAGGCTAACTGAAGAACAGCGATTAATATTCGATCGTGTATGTCGCAGCGTAGATAATGCCTTAGGAGAAATGCTTTTTGTAGATGCTCCCGGTGGAACCGGTAAGACTTTCCTTACAAAAGTGATTTTAGAAAAGATAAGAAGCCAAAGTAAAATTGCGCTTGCTGTAGCTTCGTCCGGCATAGCAGCCACTTTGTTGCCAGGAGGCAAAACTGCCCATACCATGTTCAAAATTCCGATTGACTTAGACCGCACTGAGAACCCCGTAAGTAACATTTCCAGAAGCAGCGATAAAGCTAAGGTTTTACGCGATTGCAATATTATTATATGGGATGAATGCACTATGGCTAACCGAAAAGCGGTTGAAGCAGTGGACACAACATTACGGGATATAAGACAAAATGACCAACCCATGGGTGGCGTTACAGTTCTTTTTTGTGGGGACTTTCGTCAGACTCCCTGTCCTACCACGTGGAACAAGGGCTGATGAGATAAGGGCGTGTTTAAAGAGTTCTAGATTGTGGCACTACATTATTTCAATGCATTTGACAGTAAATATGCAAGCGCAAATTGGAGGCAACGAAAACGCACACGTTCTCTAATATGCTACTTAAGATTGGTAACGGTATGTATCCAGAGGAACTCTAATCTATGTTTTTTTTATATTAACATCAGAGCTTTTAAATGCATATTAGAGACATCATTTTTCAAATCACAATGGTTTCAAATGTCCACGCGGACGAAGTCGCGGGCACAGCTAGTTATAAATAAAGTACTCGTTATTACTTACTTGGAGTTTCATTTTGTCTTACTAATAAATTGTTGATTTTCCTGTAGTCATGTTTAGTTGGCATACAATTTAGAAATATTTGAGAACCAGGTGCAGCTGGTTGATATTTTTATGCTTATTTTCGTAAAATTTTGTTTTGGAACTATGACGTAACATTACGAAACTTTGTGTACATGAATATTATTCTAGTAACAAAGTTGCCGCACCGTTACAACACAGTTAATCTTTGATCGTTCGCTTGTTGAAAACTCAACGCAATGTGTATGAAATAAAGTCGACACAAATCCGTACACATTATGTTGACTCGTCGACTACAAAGAGTAACTGAAACACTTTCCGGTCAAATGTGTAAACACTGTTACAACACATACAAACCAAACTGAAGTCGTTACAAATGCATACATATTTTGTCGACACAACGACTACAAAGAATTACTGAAACACGTTCCGGTCAAACTGTGTAAACACTGATACCACACATATAAACCGAAACGCACACAGTCGCATTGTTTCGGAACAATAACGGAACTTTGTCAATTTGTTACTGACTTAAATATTTTGCGACCAAAAAATGCTATCTGGGTAACAGAAGATGGATTACACGTTCGTGCACTTGATGATCGAGACTCCGCAGTAAAGGTAACTATTGTGATTATAACATTACAATTCTGAATACTTCAGACCTAATTGAGATCAATGACTCTGTAGAAGAAGGATTACGCGTTCGTGCACTTAATGACCGGGACTGCACAGTAAAGGTAACTGTTGTGATTATAGTATTAGTAGGTAGATAGAGATACAAACATCATGAGATAAGGCGAAGACGAATAGAAGAAAGAACATGAATGAAATGAAAGAAAAGGAATGTTTAAAGTATTGTAAGTAGATGACTTGGTAACAGAAGAAAGATTACGCGTTCGTGCACTTGATGACACTTGCGCAGTAAAGGTAATGTTGTGTTTATAGCTTTCAAAGTAGATATTAACGTCGCACTAATTACTTCAGACCTAATTGAAATCAATGAATCGTTATTAACAGAAGGATTACGCGATCGTGCACTTGATGACCGGGACTGCGCAGTGAAGGTAACTGTTGACTATAGCATTAGAAGTAGGTAGATACTAACATAATAGGATTAGGCAAAGACGAATAGAAGAAGTACAAGCATCGCACTAATTACTTCAGATCTAAGTGTAGTCAATGAATCGGTATTAACAGAAGAAAATATTGCTACGCTTGCGCATAAGCTCCTTGAATTATTATCACGGACTCTGCTGTAAGTAGTTTCTGCCAAAATGCCTGTTGAAATTAGATCCGTGAAGTTCGGCGACTATTGCCTTTAAAGAAAAATGACGATGTATAAAAACTTCGACAATTCAAATATACCTAATTAACATGGAAACATGACGAAGTTTCAATAAAGACTAGATTTCTTGGACGATTTTAAACTTGATTCTCATGGAATTTTATCTATTGATATTCTCCTCCCTCCTTTAAATTTCTCATGACAGAAGGTCGTGGTTATTATATGGATTTAAACATACACAACGACTATCTTGGCAATGTTGATGGAATCGTTTGCCATTGCCTTCTCCATTTCATACACTAGCTCATAATCATTAACCAAAGTGCAGGTTTCCTTACGATGTTTTCCTTCACCTGAAGCAAGTGGTGGTTAGCGACGACGCGACGTGCCGCCGAGAAATTTTCTGTTCCCGAAAATTTCTTCCCCTGAAAATTTCCGAAAATTCTCAGAAATTTCTCGGGTTTTTAGGAAAATTTTCCGTTCTCGAAAATATTTCCGAGAAATTTCCAAGAAACTTTCCGCTGTTTCTTTGAAAATTTCGGGAACGGCACATCACTATGTGGTGGTAGATGAAAACTAACATAGGTAAACACATGAGTCAGATTGGTATACAAACTCATGTGGCTCGGGCAGGATTTGAACCTGGGACCTTTGCAGCCACAGGCGGGCATCTTACCACTCGGCCACCACCGCTTCATCCTAATCCTAACTGACATTATAAATGCGAAAGTGAGTTTGTTTGTTACCTTCTTCACGCTTCTACTGAACCATCAATCTTCCTGAAATTTCGCATACCTACACATAGTTAGAAGTACCTAATGAGAAAGACAGGGTACCTTTCATCTCGGGAAAAAGCACTGTTCCCGTGGGAAATTCACCCGGGCGAAGCCGCGGGCAAAAGCTAGTAATTAATAAAATAAAAAGCTTTACTGCCAACATGACGCCAAAGGAACTATGAGATGAAACCCCAGACGACGGAAAAAAGAATAGACATGACATACCTACAAAAACTTGTGCATACCTAAAGCCGGTGCCGACAAAGGATTTGGCACAAAGATGGCGGCTTGCGCATACTAATAATAGTGACAAAACACGATGACCGGCCGCATAACTACTGTTTCTATATAGATTGTTATCTATTATTTTTTTTACTAAGTCTATGGATGAAACGGACTCTATAGCAAAAATGTAAACCTAATGCAATCCCCGATGTCAGGCGATGCAGGAGCTGGACGGCAAGGAGATGGGCGGCGCGCGCCTGGAAGTATCTCTAGCCAAGCCTCCGTCGGACAAGAAGAAGAAGGAGGAGATCCTGCGCGCGCGCGAGCGCCGCATGATGCAGACGCTGCACGTGCGCGGCGGGTGAGTGCTCTTGTTCGCTCTCGGCAACGGTGTTTGGTATTGATGGGTTATTTATTTATTTATTTATTTATTTATTCATAAAGATACATCCAGATTCACAGACAATAAATCCAAAACACCTGCATGTCATACATAAAAAAAAAATTAACAAAGATTGAAAATTAAGGTAAATAGTAATAATTAGATCATATTATATTATAAAATTAATTGAATTTAGGTACATCATAACATTTCGAGTAAATATATCAAAAGAGTCATTAAATATATCTGCCTCATTGTGTTTGATGAGCATACCCGTGCGTGTGTTGATAGGAATTTGTGAACAGTTGAACAGGCCTTTGATTCTATCAAGTCATTTATTTGCATTAAATAGGGTTACACAAGCTGTTGCAGATAGTGTCTTTATACCTATTTAACTATAATTAGCATGCAAATTTTAAATAATTATCAGTTGTTTTAAAAAGCCAAAAAAGTCGTAAAGCATAGAAATCTTGTCGCTTTAGTTCAATTTCTTTGGATTTTGAGACACAATTGAGACACGATATCTACGTTTGTAATTAGCAGAATCGCCCCCCAGTATGTCAAAACTTTTGGATAACCTATTTCATTTAATTTTCTAACCTTCTTCTATTGATCTGAGTATTTTACTTTACATTTTGCAGTCACTTCTTTTGTACCGATACATTTTTTTTTCGGTTCCTCTTTTCCGGCCGTCCGTGATGTGTATTCACAGAAGTATATAAGAAAGTGAGAATTTTCTTAGGACCACGTTTCTCTTCACAAAAAATGTGTATCGAGGTAGCCTTTTATCCATATCAAATGCTGGTGCCAAAACTTACCTGTGGTTGATAAAATTTAAATTTAAAATGTAGGGACCTAGAATTGGGGTAAACTGCTTCTTAAATATTTTTTTGCCTTTTTCTGTTATGTACCTATTAATTTTATGTTCACTATTTTTCTCTATTCCCTTGCATCTTTTTTTGGTTTCCTTTCTTATTTATCTGTTATTCTTATTATTTGCAAGCCCACTATTATACCTACCGCAGGTGAAACGCCGTGAAATTGCTTGGCCACGAAAACGGTTGAAGGAAAAGAGAACAAGTTTTAAAGTTTTTAATAAAGACTGTATGAAACAGGCAAAGGAATCTTATTTTCTGTCCAAGTGACATATGTTTTGGTTATATCCTAAAAGGGCTTTCCGTACAACCGAAGCTTATTTCTACATCTAAGCAGGGTCATTGTAAGTACTGCCCGGGGTACCTACATTTTCTACTTTATAAACTATCATATTAGTATCGTCAGTAGGTATGATAAGTCTAGTAGGTAGTCAAAGTTTTAGTATTTTTCTTTTATAAGTAATATCACTAACAGACTCTTTCCATTTCGAAATTAGGTAGCTTAACTACAAATTAAAACGCTGTTATTATAAATAGTAGATGTTAGTTCTTTTATTAAATTTATAAATAAGATATGATGATAAAATTCCATGCGAGCAGGACTTGAATCCGCGACCAGGCTCTTGATTCTACAAATAACAAAAGAAGATGTCGTGCCTCAGTTGTGTCTCAAAAGCCAAAGAAATCGTAATAAAACACAGAGGTCTTACAGAGATCTTGTCACTTTATTTCAATTTCTTTGGATCTTAAAACACAAATTAAAACACGACATTTACGTTTGTAATTAGTGGAATCGGCCCCCAGGTCTTAATACGACCTTGCTCTTCTGAGCTATCGCAATTCAATCCTGCGCATCGAAAATGTTATTCTCAATCAGGATCGTCTTTATTTCGCTCAATGTAATACCTAAAAAATGTAAATCCGCAATTGGCTGTCAGTGTTAAAACTAAGAAACTATTTTAAAATTTATAAGAGCTGTGGATTTTGTGATAAAAAATAAAATAAATATAAATAAATAAATAAAGGATATAAAGTTTTCGTGGCCAATCACTAATAGAGTAGAGACACACGTGCGTTGCGCTAGCGTCCCGGGCTGGTTGAGCTAGGAGCAACGATAACGTGTGGCTATTAACCGTCAGATTTGATTGGTGCAGCTGCTCGCCCGTGCACGCGATGCGCGGACGCACGCCGCAGCCGCGCCCGCCGCAGCCCCGCCCCGACTACGGTCAGTATTGACATTACACTCATACATATTACACGGATTTTGGGGGTGAAGGCGTTGGATACGATTTTCAGTAGATTTGTTTTTTTGTAGCTGGCCAGTATTCTGCATTTTTGTTTCTTAAATTGATATGGTGTTTTTTTTTTTGTTTTTGACCAGTTTCAGTAACTAATGTGTGGAGTAAGATATTAAAAGAAATTCTCAAAATCTTAATCAACGTCTCTCATCTTAGAATACATGAAACACAAAGCACTTAATACCTACGAATTAATAAACTGAAGATAGGTCGACGGATTCCGAAAACCGTTAATTTCTGTGTAGATTAAAAGTAAGAATGTTGGATCTATCCCTCGGTCTATCTGCAGAGTTTAACCCCACAGATGACACATGATAATGTGTACCTACACGGTGTGGTCTCCACGCGCACACTCGCACATCCGCTACTTTCCCTACTAACAAGATGGCCGCTACTATACACTCGGGGTTCCCCGTTTCAGTGTTGCCATTAACATCCCTAGTATTGCCATACTAAAAAATTGAATTCGAAGTGTATCGTTAAGGCCACACAACATGTTTCATTAACGCTATCTCCTAGGCTAGATATTAATGAGAGCTAGGACTAGGTACGTGCATGGTTTCAGCCGAAGAAGTAGAACCAAGTTTTTGAGAGGTAGGGCAAACAGGCTTAACGAACAGACGAACATGTCCATCACTGTGTTGTAACCATAACTTAATGCATGCGACATTTTACATCGATTCATAACATTTTGATGACAGATGTCTTCATCAGACGTCTGGAGTCGTCACCGTTTAGTAGTAGTTCTCGGTGGTGGGATAAGAAGTCCATGTGCGAACCCGAAGTGCAGAGATGTCCTAACGGACAGAAAGCATGTTTGATGATCGAGGGTTTTGGAGGCCCCGATGCATGTAGTTTGACGACGGCGAGCCGATGTGTGTGAGCGAGAAGGAAGGTGTCGGATACCCGTTTGAACCCAGTTAAGTGACAGCATGCGTTCCAAAGTACGAGTGTCGTGGAGGCTCGCAATGCCGCGGTAGATTGTAAGTTAGCGTTAGTTTAGCTTAGCCTCTAAAAGGCCTGTGTTGTGTGTTTATAGATTATGATTACGACTATTACGGGTACGGTGATTACCGAGGTGGCTACAATGAGCCATTTTACCGGTACGATGAGTTCTATTTTGATTACTCGGGGCCACCGCAACCGTCCGCCGTCCGCCAACCTCCCAACAGAGCGCAACCGGTGGGTCCCACACACACTCACTAATAATCACTCTTATTTACTAGTCACTAGTCGCTGTACTCATCATTCGGTTTTTTTGAGTTGCCAAATTTTTATTTTTCATGTTGTTTTTTTTTAATCCCATCCACGAATGGAGTTAGTGACTCGGTAAAGACTAGTGGTGTAAAAGACTCTGTCTTTTAAAGCCTATGACAAACTCGCCTGCACATTACGGGACTCGACTCTAATTTAGACAGGATTCAATTCCTTAAAACTTCAGTCAAACGACTAAATGCTTTTAATATAACCAGGAATGTGGCTCCAGTACTTTTCAAAATTGTTCTATTTATACACTATCAAACACGAAGTTTGCAGTATAGTATGCGGTATGCGCCACTTTACTCCAGCGAAAAGGAAGTCCAAGTTTTAAATACCAAGATGTAGTAATGTCTGAGGTCGCAAGCCATGAGACTCTATTCCTACTCTCACGACCCAAGGGTTCATGATCGAAGGACTAACGACCTTAAATCAGATCTAGAAGGACGCAAATACTTTTGAATTTTCAACCTTAAGTTTTCATGAATCAGTTGTTGAATAATAAATTTCCGACCCTAAGTTTCCTTCAAATCAGGCGTCAGAGTCTAGTCCCATTAGAAAGGCGTTAAGAGAGTGAGTCTGTTTGACCACTAGTAAGACGGTAGTGTGTAGGCCTGACGGTGGTGATGTGAAGCGGCGGGCGGGCAGGCGGGCGCGGGGGGCCGCGATCGCACCATCAGGTCTACCTGCGCCGGCCCACTAACACGCCCGGACACCCGCCACTATACATGGGCAACCACCCAGGTTAAAACCGTGCTATCACCCATTTCATTTCATACATTGAAGTGGGTGATAACTTGGTTTTAATCCGGGTGGTTACCCATCTATACCCGCCACTGCACACGCTGGTGCCAAGCCCACGAACTTGACAAAGACGATTTTATCCAAGGAATTCGATAAGCTCTTGCAAGCGCGCAAAATGTTGTTCTATCTCACTTGTGAAGTGAGATGGCATGATGTGTTGGGCGTCAATTGTTGCTTAGTGTTGTGTATACTGCGAATCTTAGTAGGCATGAACTGTTACTATTGCAAAGAAAAATCTTGCCGGCTACTCCACCGCATTAATCAAAAGATTGTTTCATATTTGACATCTCCTCAACCAAAATTAGGAGCGAAGTTCATATTTTTGAATTGGTTGAAGGTCCTTTAGTATAGGAGAATAGGGGTTGGTGTAATTTTTCATACCAGGTATTTGGTATTACATGATGGTTAATAAGATAACCCATCATCATATTTAGACCTAACTGTATAAGCATAATCAGTACGGTCATATATGAACCAGATAGACCTCGTTCATCCATGTTATCAGTAATTAAATCCGGCGATCCAGTTTTCAAATACATATCCTTAAACATAGTGTCCAAAAAATTTGGACTAATATGTAAGGACAGGGAGCTTATCAATTCCATATCAATTAACGAATCGTCTTTGAAAAGCTAGAGCATTGCTAGTATAGCTCATCAGTAAACCTATCAGTCCGTGTCGGCGTTAGTATTTGCAGTGGCGCCCGTGTATTGTTTTCAGTTGCCATTTCACGTTTGTACCGCTTGAGGTCACCGCGCCCCCCATCTCGTAGCGCTTCGCTTTGCTTTGTACTAACCCGATAACGCTTGGAGCCCGCCCCACCCCGCACCCCCCTTGTTTTCCGCAGCTTGGGACGCTCGAGTAATGTTTAATTTCTCGTTACTCAACGAGGTAGAGAATATGTTAAGAAGACTTACTGACCCGCTTGGTAAATGCCTCACCCAGGACGATGAGCTCGGAATCGGGCCCAACTCGCTTTACTACGATCTAACCGGAGGCATTCAGGTACCGTTGATATTTCCAAATTAAGTATATACTCTAGTGTAGGTATTCTACAAATAAGTATATACTCTAGTGAATGTTGATCAGTGTTTAGAATGTAGTGTACTGTTACTATTAAACATTGAATTACAAATAGTTTTTCTAATTCAATGCTATTAAATGTACTTAGTTTATTTAAAATTACGTCGTTGGCATTTGGTTCTAGAATGTTCTTGACTGTTTAGTCGCTTCATTAGGTACCTGATTGTTTCGCAGATTTGTCTATAAACTTATCTTATTACGTACTTTCTAGTGATTTAGCGTAGTCGCGGCAAAGACGCTTAGATAATTCGTATTTAGATGTAAGTACTTAGTTTTCGTAGCGTCATTGCCACGAGATAGCAAACGTCTTGAACTAGAATTAGTCTTACTAGATAAGTCCTTTATGTAGTACGTATTACCACACTTATATATAGTGGTATTAAATCGCAATGCGACTGTAATTTGCATGTTTCCTATTAATTTAGCAAGACAAAGTAACCCGTCTTAGACAGTACCTACCTAATGCTTAGCACCTTTAAAATTTTGTATTGTCTTTCTGAATTATAAAAATCAAAGTTGTGATCAATATCTATGCTGATTTATTTTGGCGTGTAGTTTAGTTGCATGCGTCGTGTAATTAACACACACAACAAATATTTTAGTTTTTTTTTAACTACCTCACACTTAATTTCTTAGGAAGTTGAGGAATGAAATTATTGAGCAATAGCTTATTTTTTTTATTCACAACAGACATTGATCAGATCTTTCTTTTAAGCATACTCTTTAGTTAGTCTTGTTTCTATATTAATATTTAGATCGCATATTACTGTAAGAACAATGACAAAAGCTATATAACTGTTGCGTTTTACAATTTTATTTCGTAACTCTGTATTAGTCGCCACAAAACGCCTACCACGGTCCTACGCGTCATCAATTTTAATGTCGCAAAAGAAAAAAAAAACAGCATCTCCATTGCAGTCGTGCATACTCGGAGGCGGGGCTATAGCTCGGTCGTTTCTTATTGGTCGATTGACTGCATGCGTGATGCACTTTATGGCAGCTGCAACGGCAACGCATCTGTCGTTTCCCGTCTCCCCCACTACTTTGAACGCACTTCCGTGATGGTACCTTGTCACAATAGCGTCTGTACTTCCGTAGATGTAGTTTTTTCCGCTTTCAACGACTTTTCTTCTATGTCATTGTTCCTGTTAGATAGATAATATTTAAAACCAAATGAAAAAAAATGGTGGAATACAAACCAAACATCCACACGTGCTAGTTTTAAATGTAAATAAACATTTATTTGATTTCATCTCTTTGATAAATGCTTTTGCAGTATCATATGAAGATTTATAAATAGCTAATAGATATTTCATTAGTAAACTAGTTCTCGTACTAATTCGGCAGCGAGGCAGTGAGATTTGTTCAGTGAAGTAAGGTCTTACACTTAAAACGACAAAGTTCCAACAAGATGCGTTAGGCTCCTACGCACTATGCACCGTTGCACCAATTGCATTCCCGCGTCGTGGGGGCGGGGTATCTGTCCTATTACTATTACCATTATGCCCATTTCTTGTTGATAAGGGCGTGAACGCACCATCGCTCGACCTATTTTCCTCCCAGCTTATTGGCCTACCGTATCTAAGGCGGCCTGTTGATAGAAGGGCCGAAAGATCGACTGTGGAAGCCATCTTGAAACGCGCTGATTTATCACCGTTTATTTTCGTTACTGTTATAAAGAGGGGAACTTGTTTACCCAGATATTAGCCTCTTAGGATGCACTTTTGCTTCGGTTTTAGCGTGATTCTTAAAAAAAAATTAAGTGGGACCGCGTTAGGCTGAAAGTACGTAGATGCAATTCTGGACACGATAGCAAAAGGTAAATGTACTGCAGCTAGCAGACAGCTCATGTCATGCAGTTCTAATAAGAATATCGCAATTAGAAACTCTAGTTCCAATAGGAAATTTTTCTACTTAGTTTTTTTGAGTAAATGTACTATAGAATCTATGAATATATCATTTAAAAAGTAGAGACTCCTGCTGTCTGCGGCTATTGCATTGTCAGGGCCAAGTTCAGACTGAGCGAGCAGGCGAATAGGGAGAGGGGTGAATACTATGAATCTTTCATTGGCTTCCCCTTAACGCACACATATCTTATAGTACCCAAAGTAGCTAAATCCATAATATCTGCCACGCAGAAGTACGGTAGCGGTTGTAATTTCAGGGGCTTTACTTTGACGTTGCAGCATCTTCCTACTTACATAGTTACGTGTCAGCTAATGGACTTAAGCTAAATTGAGCTGTAAGCTTTGTTTTACAGTCCAATATAGCATGATGTCGTATGGTGACACATTATGGCAAATGCAACATTAGAGTAACCTCAGAATAAAGCCATGTATTCACTTGGCAACATTGATGTACTATACAGTCAGCTGCAGAGAAAACTGACCCTATCTTACCAAATCCTATCTCAAGATTCTCTGCAGCTGACTGTATAACATAATCTATCTTGCTCAGTTCTAATGTCTTAATTGAAATAGCACATCGTAGTACTCACTCAAATTGTTCAGAGCGGCAACGTCATGTTGCGCGTCAATTGTTGCCTAGAGAGTCTGTTCGCTCAGTAAGACCTTGTCCAGAAGGGGCGAATTCGTCGCGATTCTGTCGTGCGAATTACGCGCGACCGTTGCGTCCAGAAAGAGCGTACCAACGCGCGAGCATTTGGGGACGAATACGAATTTGGGGGCGGAGTTCGCGCGTTAAACTGGACGCAACAAGGAGTCCCTAGTATCTCGACTCGCGCGAACCACGCGCGTGTCGAGGTTCTGGCGTAGTGCACGCGATTTACGCGCGTATTTCGAATTCACGGTGCTTGTGGATGCTTTATATTGGTGCCTAGTATCTCAGTAACGCGCGAATGAATTAGCGCGAAACGTTTCGCGACGAATTCGCCCCTTCTGGACAAGGTCTAAGGGCCACTCCAGCTCGTGTCCAGCATTGCGTCACCACTGGTCTGAACGATGGGTGTGTAGGGAGCTGGGTCGTGTGGGACGGGCGGGCGATGGGCGCGGCGCGGGGGGGCGGCGGCGGGCGCGGCTGGGCCCCGCTGTGGTGCGCGGCGCGCCGCGCGTGGACGCCGCACGCCCAGCGCCATTCGTGGCAACCCGCGCGCCAAGCCAAGTTTACCAGGTGAGTCACTTTTCACAGCTTCAAACCGGAGTGGCTGCGACGCGGCGATCTCTTTCAGTGTTTCATTTTGAAGTTTCCTGCTTCCTCTTCCTTTAGTCGTCGACTGGGAGTCATTGTCTGCTACTGGGCTAATAATGACCATGTTGGGATGCCCAGCGGGATAGAAAGATAAAGAGAGGAAAAATGAGCTCCGGGAAAAATGAGCTATCACGCTGGGCATCCCAACATGATCACTATATGGTATGAAACCCACAAAACGACCATCTTGGCAATTTAACTAATGGAGTGGTTTGCCATTGCCTTGTCCATTACGCACACTAGTTGATAATCATCAACCAGAGTGCAGATTTCCTCACGATGTTTTCCAAACTTAAATAGCACGGGCACTCATTTGAAGCTGGAACCTTTGCAGCCACAGCCGGGCGCCCTACCACTCGACCACTACCGCTTCAAGTTAAAGGTTTATCTACATATTAAAAAAGACCAGTATCGCGACCTTCGAGTTATTCAAGCGAAACTGGTCTTTGTAGTACTGTAAATAAACTTAAAAATTAATTCACACTGAAAGTGCTCGCCGCGTCGCTGCCATTCCGGTTTGAAGCGGCCCTTCAAATGTTAACCACACGATAGATAATCCCTCTGAGAGAGAGGAAGCTACACTCACACAGCGCGCGGTAATGTGTGCGTGACCTCTCACCCACGGTTCACGTACGCGTCGCCAGAGTACAAACTGGTTCGCGCCGGCTTAGAGGACAATTAACAGAGGGCTTCCTCTCTGTTGGGAGGGATTATCTACTCGTGTGGCTTTAATTTAAATTTGCTATCGCCGTTGTGGCTGTGGCATGAAAAAGGACGCCATGGCCTGAATGACGATGACTACATGCCTAGACTATGGCGTGAAATGTTGGGCACTCATATAAGTTGTTACCTCAAATTGTTTTGACATAGTCAGAAGAAGAAACTAGTGTTATGTGGCGGTTACAACTTCAGAGTAGTCCAGACGTTATAATTCAATTATTTAAGATCACTTATCAAAATGCTCATTCAATATGACAGCTAGACTTATGTTAATTAATACAGTTTTAGCTAAGTGCTAAGTAAAAGAAAGTTCGTCGTTGTCAAATCGTCGCAAAAAAAATTGCATTTCTCACTATATAAATAAATGTTTCTCAAGACGCGACGTCTGAACTTTTTTTTATGCACGAATTTATTCGATTTTTTTATGATAATTTTGTGTAAGATGTCACTGGCAAGGTATGGAACATATGACTTGCTTTAGAATTAAAACTTATCATATGCAGTCTTGTCTAGTCCTGGTGAACTACCCATAGTTTTCCACCCACTTCCTTAATTGGGATAACTAAAACAAAATTCAAAATTGTAGTCAGAAAACATTGGACTCTTTTTTTTTCGGTCGAGCAACTCATTGCCGTGATAACTGTTCTGGAACCTTCTATTTCAGCATGTTTGATGGTTTGCGTCTAATCTGGATTTTGATACTTTTGTATATCGGTAAATATCCTCATCCTACCCTCACACCTCACCCTAGTCACCCTCTGAGCAGGGCTGCCACAAACTTTAGACTTTGTACGATGACTTTTCGATCGAACAAAGAGTCCCATGTTTTCTTAACTCTCGTAAATAAAGTTTGTGGGAGGCCTACGTAGACTCCAGTAAATTGCTGGTATGTTATTAACTTCGCGTTCGCGTTTATTTCCAGTATACATAAATTAACATTAAATTTTTATTTATTCTGTGTAACTTACCACCAATTTACTACATATTCCTTTATCTAGCTAGAGTAGTTAGAAGTAATCCCAAAATTTTAAGGCAGAATTTCATATAGGCTTCGCAGACTAGAAAGAAACCTACGTCTGCCGGGGACTTCTCGTATATTAGTTCTTAAGTAGTATTGTAGTGTGTTGTCCAACCTTTCTATCCTATGATCTATAAGCCCTTCCACTGATTTTAAAAGTCATTGGCAGGTTTTCAAGCCAGAATAGTAAACTTATTTACTTCGGTACATGTACGGGCACATAAAACTGATCCCCCCTATCTCACTGAATCCTATCTCGGTCTTGGTCGGGGGGTTAGGTTTACTGCCCTATGCTACGTTAGCTCACTATCCCGGCTTGAAAAACGAACTTCTTGTAACTCTACCGTAGGACTGTGATGTATTGTAGACGTAGAGGCAACTGTAGTTTCCATGAAGTTGAAACAGTCGTAACGTTTGCAGGCAAACGTAAATACGACGGGGGTCACCAGAACCAAGGGGGCGAGACGAAGCGGCGGCTAGGAGCGGCGGCGGCGGCCACGGGCGGCTGGGCCGCGTCGCCGAGCTAGTCCCGCGCGGGCCCGCGAGTGACGACCCCTGTCTCGGAGACACGACAAGCTGCGCAGGGGATGTCTCGTCCGAGTGACGCGCCCGCCACGTCCGGTCCCCGCTCTGTACCGAGGGGATCGCTCTTTTTCTATATAAATGTGTTTTTTATTTGATTTTCAATTTTCGATTTTGTAACGCATCGATTCCGTAAAAATCTTAAAGTAGGACGTTATGAAATGTTTCGAATGTAAGTTTCCCGTTATGCTTATGTTTTTCAGTCGTATTAGCCGTATATATTGTTTAATATATACTTTATTATACGTGAGGCGCGGTCGCGGTTGCCTGTTTGCGGCCGCGCGCTCGGGTCGACGACCCATCGACTGTCTGTTTTTTAATACATGTTATTCAATATATTTTATTCCCGCGAACGCATTTTGCGATGTGATGTGTATTTTAGCAGTAATTATTATATTATAAGGAGTTTGACTGTTGTTTTTGACATACTTACAACTTAGGTTACATGAGGATGAATTTATGGAATGAAATGAACTCTACTCTAGCAATTACGGCTAAAATAAAACCACCCATGTCTGTATCGATAACATTTCCGACTTAGTTCCTGCTTTAGTTTTTTGCTTTATTTTTATTACATACATATTTCCCATTAAAATGCATTAGTGTGAAGAAGTAGTATTGTAAAGTCAGGATTTCTGTAATGTTTATTATACTCTACTAAACTTTTTTGTAATTCGACCACATAGCGCATGTCCATACTGTTAGAACTCTGACTTGTATCAATCTTGTATCAGTTTAATATGTGGAATAAATTTGCAAAACTGTGTTTGCCTTATTATAACTATTTGTTTTCTTTATCTTTCTAAATCCCTCTTTTTCTCTAACGTTCACAAAATTCCCGCGGCGAGAAACTTTTTGAAGTTTCTCGTCGTAAGAAACGAGTTTCTCGCAGCAAGCTGACTTTCCCTTTCGTTGCCGTTTCTCACTCAAGAAACTTACTTACCTACAAGAAATTATAGTATTGTTTCCGATTCTTACTGCGAGAAACAACACACTAAGGAACAATCATTGCACTAGCATCCAGCGGCGAGAAACCTGAAAATGTGGTCATTACGGAAAGTGGACGATCTGGGAGTGATCATTCTGGGATGTGATCCTTTTTTTGAGAAGTGGTCATTTTAGGAAGTAGACATTATGGTTCAAAAGGACTTGCATTTTGGGAGTTTCTCATTGAGAGAATCTAGGTATTTCTCACCAAGAGAAACTTACTACTTATCTACGAGAAATTATAGCATTGTTGCTGATTCTTACTGCGAGAAACAACACACTAAGCAACAACCATCACACTAGCATCCAGCGGCGGCGATAAACTTACATTTTTAGAGTTTTTTATCGTGAGAAACCAGGTGTTTCTTTGAGAAACTTACTAATTATCTACGAGTAACGATTGCATTGTTGCTGATTCTGTGAGAAAGAACACACTAAGAAACAACCATCACATAGCATCAAGCGGCGATAAATGAGCATTTTTGGAGTTTCTCGTCGAGAGAATCCAGTTGTTTCTTGCAGCAAGAAACTAACTTTGCCGTTGGTTGCCGTTTCTCACCACTAGAAACTTACTAATTATCTACGAAAAACTTGCTTATTTATTGTTTATTAACTTATTTGTTGATGCTCACTGCGAGAAACCACACACTTCAACAGACACTGTAGCATCTAAGTCAAAGAAAAAAAATAGCGTTTCGACTCTAAACACAACGTTCGAACTTATTAAAATTGTTGGGTTGCCCTCCGGAACGATCGTACAATGCCGTTGCCAATTTTTGACGTCAAGAGCTGTGACATAAAGTTACGAGGATTGTCTGTGGTAATATCGATTACTATGGTCGATTACACGGTTTTAACCCAAAAAGTCCCTAAATTGACCACTTCCCAAAATGACCATCTGATCTAAGCAGGTGGACCACGACCGACACGGGGAGAAAAAGTATAGGTAGGTAAGTTTAGGTTATGAAACCTACTCTCTAATGCAAAAATACGTAGGGGGTAGTTTTGATTCTTTCCCAAGGGAGGCAGTAAGGGTAATAGATTATAAGCAAAAGTTACCATAAGGTTTCGAACTAAGATTACATATATCCATAATGGTAATGAAGTGAAAACCCAACTGGTTCTAATCCATGGAAAAAATTAGAACTTACAATCATGCTTTTAACCTTAGTCCTCCCATGGTCCTCCCAAATCGACTAACAAGAATCTGGCGCGTGTAGTCCACCCAGGTGAACTCTGCGACTGGGCCCACAGACACTAAACGTTCACCACTAGGTATAATTGAAATAAAATACATGTTACGTTAAAGTGGTGTATTTAACTATATATCTGTGCGAGCGGCGCTTGCCGGCGCCGGCGCGTCGTCATACGGTGTCCTGCGGCGCTGCGAGGCGGGCAGCGAGCGCGCGGGGCGGCGGGCGGGGCGGGGAGGGCGCGCGCGGCCGCGAGCGGCGCCGGCGACGGCACCACGCGCCCAGGGCCACGCAGCCGCCGGCGCCCCCCGCCGCCGCCAGCCACCACGCCGCGCCCCAGCCGGCGCTCCCTACTGCCGCCGCACCACCGCCGCCTGCCACCATCCACAACTCCAGCCTTTGCATCTCTCCTGATGCGTTCGAGCCTCAATTCAACGTTCGTGAGCATTACTTTTAATTTATAAACGAACTCTGAATTGACACACGGTTTTAAGGGTTCGTCAAACTGCTTTACAAAATTCAAACAGCATGGTTAAAAATTTAATGGAATTTGCTGATAAATCTTTTTTTCAGAAATAAATTGGAGACTCTGAAATTCGAAATTGACTTTCTCGACACCAACTTCTTAGGAAAACTGACTGACCAAACTACCTCCAAAAACACTTTCAGGTGAATATACGATATTTTATGTCGATTTATTTGTCTTGGCAAGTCACATTACACAAATATAAATAACTTATCGTCATCTACATTCATTCAGTGATCCACAATTTTAAAATCATTATTTTGTCTAAACAAAAAGGAAATAAACTAAAAGATGATTTTTACTGACAAAAGTCCGAACTCTTCTTGGAGCTTCTTCTTTAGATTCTTGGAGCCTTTTAGCGGGCTATATTTACGAGTAATGTGATTTGCCAATGAATTCATTTTGAATGTTGTAAAGCTTATTTAGGTCTCTTTAAAGGTTTATTTTTATAATATTACTTTATACAACATGCGACATTTATGATTTAGTAGATTGATTTAATGAAGCGTTATGTGATGCGTGGTTAAGCGATGAATTTAGGTGTCCTAAAATTTTTAATATTCTCATCGAAAGTGTACCAAGTGAGACTATTAAAAAATCTCAGAAAATCAACATGTGTGATGTGGGTAGCTAAAGCTACAAAAACATATAAAGCACTTACAAGCATTTCGCCTAATTTGGGCCTTCGAGATCACAGAATATTGGGATTTTTCCTGTATAAGGAAGAAACTAAAGAAGGCGAACATTTCAATATTTGCAAATATTGACACTTGCTCATGTTGGTTGTCTCTCAATCGTGACTATAAGACCTTCAAATTCGAACCTAGAGTGGAGTTATGACAATTGCTAAGACGCCAAGTTGCACTGCTAACTCTGCTAAGAATGAAATAGAAGATGGCAGGATCGCCAAGCGCGTGAGCATGAGAAGCGGGTAGGATGACGGTCGTGCGAGGCGGAGCCAGGACGGGATGAGGGTGGGTGTAAGTAGACTCACGTGTGCGCCCGGTCAGTGCGGGGCGGCGAGCACAAGCGAAAGGACGACGAGTGCGGCGCGCGGCGCCACGCGGCCCGGCGCCGCCCCGCCTGCGCACACCGCCGCCACATCAGCCCGGGGCACCGCACCGCTAGGTCCGCCACATTCTGACCTAACTCCCTAATCGAAGCAAACTTGATTTGAAAATCAAATCTGCTTCCTTCTACATTGTTTTCAGTGATTCCATGGCAGTATTAAAATATGGAACAAATAGATCAGAATGTGTTTCTAAAAATTTTCAGGTTCAACGGACGCGGTACCCCGGGCCACATAGTGCGATGACTCAATGCAAGCTTCGTCTATTGGAATTCAAAAATAAACAGACGCTAGCAAAACTACACAAACATTTTCATCTACACAGCGAAAAGTGAAAGATTTAGATTGGGTAGAATTAAGATTGGTCTATCCTGAGTCATCACAGTATTTCAGAAAGACTAAGAATAAAGAAAAGAGAAACGATTCAAAGTGGATGTAAGAATGAATTTACATGAAAACATTGAGATAGTTTCAAAAATGTTAAAAAAGGATGCAGTTTGTAAATAAAAAAGTCAGTAATCTTGCAACATAGTCAATATATTCTGCTATTCAACCAACAATAATATATGTCTTCGTTAAACTCTCTAGTCTATCTCCCTAACGTTACACAGAAACTGTAGTTGAGACAAAGATTGCATTGAACCATCAATAGTAAATCGAGAAATTTAGTATTGTGAACATAACATTATTCATGTTTTATAGAACCATTAGTTAATAGAGCTACGGTATTTAAAATACAATATTTTACAACAATAGAAGATAAAGCAGGAGTAAGCAGCAGCGAATGTGGGTGTGGCAAGCTCCGCGCCAACTTAGGACGATCGTTTCTTTAGAAGCAATTTTCGCGCAGTTGCATATAATGTACTGCTTACTCCATTTTAGTATCATTAACAAGCTACATTTTATATTCGAAAATTAATATATATCATTAAGTTACTCCCTAAAATGCGACGACAAAATGCAACAGTGTAGATACAATCATATTAAGTGGAAATGCAAAGTGCGGTGCCAATTGTATATTATACAGTGTTAGTCAATTTGGAAAATTATTAATACTAAGCCGCTTAAGTAACGCATAGAATTCTACTAGTAAAAAGAGATATTTCAAGTGATTCTTCAGAAGTATAACATCTTGAAACATCTAGAAAACACCAATATGTCATATATCGATATGTTAATTCATCTTTATCAAATACAACATTTTACACATAAATAGAAATTATCCGGGTATCGATCTGCGAACCCGGTTGCATGCCATTTGTTTTGTGAATAAGATTAATAATATCAAGATTAAGGGCAGTTTTACGGAAGTTCAATGGTAGAGTAATTATTTGGATTTAGGCAAACAGGGAGGAGTTTTATTTTGAATAGCCGAATGCTCGCCGACATATAATTTAGAGATCCACCTTTGCTAATGTGTTTAAATATTTGATTGCTGTGTTGTGAGTGCAAATGGCCACCAGTGCTTGAATTGTTGATGTAAGGTACATCAAGTTTATTAACTGCCTCTACATTCATTCTTAATTTGAGTACGTGAATAAGATTGTGACTGTGTGTAATCGTACATCGTCGTAATATAGGTAGTGCTTAGAAGCAGTAAGCTTAGATACCTTGATATGTGCCTTGTACTCGTAGTAAGCTGTGTGAGTCGCAAATGATAGATCTCCAACTTCTATTCTATATTTGCAATATAAGCATATTTTATTGAAAACTTTTAAACTACTAAAATTCAAAAGTTTGTGAGCCTTTAACTAAGGAAACATATAAGTGCAATGTATAAGTTTTCTTGGTGAACTAGGTTTTTATTTATCATCGGCGAGCATCGCTACCAGGGAAAGTGATGTGCATAGAGAAATGAGTTTCCCTCGTAAGATATTGGTACTAAGGATCTAGTAAGACTGCACGTCTTGATTCTAATTTTTCATGATAGAAATTGTTAGTAAGCGTGGTATATTAAATATTGAGTCTTATTCACTACGCTACTGTCCTTTTATCTCAGACTGATAACTTCATAAGCATCCTTCAGGATTTAATAAAAAAATGCATACCATATAATGTACCATGGTCAAAGAAAAAATCCAACTATTTGTTTGTATAGGTACTAGTAAATGAACCCAGGTAGGATGTTGCAAGTGTGTTAAGAAATTAGTAAATTAGAATATGAATTAAATAAATTGAATAGATTAATAAATGTAAATAGTAATAAATTAAAATAATTCAAATTGATAAATTAGTAGATAATTATCGCTATAATAAAACTGACTTCTGCCACCTTCTTGACGCACGCCATACGATATGATTATAATATAGTACCAATATCCCAACTCATCTCTACGCACTATAAGAGTACTACAAGATACTAACAGTGCGGCGGCTTGGCTGGCGGCATGACGGCGCAGTGCTGCAGGCCGGAGCAGAGCGCGGCGGGCGGCAGGCAGGCGCCGGCGCACTCGCCCGCCGGCGCCGCGCACGGCGCGCCCGTCACCTCCGTCCACACGGCGCGCCAGCCCGCCGCGCCGACTGCCTTGTCGGCTATTATGAACCTGGAAGCGTTGGCGTGACATCTTTAAACTCATTTGAGATCGCTCAAATGCGTTGAAAGAACGACAAAATAGGTTTAGTTTTTTGAGTAACTCGATACTGAGCGTCTATTTATCACGACGTTGCGTCTATTGAAAACAATAACATATCATTTTTGCGATTCAAAGAACTACCAAATTGGATAGTTTTTTGTTTATGTAACTCGATACTGATAGTCAATTTATTATGTTGTCGCGTCGATTGAAAACACACGACATGCGTGTTTTCATTGATCAGGTTTTTATGTGCCGTGTGATTTCAGCAGTGTTAAAAATTCACCTCCCCATCATTAAAATATACACTATAGATACGAAGTAACCCTTTTCAAAATTCATTGTGCTGTGGTAATGTTTCTTTACATATTTGTCGCCCCCTTTCTGTTTATGCCCCGTTGCGGTCACTATATTATCTCGCTCTAGGGCCGTCACTATTAAAAAAATATTGGCTACTTATTATTTCTTGCTTGAGGCAATCTATCTGTGGCCTAATTCTCGTATTCAACGTCGCTGCGGTATCGTAGCGACTAGCAATATATAAGTAAAAATACGTAGACGTACGTGTGTGACGTACGTACGTACACGTATAAATCTAAATAGGTTTTTGTTGGTAATTACGTTGTTTTTTCATGTAATTATGTGTAACTTAAATAAAGAAATAAAAAAAAAAGCGTTCAGAAACTATATACTGCTATACTTTTAACTATTGTCGCACCACTCACACATTGCCAGTCGCCACGATGTCGCAGCGACTTTTAATACGAGAATAAGGCCACTGCTAGAATCGCAAGTTTGCGATGTACTCACGACAGACGAATCGAGTTGGAGGAAGACAGGTACTGCCAGCGGTCGGACGGCGCCTTCTCTCCGCACAGCTCGAGCGGCGGGCCCGGACTCTCGTACCACAGCCGGAGCACCGCCGCGGGGCACCCACGCTCTGCGAATTGATTCACTTCGATAGAAGATCTAAAAGGGGCCAACGATAATGAGGGTTGACGTTGCCTAATATTGGTCAGGGTTGACGTTGCCTAATATTGGTCAAAAATAATGTGATATAGCCATTTCGACTCGAGATGATGATGGCCCTAAATATAGAAGTTAAGGGACGAAGAAATAGAGGTTTACCCAAAAAAAAGTTCGATGGATTGTGTCAAAAATAGCATGAGTAGGAAGGGAGATTGAGTGAAATGGAGGAAACTGACATGATGATGATGTGTGTTGTGTGTCCGACCGATTTTGTCATGCGACCACTTCAAGAATTAAGGGCTGACATGAACTAAGATGAAGGGAAACTGATATAATGTGAAGCCGATCCCATGTAAAGTGAGAAAAGGTAAGGGAGAAGTAGATATTGGAAAGAAGTTAAACAATGCATTTTAGACATGTTTAGCGTAATATACGGCCGATTTAAAGTTTACACAAAATTTTACAGATATTCCGTTCTATAGTGCTGTGCTTCATTAAAAGCTTCATAAAATGTAAGAATTCTGTAAATAAGACTCTTTGTTGCAGACAACTGATGAAGACTGCAGATGTCGTCTACGCAGACGTCGTCTACAAAATGCCAGGCGTAGAGTCCCTAAATAGTTACCAGCCAGATACGTATTGTCTACAGCGTAGAAAGCTTTAGAAACGTAGACAACACTTGAAAATAGGAACTTTTTTAATCTTGTGTTAAATATTGCCTGTAAACTAAACGAAATCTGTCAAAAATCCAAGGGTTAGCTTACCAGTGAGATGCCCCTCAACGGCGAAGTGTTCAAAATTGAGCAAGAGTCTTTTCCCGGGGCGGGCCGTGACGAACCAGTTGCAGACCCGGGACGCCGCCCCTCGGCTCGGCTGCTCGTATGGCAGTGGATACCGAGGGGATGTGATCACCCCCCATTCCGCTCCGGACATGTTGCCGCCGCAATCGCCGAAGATCGATTTCGCTGGCTGGAAAGAAAAAAAACTTGTTTCGTTCATAAAAAAATATGATCCCGAAAAGGTTCCAGCTTTAGCGGGCTGTATTGTTAACGTTGATGAGATATGGATGAAACTCCTGGCCTTTTTATTAACGCAATGGAAGTCGGAAAGAGAAAGAGAAAACGGGGGCCTAGGGTTCGTTTACTGCAGCGGGTGGGGCATGCAGCGTCCCAACGGCGGCAGCGTCTTAGATAAACTTAAAAAACCTCGAAACAACGGACACTAAGGTGATCAAAGTTACCTATCATATCTGGTATTCGCTCTGGTAGGGAACGAATAGAAGGGCAGCTGCAGCAGTTGATGATGAACCTGCATAAGTACCCCACACAGGCACCCTTTAAAAAGTCTCAAAAAACCATAATCTCTTTGAAGGTATAGGTGTTAATATGTAAAAAGCTTACGCTGCAATCTTAACCAACGCGATAGGAGCGAGCCAGTTGCACCTCGCTCGCCGTCGCGGTAACTCAACTATACTCTGTATATTCCGTTATGTCAATATTTTGCCCGATCGATTTATCTGTAAATTCATGATTTTCGTGTTACACTTAAGTGACTTTTGTAATTGTGAAGAACAATAAATAGTGATTGTGTTGAGAACTGGTTGACTTTCGAATCAATATCCTACATCCACATCTCTATAAAGGTAAGAAGACTCAAAATTACCTCAAACACATATCTGGCCTTGAATCCAGAGGCGACGCTCTCATAGTCTGTATGGAGCGCGATGAGCAGCCCCAGGGCTCCGCGCGGGGACTGCAGCGGGCCGGGCGTGGCGAGCCCGCACCAGCGGCCCAGCGGCACCCGCGAGCCCTCGCGCCCCGTCCACCAGGCTTCCACCCAGTCCTCGCTGCAGGTCGTGCCGCTGGAAACGATGTATTTAGTCACTTACTCCGCTGGTTTAGTGGTCCCGAAGTTGGTTTTGACCACAGGAAGAAGAGTGTCATATTAAGTAGAAAGCTTTTTTAATTTTAGTCACTTACTCCGCTGGCTTAGTGATCCTGAAGTTGGTTTTAACCTCAGGAAGAAGAGTGCCATATTAAGTGGAAGGCTTTTTTTATCGCCCAATCAGTCTCAGTAATTTATGTATTTGTCAAAGTCTACTCCTCTGGCCCAGTGATTCCGAAGTTGGTTGACCGAAGTCCGAAGACCTATCTTATCGCCCAATTAGTCTCAGTAATTTATGTATTTTAGTCAAAGTTTACTCCTCTGGCTCAGTGATTCCGAAGTTGGTTGACCGAAGTCCGAAGACCTCAGGAAGAAGAGTGCCATAGTAAGTAAAAGATCGTTCAATTAGCTGTTCTAGCAGTTTTGATGATGTTTTTGCAAAGCTACTATTTACTAATGCTTTGAACAAAGAACAGCCTTGGATCCTGGTGTTATTTTTCGTTGCCAAACCGAATGGAAAAGGATAGATAGATCAACACTTTCTTGCACATTTATAGAAAGGAACGTACAAAGAAATAGTTAAAGAAGAAATGAAAGGATAAAATCAGTGACTTCTTCGAAACTCACCCGTAAAGCCCAGCCGTAGCGTTCCACGTATCCGCCCTGACCTTAAAGTGGTCAAAGACCACAGTGACCTGCTCGTTAGGCGTGGCGTCCAAGGTGTAAGTGCAGTTGGTTCGAGACGGGTAGTTTGAGGGGTACCGCGGAGAGTTGAACTCCCCTCGCTTCTTGGCCTCGGAGCGGTAGGTGAAGGCGCATTCGCCACCTGGTGCCGCTGTTCCTGGCACGCGGTATTCTGCAGGGAAATTCAATAAGTAGTAATTTAATAAGTATGTAGGTATGTTCTGCAGGGGAGTTCAATAAGTAGTAGGGTAGTTTAGTATAGTAGCGCTCGAGGAGATTTTTTATTTGTAAGTTGTAGACATACCATTAATTGTATAAATGGGCTTTTAAGTAGTATGTTGATAAATAAGTAATTTGGTAAAGGCAGCTCTGCTCCCGTAAGAATTTCAAGTTGAAGACGCATGTTTGAAACAGCCTAAATTGGCTAAATAGACCAGGTAGCCAAAAACAAAGAATCTTCTTTTTTTTGTGAGAACCAATTAGGTGATCCAAGCCAACATTGTCCAAAATGGAACCCATTATCTCACACGCCTGGACCAAGGCAGTAATATTTTTACGATAGCTATAAGAGCTAAAAATCGAGTCGTTTTTTTCTAATACATACCAGTCTCGAAAGTATATTTGGCTTTGAACCCTCGTCCCTGCAGTTCTCCAGAACTAAACACCATGACCAGCCTCGGGCCGTCAGACAACAGCGGAGGGGGGAACGCGGGCGGGCCCACCTCCCCCTCCCCGCACAGCTCCGCGTCGTGCTTGTCGTACGAGTCTGTGGCTTCTTGCCCGCGGAGGTATACCTTCAGGTAGCCTTCGTTACAGGTACTGGGAAGAAGAAAAAGGTTTACGATACTGATTTGTTTAAGTGGAAATAGACGAAGTAAAAGAAACTAATGGGAAATGAGATAATAGATTTGTTATAGGAAGAATATCACAGCAGGAATCATTAGGGTATATATATTAAAAACAATTGCTAGAAAGGGATAAAGAATTAAAATGAGGGTAACATTCAAACAGGAAAGTAAAAGTCGGCCGAAATCTGGAAAAGGAAAAGAGGCTTGAAGGAATTCTTAAACAAGCAGAAAAAAACATAGCAATATTGTTGTGAACAATACTTACTCCGGTTTCGCTTTAAATCCTTTTGGTATAGAAAAGTTTTGGAATTCTAACCGCACCCTTTCCAAATTTTGTGAATCTTGCATACCATATATAAAATATCTGTAATCAATAAAACACAATTAGAAAATGCTGATCCCATATTTAAAATTTTACATTTCTACTATTTATATGGTCTACTTTTTCCTCAACTTATTTCATTCAGATCAGAATAGTTCATATCTCAACTCAACTTTGATAAACTAACATAAAGTACCAAAGAAAACTTACTAACTCTTGATGACTCACCTACAAACAACTTTTTGTATATAGGGGAATGGATAATTTGGATGGTATACGAATCCCGTGGACTCCTTTTTACTAAGGATCTTCTGATCGCACTCCGAGCCTCTGATGTGCTCGGCATCATGTTTACTTATAAAATCTGAAAAAATAGAAACAAGAAGATACATTGTCAGATGCACTAGATGTTACCTTCAAAATCAACTTATTTAATTAAATCGTGGAAATATCAGTAAAGATTAAATAAATCGAGCTCTACTACAGAAGAACCGAGAAATCGAATATGCTGAGAGACGAAGAGCAAAACAACACTGCAAGCCCCACAATGCTTACATAATCTGTGAAGAATAGCTTTTTCTGCTGAAAACTTGAAGATATCCTTAACTGCGTTCTAGTAGTTAAAAGAGAGTAGATACTCACCTAACTTAACAAAACTCTCGGAAAACTCGAAGATACCCTTGAACCCTCTATTCTGCGTGCTGGCGGCGCGCGGCAGCGTGTAGAACGTGACGAGAAGCCGCTCGTCGCTGGAGTACAGCACGAGGTTGCGTTGCTGCCCGCAGTACGTGCCGATCACAGCCGAAGTGTTGTCGGGGCCGTCGTACACGCGGACCCAGTCGAATGGGCAACTAGAAGGGAGAAAGTTGGGATGTTATATTCAAGTACCACAACCACAGAAAGAACTGACGTGGCAATTTTGGGATAAAAGGTTATGTAAGATTCTCATTTTATCTTGTTCTTGTAAGAAGAAACATTTGTTCAATAGTTTTTGCTTCAAAGAGTACCTAAGTATGTATCCAATTCATCCATCCTTCAAAACTTCCGTATTAGATAATAGTAGGTATTAGTAAAGTGTAATAAATTATTCCAATATAATGTACCTAGTTGTTTACCGCGGCCACTGTTTTACTACAATAAGATCCCAAAGTGTGTTCATTTCATTTTCATCTTGCAAATTACAGAAAAGACTATAATATCGTCAAAATATTTTCAACGTCAACTCACTGTGGCCCCCCGAAGAACAAATCGAAGTCCCTGAACTCCAGCCGTATCCTCTGCCCTGGCTGGCCGCTGAAGATGTAGTTGCAGGTCATGTCCTTCGGGTAGATCCCCGGGTAGGTCGGGGACAGCAGCAGCCCTGTCTTCCGCTTGCTGGCGTCTATCACGAACGAACACAACGTATTTGGCACTGGGGTTCCCACCTCGAATTCCGCTGTAAATTCGAGAAAAATATTTTAGAAAGTTAAGACAGTGCGAGAGATTCTGCAGAAGAGATGGAATGAGATTTCATCGACGTATCTGAACATGGAATTAATTTAAAAAAATCATAATTACATGAGTCACAACTTCTTTCTGCTTATAACATGTTTTCCTCCCACATTAGGACGGAGAGTAATGGGCAGAGTGGTATCTAAAAACTAAGTCAGTTTTCGTTCTAAGAGTAACCTCGTCCTGTCGTCCATTTTGATCTAGACTGAACTACTTTTTGACAATCTTCGGAAAATTCTCTTGTAGTTGTTTATTTGGGTGACCCCGAATATTTCCTGTTTCTTATTGCTTGTACTCAATTCCAGCAAACAATAAATTCTCCAATGAATGAGGACTAGGAAAAGTTTGGAAAAGAATGACCGTGTTTGTTGTAAAAATGATAATCAGCTCCAAAGATCTTCAAATAAGAAAATGTACTTGTTTTTTTAGGCTCTTACTAAAAATGCGACATCATATAACGATAATGCTTATATAATTTAATTTCCCTAACAATATGTCTCCTAAACCTTTTCCTTTGAAAGAGATAAAAGACATTTTCGCGATATTCGCCCTTTAAATAGAGTTCAAAAGGGATAATGTACACGCATCGCGTTTTATCGTACCCTCTGATGTTATTTATGCTAGGAACTTGCTTGCTGATGTTACAACGAAATCTAACATGTTAAATATGTTTATTTTATAAGTAGGTAGGTACGAGCTTTTTCTATCGAATTATCACACTGATTTATAAGAAATTTTGATACATTCTATGACCCTTTGTTATTTCAGATGACGTCTAATGGTTCTAGGGAGTTTTACATTCACAAAGCTGTTTAAGAAAGTTGGATTGGGATCATCCGACTTTTTGTTTCAGAAGTTGATTCCATAACCTTCACAGAGGTCATATAAGTTCGCAATATGAAGATACTCGCATGTGTTGATAAAGTCCCTGTGAATAGCGTTGGCGGCGTCGCGACGGTGTAAATTGACAGTACCAGTACCACAGCGCGATACAGCGAGACGAGGAGGTATGATAAGAGGTACTTACAGGCGTTGATAAAGCGGTAAGTCCCTGTGAACAGCGTAGGTGGCGTGTACATCTTGTCGGTGTAGAAGGACAAGGCCACGGCTCTGTGGAGCGAGAACTTTCATTTCGGGGATATGGATCCATACCAAAGGAAGACTCACAGGCGTTGATAAAGCGGTAAGTCCCTGTGAACAGTGTAGGCGGCGTGTACATGTTGTCGGTGTAGAACAACAACGCCACGGCTCTGAGGAGCAAGACCTTTCACCAAGCAAGTATCGATCTACAACTAAGGAAGATACTCACAGGCGTTGATAAAGCGGTAAGTCCCTGTGAACAGCGTAGGCGGCGTGTACATCTTGTCGGTGTAGAAGGACAAGGCCACGGCCCTGTGAAGCGAGACCCTGCGTCGGGGAGGTATAGGCCCGCAGTAGCGGCCGCCGAAGGCCGAGTTGACGAGCTCGACCGTCTCCAGCGACGCCATTTCGGAGTAGATGTCCATGTACTCGTGCATACATCTGTTATCGAAATAAGTACAAATTAATATCAAAATTAAATGCGTAGGCTGTTCGTATCGTGTATGTCTGCTGAGTCTGAAACTCGTGAGTGTACCTGAGTACCATAAAATGTCAACTAAAACATCAGGTAAAATTTCAACTCCGTGGAATAAGAAAAAGTACATTTTTAGATGTAATTTAGCTTAGAAAACAGGTTGACCTATACCTCAGAATAAGTAATAGTATCTACTAACGTACCTGCCTATATTAAATCAAGTTTACATAGTTAACAAGTTAAAGTGAATCTCTCATAATATCTCATTACATCAAAAGCAAAAGTATCTTTTGCAAAACAGTAGATTATCTTTCCCCAAGAAAAAAATTCAGGATATATCTAACATGTAAGCACACATTGATAGCCATAATTCATCTATAACTCTTCCTTATCACCTTGATTAGCAATATTTATGGGTTCTACTTATCTTCCCTTCCTCCCAGATCATTGTCATTTCTATAAAATATGTGGTAAATAAATCAACAAGCATCTGAATCAAGGTTCCTCGGAAGTTTGACCTCATTCCATCTATACGAAACAATAATAAGTCTCCCGGGAAGAAAACATGTTTGCGTCGCATAATTTACGCTAAAGTTGTTAGAGAGTGAAAGAGAGAGAAAATTTACTTACGCTGGAAGCTCCCCCACCGCGGCTCCACTGAAAAAAGTTATAAGTATCAGTTTGCTTGATATTTTTGTTCTTTATTATTATTTATTACTTTATTTCTACTACTAGTGGAAATGAAGTGGTCCTATTTGATGAAATATAATAAGTACGGATAGACTTCATAACATTTCAAAAGGTTAACTTACAAAATTGCTTATAAAGTAAACACACATAAGAACTTGCTAAAATGATTTAATCGTTACTAGCTATTGCCTGTGGCACTGCTCGCTATCTTGTGTGTTTTATACAAACTTTGTGTGTATACAAACATCTACCCCAAATTTCAAACTCTTAACCCAGATAAAACGGCTGATCGTTATAAAAATAAAAATAAAATATTAAAAGAGTTGAGGTAAGTGTGCAATATTAGATCTCGGGTCTTCAGCTGTCTTTATGCCAAATTTCATTAAAATCGATTCATTGCTTAGCCGTGAAAGAGTACTGACTCATCTGAAAGTACTGATTCATCAAATTTATTTAATTCAAATCCATCAATTCGTGTTTCATTACGGAATGGATCGCTTGTAAGGTTTGGTCTCTTCAAAGAGCGAATTGGATGAAGCCGTTCACAATCAGTTTGTCGATTGTGCATGAGTGCACCCAGCCTCACTGGGACTCCAATATCCTTTGAAAAATTAACAGCATGTGCAATCGCGTTGCAATCAACCATCAACTCTCACGGAGCTCAATCACGTCGTCAGTTGAGTTAGCAAGTTTATTGAAAACTATCTCTGCCCTGTGTCATCGTTCCTGTGGGAATTTTATGATTCTGGATTGTTTTCGTACAAAACATTATAGAAGGAAGGAAAGAAAGGGGCCCAGGAGGACGTGCCTATCAGGAAGTGAAACAGTTAGCAATGGAAAGAGTAAAATGGAAGGAACTCCGCCGACAAGAGCCTCGCTCTTAAATTTGATGATGATGATGATGGATTGGCTGTAGCGTTCCTCATTTATGTGAACTATCATACACAGAGATTATTTTTCAAATACGACTGGCAGTTTCAGAGACTAGCGAGTTCAAACAAACTCTCCAGTTTTATTATATTTGCATAGATACCTCTGACATTAACTGGTTTTGCGTCGGGGTCTAAAAGTCCCGTGTACGTTGATATATTCAATTTATCTGCTTGCTTTCAAAGGGATTTGAAATCCATTTTAGTTTTTACAGGGAATTTAAACTTAAAACATGAAATTTTGCACAAAGGTCCCATTGTGTGAGCACTATGAAAGGACCAACGGAAATTCGAACCCTAAGGGGTTGATAAATAAAATTCACGCGGTAAAAGGCGAGGGCAAAAGTTAGTTAGCTAGAAAACGGAATTTTACTCCTAGGACCGTATTTCATGTATTGTCCGTAGTCTCCATTATGATGTCTATAGTACCAGGTCATCATGGTCAACCCTAGCACTAAAGCAACTCTAGGACTAGGGTTGAGCATGACCACCGAGTACTGATTCTAGAAAATTCCAGATTCAAATTCAGATGTTGATCACTTCTTTCTTGCGTGACTTGAATAGGATGATAGATTAGTCTCATCTACAGAATTTGATTATTTGATAGGTACTCAAACAATCAAAGTCTTTTCGATTTGTTTGCTATTAGTCGATCCGTTTGCTAGCAAAGTAGCAAATTCTGTCTTTATTTCCTATATCGTTTCACAACAAGCGAGATGTTAGGAATTAGCTCAATAATTGTATTCGTATGAATAATTAAAAATATGGTTGATGTGATTAAAGCTTTGATAAATCGATTACCAACTTTTTTAAAAGAAGGTAGCAGAAATAGGTAGCAGAAATTAAGAAAGAATATTATGGATAAATATTTGGACCAGGGAGGTGTACAGACATTAGCGACTATGGTTGCCAGGGTTGACAAATGAACAATATGATACATACCCGTCGGCTTTCCTCTCAGGTCGAAGGTCCGGAACTCGACGAGCACGCGCTGCCCCGGCGCCGCCAAGAATGTGTAAAGGTACTGGTGACTGGTTGCCAGGGATGACAAATGTAAAATATGATACATACTCTGGCGGCTTTCCTCTCAAGTCGAAGGTGAGGAACTCGATGAGGACGCGCTGCCCTGGAGCCGCCAGAAATGTGTACAGGGACTGGCGACTGTGGTTGCCAGGGTTGACAAGTGTAGAATATGATACATACTCTGGCGGCTTTCCTCTCAAGTCGAAGGTGAAGAACTCGACGAGCACGCGCTGCCCTGGAGCCGCCAGAAATGTGTACAGGCACTGGCGACTGTAGTTGCCAGGGTTGACAAGTGTAGAATATGATACATACTCTGGCGGCTTTCCTCTCAAGTCGAAGGTGAAGAACTCGACGAGCACGTGCTACCCTGGAGCCGCCAGAAATGTGTACAGGCACTAGCGACTGCGGTTGCCAGGGTTGACAAGTGTAGAATATGATACATACTCTGGCGGCTTTCCTCTCAAGTCGAAGGTGAAGAACTCGACGAGCACGCGCTGCCCTGGAGCCGCCAAGAAGGTGTACAGGCACTGGCGACTGTGGTTGCCAGGGTTGACTAGCTCGGGCGCGAGGAAGGTCCCGTTGCTCGCGCCGCCACGGCTCACGAACGTGCGGTCGCACTCTGTGGAATATTTAGGACGTTACAAACAAGTTACAAAGTTCTACTCATTCTGGGGCATTGCACACACAATTCGGAAACAGAAATGAAAGTAGGCAATACAATATAGCTAGGATGGTATCTAGCTCTTTTGTGCCAATACTAACATGCGAGATAAGGGCCAGATTATATAATACCCTACCCTAGTAGTATAGTAAGGGCTAATACATAAGGTAATAATTGAGTATTTATTACATTTCTAAAACTGATATAATTGGATATTTTGAGGTAGGAAAGTAAGTCCATTAACAAAATTAAATATCTTTTGAACCCTAAATAATAAAGAAATCTGGTCATCTAGGTCCACGCCCTTATTGGTTTAGCGGGCTGTCACAAGTATTAGAAGTTTCTTGAGATTCATTAGAGAAGACTTTAATACTCTTCTAGGAAATATTATTTGTCCATAAAATATTATTTAGTTTTAGTTTGATCGAAGGTTTTAGTGGACTTTTTTCTTTGTTTTCAAATCATTTTATAAACCAAAAGTAGGTAGGGTAGGTATACCTGTTATGTAGATAAAAAAAAACTGTTAATTTCATAGATTAGATTCGCTTAAATAAGTTGAGGTTTCAAATTGATATTCAAATATTTTTAATCCAAGTAGACATTTTCGTTTCAGTAAGATTAATTACAGCGCCGTCATTATACGGCTATCGTCATTCGACAGGCGACAGTAATGACTGACATCTACGAATATTCTATTCCGCAAATACGCAAATTCATCAATGTTTTTCGCTAACCTACTTAAAAATATATTTTCATTTAAAAAATGACCTACGATCGAATACGAACCTATTTCTTAATCTTAGCAGGTACTACCTACAAATTTCTGCGTAACCAAAAAAGTTTTCCCATCTTGTTCGAAAGTTTTTACTAAAATGACGAAAATCTACGTGGTTTTCCTTTGATTTTATTTACCACGTAACCATTTTACACAATAATTATATACCTATACTATACATACCAATTTAGGGAGATTTTGTAGGTACCTAGATAATGATTTACCCTATTGATTGATACCTAACAGTAAAAAGGTGTATATTTTTTAAAAGAAGAAGTTCGATTCCCGGTTGTGTATAACAAGAATGTTAGATTTTTAAAATAATTTAGGTGTTGATTTAATTTTTTTTTTTTAAATTGTGTCCGTTGGGAAATGTCCACTATTTTCAGATGCGGCTGAAATATTCCACCTTGTATATTCATATTCATTTACTTGCAAAACATGTACAGCAACGTCAACCTATCAAAAGTAAATACCACAACAATTTCCTTTACCTAGACCTAGACGGTCTTAAGCTAAAATTTCCCGCGTATTTTAATATAACGCCTTTGTATACAGTAAATAAACGTAAAACCTCCACTTGAGTGAGCGTTTCAGGCTGGCGGCTTTCATCCGCAACTTCGTTTGTTTTGTATTTTAATTTCAGTGAAAAATTGCGATAAAGCCTCACCGGGCTTGCAGCAAGTAATAATCTCTTTATTTACTGTTCAAAATAAACGAACGGTTGGTGTGGGGAGATAAGCGAATCAGAAGTCGGCGCGTGGTGGGGCCAACATGTGTCGGATTTTGGGTTTAAATAAAGTATTTGTGATACTTTTGAAACGCTTTTTTTTAAATTGCGTCTACCTGCGTGCTTCCGGAGAGATAGGCTCTTAACCTGGATTCAGCTGATGGGTATAGAAACCGAGGAAGGCCTAGATTTCGATAGTCGGTCGAACTCAGGGCATTTGACAAAAAGTTGATGGAAAAACAAGAAATAAAGACTTTTTTATTTTCCTCTTCCGATCTCACGAAAATTTAATGACCTAGTACTTTACTCTCCATGGAAAATCTAGGTCCACTGCATACAATACGTTATCTTTGGCCGAACATACTTTCTTTGAGACATGAAATGCACCGAGTGACGCAAAGAAATTCCTTTCAGAGCGGCAGATATGGTCACAGAATAACGAGATAACAGGTAGCTTTCCTGGTGGATTATTGAAAATTAAAAGTGACTACATGTCCCTTTTTATTTTTTAAAAGGTAACGGAGTGCCATCGATGCTTGCCATCGATGCATCGACGGTGTCATCGATGCTCACATGTTATTACATCAGTCGGGCATTCCGTGAAGGCCAACTTTTTTATACATTGTCATTGTGTAAAGTTTGATTTACATGCCGATGCGCGCAGGTACCCCGCTGTAGTGTCGAAGATTGGTGGCAACTCCACGGTTCTCTTCTAACCTCTTTAGCATTGGCATGAGACACTCAAGTGTTTTTAGTGGGTACAAGTCTCACAAGTTCGCTGCCTATTAGAACAGAAACTACGATGCGACTTGTAGCTACTACTATTTGAATAGAAGTAAAAAGTGTCAATTTTGAACTTTCCACATTTTTCCCTCTGAGAAATTCTAAAGCTACGGATATTCATGCTCGGCTGGGTAAAGGAAGGGTGCTCGGAGCTCGACTGGGTTCACATGTTTGTCTCAATCCGGTCTAAATGAAGTTGGACTAGAGGTTGAAGTTGTTCAAATAATGAAGTATTAGAACTTTGTGGAAACCACCTTGTTTATCGAAACATGTTTTGACTGTGAAAATAATTACAGAGATGCAAAAAATATACATCTATTTTTTTAGGAGGTAAGCTCCTGGCTTTATTGAGATTTCTACTTTTGTTAATGTTCAGTTTATGAAAATAAACCATACTTTTAAATCTATTATTCAATCTAATTGATAAATATGCCCATAACCAAAACAAACATAATAAAATATGTCTCTCACAAGGTATGTGTAAACAAAAAAGTAACTACTTCAACATTTTGACTACTTAGAATTACCTACCTAAGTAGGTAATTATACTCTGTAATCCCAGGGGAAAATGGGCATGTGAACTATGAGGTCAAGTTACGACGTACTTGGATTTTTCCCGGTCCCGAGCTCACTAGCAGCCCATTAAAAGTTTCTCAGCACTGTACAGCAAAATCGATTAAAAACTTCATTACCTGAGGCAGATTTTATACATTTTAAGGTGAAAATCTCATCGGAATATTCCAAGGACGTTATTTTGTATTACTTCATTAATTAGTAATAAATATGTAACATTCTATCCGACATTTGCTTAATACAAGAGTAAAGTTTTATCTCCATGATCATGCGAAATATATAATAGCACCAACAAAGAATCCCAAAAACATTTCACACATCAGAACTGTACTGTACTCTCCACAAATATAAGGGGACACCTGTGATAAGGATCTACATTGTGCCAGGGGCAAATTGGAAAAGTGCCAAATATAATGTCCATTTTCCGATCGTCCACACGCTCTGCGTTAGCTTGGTCATTAATTTTTAATATCCAGGTTTGCCCTTGTGGACAATTCGTTTTTATTATGCATTTTAAAAAAAATGTGATCTGTATGGACTATTCGGAACGCTCAATGACGTACAGGGGGTGCTGGGTTTACAAGATTCTGTGCTTAATAACGTAATATAAAATCGCCATAATAAGATCTCACTAATCTACTTTACAAAGTTTGGCAATGTGATAATTTGCCGTTTCTAAATTGGGCAGTTGGAATTAGAAGGCGGGGCGTAGTCATTTTGATCACAACTCATTAAAAGCCTGTCCCAAGTTGTTCTGTCCGTGTTCCAATTTCGATATCAAACAAAACTTCATCGGGCCGCTGTCAAAATGTCGGTCGGTAAACTTCAGTAAAACTCGTGTGTCTATGATTAGTTGTTGATGGGCAATGATGGGAATCTAAATCCAGAAAAATCTGTGCAATCGTTAAACATAAATGTGATTAGGCGTTTTAATTTATGACTTTAAAGATGGAGGAATGCCGTAGTGGGTTTATTTTTGGGTAGCGAGATCTTACTGCGGCTATTTGAGACGTACTTGGCAGTTTAGTAGGTGCGGGTTCCGCGAGCGCCGGCCCGCTTGAGAGCTCCGTCTGCCCGCCCGCTGCACAGAAATAACAACTTGTTACAGTCTGCACTTTTTACCTTCTTTCTTATGTTATAAAGGGGAGGGCTACCCAGATCTTGCCAATTTCATTGAATATTTTGTAACGAAAACCTGTTAGAATTATTATGCTATTGACATAGGATTTTATTAAACTACCACACTATTTTACAAGAAAATAGGTCGGTAGTATGTCTCTATAAATAATAAAGTCCTCCTTATTAATATTTGCCATCTCCATACAATTATTTAATATTTACCACGTAAAAACTTTCCGCACCTACGTACATACATGATCTATAAAAATTAAAAAGCTAGCTAAATCAGTTTGATTTATCAACTTCGTCCACCAGGTCCAGGGGACCCCTGGGGGATCCTGGTGGACGAAGTGGACTCATCACAATGTCTCTATTTAAAAAATATTTCCCGCTTATAAAACTGGCAGTAGGTATATAAAATGGAAACTCGTCCGACATACTTGCAGTAAAGTTGGCGAACTATCTCGATCGCGAGCTGCATGTGAATAATTAACTCTAGGCCTCCAGGGTAAGGCTGATTCCACAGTGCAGCGGATAGATCGGCAAAGCATAATACATAAGCACACTCTTTCTATATTTGTCGTGGTCTAATGACATAGACATAAAACGACTTTCTTGACAATTTTTTCACACATTTAAGCTTGCTGAAAAATCATCAAGAGAGAGAGCAGATTTTCTCAAGATGTTTTCCTTCTTCGCGCAACAGAAGCAAGTGGTAGTCCATGAAACTACCACACATTGAATAGGATGTGTGGTGTGGTACCATACGCCACTGAAAAGTTAAGACTGCCAGAAGCTCTTATCGAAATGGATTTAAAAAACCCAAAATCAGGTTGCATCGTTTTCTTGAACTTTTGGCTCCGTAATCAAATCAACTACAAGCTTGCAAGATTTGATAACAAACAGACAAACATAGATTGCCAAGTAGGCTGACTAAAAAACGGAATCCCTACGTTAATTCGAAAATTGTTAAAAACTGCATTTTCGGATATAATACGCCTCAGGTCAGAAGTAATATACTACTCATTAAAGTGACTCCATTTAGGTACGAACGTTAGTATACCTATGTTATGTAGGCTCAGCTAAGCTACGATTATGTGCGACAGACTTAACTCCCATTACTTTCTGAAGAATCCATCCAAACTTGAAGCGCCAAGTATTTACAAATAAGCAAGTAAACTTGCTACAAGTTACTCAACTTTGCGAAATTTCTGGGAAACTTCATAAAATTTTGTCCGCCTTCGTGTAAATTAAGTAAGTACTGATTATATCGAAGTAAGTATTTGATCGAGATATACACCTAATCTAACATTTTTTTTTGCGTTAGTACCTCTGAAAATTGTGTAAAAGAAACATTACAATTACAATTATTTTTTCAACACACTTGCACGTAAAAAGTGGGTCTTATTGCCTCGTATTTAATTGTACACGTGTGTATTGTTCGTTACATACTCGCCTTTATTGTCGCGCTGTGTCGTAATAACAAACATACCACACGCGTATTATAATGTACTATTATTTAACAAATAAAATTGAGCGCTTTTACCTTATAAATCCAACATTCTAGCGTAATCCAAGCAGTCAGAACTCTCTGGTTTATTTATTAGACGGCTGTTCATATGAAGGAGTGGGGGAGGGGCAGTCTGGAGAGCTTTGGAAAGCTTCGGGAAGCTTTATTTCCGGGCTTGAACATGAACAAACTTCGTTAACGTAGACTCGGGAGAGTGGACAACAAAATATGAAGCTCTCCTTACAATACAGCTTTTTGTTCGTGTTTCTAATGAAGGATATTGTACGTTTTGTAAGAATAAAATACGAATAAAAATCGCGGGATATTCCCCGGTTTCAGGGTAAACTTTCTGGAAGAAATCCCCATAAATTAAGAGGATTCGGTATAAGTCGTCTATATTACTTTTATAAATAAAAAACTTTTTAAGAATTTATAAACGAAAGCAGTGTCAAATATCTTGGAATTAAAGACCGATCACAGTGGTATTAAAAACAATTTTTATTAGAAATATAATCAGGAAAAAGGACTATGGGCGGAATCGTCCCCACCCACCAACAGAAATGAAACATAGGTCAATCGACATATCTTGGCAAGCTGATATTTTTTTACTATGGGGTCGTTGCCCAAATGCATGGGGTTTTCATGGTATCGAACGTTTTACAAATATTTATCCCATACATTTTTATATGGAGCCCAAATATTTTTGCAAAAAGTTTTTTTTTTAATGAACCCCACTGATTTATGAAAAAAATAGGATTTTATAATGAAATAGCAGATACTTTAGGAACTGTTTGGCATCAGTTTCATTTGTGTTGGTAGATCCCATACATTTTTATATGGAGCCCAATTATTTTTACAAAACTTTTTTTTAATAAACCCTACTGATTTATGAAAAAAAAGTATTTTTATTAAATAATAGACATTTTAGGAACACTTTGGCATCAGTCCCATTTGTGTTGGTGGGTGGGGACGGAGCCCATACATTGGTGCCCTATGTCCTTTACGCTTGTTTTTGGTGTATAAAGAAAAATATGTATTGTGTAATTCGTAGAGCAGTTCAAGCCGGCTCGATTTAGTATTTGTATAAGTAAAACCAGAAAATATAAGAAATCAGCCTCCAGCGTCTGACTAAGATTCAGAGCAATTTGGTTTTTTCAATAAAACTAGCCCAGAAAAATATTCAAATGAAACGTATCCGAACATAAAACTGTTTTCAAGAAAAAATAAAATGTGGAATTGGAAGTGACTACCAAATTTCTCTAATGAAAAAGCGCTCAATGGTTATCTTATGGAATTAGACACAGACCAAAACCTAGACCAAAAGAAAGAAGATTTATTTGGCAAATTAACCACGTAAATAAATTTCCCGAAATTCTCAGGGCAGTAAAACCCCGAGCAACAGATTAGCGGACTCCAAATAGATAGAACTATTAACACCAGTCTCTACTAATGTAAATCTCAGTGTAGTGTCAGTGGGACGAAGTTTCCTGTTTGGACGTACAGACATACCCACAACTTTGTTCTATATTTCCGGATCGCCTCACAACTAACTGTCCGGGATATTGGACGGTGTAGCTATACAGGATGTTTTTTAAATCATTGGCATCCTTTCTACTGGTGAAAGTACTCATAAACATGAGCAACTTTTTGTATGGGACCGACTCAATCCGATCGAAAAAAAAATCAGCTGTTCCATACATTTCGGGTGAGTAGGTATTGGAAAATAGTATGGAACAGCTGTTTTTTTTTTCCATCGGATTGAGTCGGTCCCATACAAAAAGTTGCTCATGTTTATGAGTACTTTCACCAGTAGAAAGGATGCCAATGATTTAAAAAACACCTGTATATCTATCTATACATATAATAAAACAGTAAAAATATTTTGTCTGTACATTTAGTATTTTTAACTGAAATGGATAGAGGGACACTTTAAAATAATAATAGAAAGCAAAAATATTTTTTTGGAATTTCTCGTCTGTCTGTCTGTCTGTATGTATGTACGAGTTTCACGAAAAAACTACTGGACGGATTTGAATGAAACTTTTTTTGTAGTATAGCTGTTAAGCCTGGGCAACATATAGGCTATAATTGGTTTTGAAAACTGGAACACCTGATAAAGAACCTCAACAGAACAGCTAAACTATAAGAAATATGGAAATGGTACCTTTGCAAAAGTTTATAAACCTGATGAGCATATTCTGCTGACGTATAAAAATTATAGAACATCTGATAAAGAACTCCAAGAGACCAGCTACTCTATAAAATAAATGGACATGGCGTCTTAGCAAAAGTCGTTCAACCTGATGAGCATTTTCTACTGACGTATAAATAGACAGGATACGGGATAGGACAAAGAGGGACTCGGAGTAGGAGTTGTGGTACATGGGAAATTGTAGATAACGAGCAGACGAATATCGTTTATTGAATGAAATATCACTTTCGATTCATTTTAACACCGCGACTGTACTACGAGTATCTAATATATTCCCGCGGGACACGGGATAACCAAATGGCTGAAATTTTAAGTATTGGAGTTTAGTTTACTACAGTTTGGAACACAAAAAGATTTTTTATCTTACCGAAACTCACGCGGGCGAAGCCGCGGGCAACAGCTAGTATATAGTAAATTTATAGATTTATTGTCTGATGGATCGATTTTCTCTATAAAAATGTGACGTAAAATGTCATGTTGTGATAAAATCACAGCGACTGCGCTGGCTTGGTCATCTCGAGAGAATGAAGGAGGATCGTGACGTCAAATCAGCCTACCTGGAAAAAGTGTCAGGCAGGCGCCCAGTCGGGCGCCCCAGATATCACTGGAGAGACACTGTGGAGGCTGATCTGCTTGAGGATGTTTCTTAGGCTTAGTTGCATCGAAATTAAGGTTAATGCACGTTATTTATGGTGGATGTTCATGTAAACTGCTGACATAAACAAATTAAATATGTTCTAAGTGTTTGCACTGTATGTACATATGCCTGACTTCCTGCACAGTGGAGGACTTGAAAGAGGCCAACGACAAGGCGATCAGCGTGGCCAAGTACTGGTCCAAATTGATTTGAGTAGCCGTTCCGACTCTACAAGAAGTCTCAAAGTTTGCGTTTACGTTTACTTTTGTCATACTATTTGACAACTGGTGCAAATCTATTTTATCTAACTTACTACTTTTCGGTTATGGTTCGGTTAAGGTTACCGTTACTCAAAGTTAGATCGTGCAACCCAGCTTTACTCCTCCAAGCAAAATGTACCAGACTTTCGATGAAATTAGACCATATAGGTACATAATTTAAACCACAGCACTTATGGACTTAGGTGTAAATATTGTTCAATTTTCTCTCTCTCAGCCCAAAGACGTCCACTGCTGGACAAAGGCCTCCCCCAAGGATTTTATCCAAGGGGGTTTTGCCGTAATCGCCGCGCTTGGCAGGCGGGTTGGCGATCGCAGTGTAATGGCATAGTACGCGGAAAGATGCTGCTGCCCATCCTCCGGTGTTTTAAATCCCTTAGTCGCCTCTTACGACACCCACGGGAAGAGATGGGTTGGTGCTATTCTAGGGCCACACCACAGGCCAAATTACTCAATTCAATCAATTCAATTTTACTAAGTCTTAAAATGTGAAAGTTTTTACCAGAGATATTTTTATAGAATGATCTTTACTACTCTTTCACGAAAAACTTGAGCAAAATTCAATGAAATTTAGTAGAATTAGCGATTTTTTTAGGTTCTAATAGAACCTAAAAAACTGATGAACTGAACTAATGGAAAATGTATTATTCAAAAAACCCCACTGTAACAAAGAACGAAATTCTTATATCTAAATCGATAAACGATACATTTATATCCACGATATACTCATAGCGGACACATAACTGGATTTGTCCTATTGGACCTCCATTATATCAGCATTGTATCTTGAGATATTGAGACGGTAAACTTATTACGATACGGGAAATATATATTTGACCAGTAACAGTATTGCCTCTGAAATAATATCAACTATTGCTGTGATATTTTTATCTATGTATCTATTATTGAAATTTGCGTTATTTATTGCATATTTTTAATGCGAATGAACCGTTGAAAATCATCAGTATTGTCAATTATTTTATTTTTATACCAACTAAATAAAAAATAACATACTCTACCCATGATGAAAAAGTAAGTATATGCCGAGCAATTCAACACACATTGATATTATGCTTATCATATTGATACCTACTTATTTATAAAAAAAGATAAAGTTAAAATTCATGAATCAAAATTATTTATTTCAGTTTTTCAGCAGAGAAGTGCCACTTGAATATTATATGTTTCAAGGATACTCAAGACTTGACCGGTACCGGAAGTTTGCAACTTTCAAATAAATAAATTAGTACACAATTTCCGTTTTCAAGAAGAAAGAAGTTTAAAATTCCAGAACAATCTAATTTGTCGAGAAAAAGTTTACTTGACTTTAACAGGTAATATCAGACGACGTCCGTCCTAACGTAAAATAAATTAGACATTTTTCAGAAATAATTATTCATATAAAAAACTTCAAAAGCTCAGGTCCTTGATTTTACAAACGTACTATATCGTGCCTCAGTTGTGTCTCAAAAGCCAAAGAAATCGTAATAAAGCAAAAAATCTTAGAGATCTTGTCGCTTCTTTGGATCTTGACGCAATTGGGACACGACATCTACTTTTGTAATTAGAAGAATCGACCCTCATATTACGTCGCTTCGCTGCTGCTATATTAGGTAAAGGTGCGTGGATGAAAATATAGGTACCTTTATCCACACATGGATATATCTATTAGAAGAAAAAGTTATCTTCGAACCACATAGGCCTAGAGCTGGACTATGGATCAAACAACACTGACACTACCTCTATAAATGACTTCAAGCTGCTTGAAAATTGTGACTATGGACATGACACTAGAACTGATCACTAAATACTTACTTACACCCAAAAAAAGAAAAGTAATGAATTCCTAACAATACGTTTGGCATTGAGAATTGCTGTAATGAGGATAAATTAATTAGTTGGGCACTTAAAAGTTTTCTAATAAACACAATGCTAGTTGGAATGAAATTGAACTTTCGCATTTTAGTAAGTAAACGTACCTACCATTAATTGGTAACTACCAGAGAGTAAAATTTACTGTGTGTTGTTCATAGGTATTTAATCTTTATTTTTTTTTTTTGTAGGAAAATAGTAAATGGTACAAAAACAACCCCAATAAGTAACAATACAATAGAACCTATGAATATCTATCATACAAGGAAGAATCAAAGATGATACACGAGACTGACCTTATTATGGAAAAGATACTTTATTCATTTTGATTTAGGTAGGTACCGAAGGTCTTTTTACTGATCAATTTCTATTCTGGTCGACTGAATCTGAAACCCATAGAGAAATATCCTTTGTCACATTATTGATTTACGATTATTGGATTGAATATGGGTACTATTATTAATATAATAATGACAAAAAAATCTATCTTGCCTTAGGATTCATATCTGAAATATCGTGGATACTGACCAAAGAATCGCTCTTGCAAAGTACTTTGAAAATATTCTAACCAGATAATTTCGTGATAATATTCTTTCTACACCCGGTAATATTCTAACCGTGTACCAAATTACATCATTAACATCAAAATCTGTGCCGTTTTGCATGATTGAGTAACAAACATACCTACTCACACACACACAAACTTTCACATTTATATCTAATATTAGTGGGATGCTGTAAAAATCTGTACTATTCTAATTTTTACAGTCATGTGAAGAAGTCAAAGAGAAGCTTATTTTTGTTCACATTCCTAAAGGCACAGCGAGAGCGTTATTCTTGCTGGAATTTCAAATTCCAGAGTTGCGAATGATTCGGTCGGAAATAGTGGGAATCCTTTGAATTCTTCAGCGAATCCGGTAAAGGTTAAAAATGCAATTTTCTATTGGACTTTCAGTATGTTTGCATAAAATGGGCGTCTTTCGAATTTTGTTCGAGTGAGAAATTAATTTTCGTAGTTTCACACAACAGAAAGCATGGTAAAGTTACGACCATTTTAAGTCACAATCTTTTTTCATCCTGTACGCAGAGAATTCCGGGCAGACGAAAGGGCGGGAGGGTTCGGTACCGAAAAATTTACCGGGTAAAAAAAATACCGGTAAAAAACCTCGACCCGACACTACGTCTGTCCGACTAACCTAACCTAACCTATACGCAGTCTGCTACCACTGTAGTTTACAACGGGAACTACAGAACCCTGTATATTAAACCTAACTTAATAGCTACAACCACCCACAAACCCAAGGGTCACTTACCAAACTTAATCTTCTGCTCTTCGGATCCAATCTTGAGTGTCTTCGGAAGAGGAGGGGGTTGTTCCCTAAATCACCCAACCTACCCCATGAGATCTCAATCCCCAGAAAAAATACCTGATCCGTCTAGCAGTTCCACTCGGCAACAGATTTCGGCGTCCCCAGGCAGCCACGTTTCGCATCTCACAAGAAACAGTCAAAGTAAAAGGTTTCACAAACACAAATGTTCAATAGTTATTTAACAAACAGGAAATTCACAAATATAACTCAAACTAGTTAACAAGCAAAAGACGCGAGACCTCTCCGCGTATTAAAATCAAACCGATATGTCAGGACAAATGGCGGCCGTCCGCCATGCCATTCACGCGAGCAATTTCATGCGGCGCGGCCTCCCCGCGCGATGTCCAAACAATACTGAATTCAAAATGGTCGCTCGCGACTGCCGACGCCGGCCGAGCGGGCGACGACGCTACTAATATGAAACTACCGCACGCGCTAGAATATTACGGCGGCGAACGGACAAAACAACATAGATTTTATTACAAACATCCCCCCGTCCCGGTCTGAGAAGCAGACCGCTAGCTTACTCTACGGGAAGGCGGGCGAGAGAGGTCACAGCTCTCCTCAAAATCGAACCGTCGACCAACACCTCAGCCACACGCGGAGTGCCATCTCCGCCAAGAATCAAACGTAATATGCGAGCTCGTCGCCAAAGCAATGAGGGCAAATTTGCCTCTTTTAACAATACTAAATCACCCTCCCTGGGAGGCTCAGTCCTGTCTGTCCACTTCACTCTTTGCTGCAGCAAATGCAAATATTCAAGCGACCAGCGACGCCAAAAGTCCTGGCTCATTTGCTGCAACATTTGAAAACGCGACAACCGATATACGCGTTCATCCTTCCACGGGTATTCGGGCAGGGCATTCAACGGCCCTCCCACCAAAAAATGACCAGGGGTGAGAGCTTCCAAGTCATTTGGATCTGGAGATAGCGGACAGAGAGGACGAGAGTTGAGGACCGCCTCAACTTTACAAAACACTGTGGCCAGCTCTTCAAAAGTTAGAGCCGTTTCTCCGATAATGCGGCGGAGGTGGGTCTTTGCGGATTTCACAGCCGCTTCAAAAATCCCTCCCCAATGGGGGCAACTTGGGGGACTAAACTTCCAGGTTATTCCCCTTTGGGCAGCAATTTGACTTAAACTAGTACAATTTTTATCAATAAACACAGAAACATCCTTAAGATAATTTACAGTTCCTTTATAGTTTGTGCCATTATCAGACCTAATAAGGGAAGGTAGACCTCGACGCGAAACAAAGCGATCCAACGCGGCGACGAAGGCCTCCGTAGTCAGAGCCGACACCACCTCCAAATGGACAGCCTTGGTGGCCAAACAAACAAATACACACAAATAGCCCTTCACAATACGGGCATTACGAAAGGGAGAAGCCTTGATCGAAAAGGGACCGGCAAAATCGGTTCCAACGCCGTCAAACGGTCTCGAAGGTCGGATTCGATCAGCGGGCAAATCACCCATCTGTGGTTGCATCGTGGATGCCTTCAACCTATAACATGCAATACATCGAAACAGGACACTACGGATTGCTCTTCGGGCAGACAAAATCCAAAACTCGCATTGCAAAATAGCCAACAAAGCATTGCACCCAGCATGGGCGTTACGAATGTGTCGATCAGACACCAAAAGCTGCACCAAGGGTCCGCCCTTGGGCAACAACAGAGGATGGCGAGTCTCATATGGAAGATCCGCCTTCCGGAGCCTGCCTCCAACCCGAAGAAGCCCATCCGAGTCGATGTACGGGTTCAAACGAGCGACCGCGCCCTTCAACTTAGCGCGTCCGTCGCGCAAAATACGAAGCTCTGACTCAAACCTTCCGGTCTGCACGACACGGACCCAATGCAACAATGCGCTCCGGCGCTCTTCTGCACCTGCAATCGGCTCCAACCGCTTTGCCTGTGGGTTTCTACAATTATGTATGAAACGCTTAATCCAACTGGTAACACCCAGAAGCTTATCCAAGCTGCTATACCGAGCAAGTAGCCAATCCGGCTCCGACGTCGTCTCAGCGACTACAGCATGTACACGGAGCCCGGTCAAACTCAAAGAAGTAACATCTGTCTGACAGACAGGCCAAGAAGTTTCTGATCCCATCAGCCACTCTGGACCCCACCAGAGCGGGTGTGACACCAATTCTGGTGCCGTACAACCTCGGGAAGCACAGTCCGCTGGGTTAAGCTCTCCCGGCACATGTCTCCATGTTATATCAATTCCAATATTTTGAATTTGGGAAACCCTGTTTCCAACAAAAACCTCCAAGGTATGTGGGGCCGCGCGCAACCATGCAAGCGCGACCTGGCTATCCGACCAGGCGAAGATGTCTCGTATCTCGACCGTGGCCGCCAGCTCACTGGCAACGTGATGCAACAATTTAGAGAGAAGGTGAGCTCCACTCAACTCAAGCTTGGGAATAGTCAGCCTAGTCCTGATGGGGGCGACCTTGCTCTTCCCTAACAAAAGCGAGACATTGACCCGGCCATCGGCGTCAACTGTCCGCATATAGACTGACGCGGCGTAGCCTCGCTCCGACGCGTCACAAAAGCCATGCAGGCTGGCTCGATATTTCCCGGGGGGCAATATTCGACGAGGCAAGGCAATCCGATTGACTTCCTTAATCGATGAAAACAACTCGAGCCAAACATCCAATGGAGGACCAAACAGCGGCTCGTCCCACGAGACGCCCAAAGTCCAAAGTCTCTGAAGAAGACACTTCGCAGAGAATATCACTGGACTGATCCAACCGCTTGGATCAAACATACGGGCTATTACGGACAACACCGTTCTCTTAGTCCAGACCTTTGGTATTTCCAAGTCCACTTGGAATGTAAAAATATCGGTTAGCGGCTGGTACTGCATGCCCAGCACCGCTATCCTGTTGGGATCATCCACATCCTCAAACAGGTGAGGGTTCTGTTGGTGATCCTCCGGGATCCCTTCTAGAACTTTAGGCTCATTAGACAACCACTTACGTAGCTCGTAGCCACCTGTCTTCAATATTTCAATCAATTCATCCCGCAGTAGGAGGGCCTCCTCAATACTTTGGGCTCCGGTGCACACGTCATCAACATACAAGTCACGTGACAGCACGGAAGCCCCACGGGGAAAGCGGATCCGTTCCCGCTCTGCCAATTCAAGCAATGATCTGATGGCGATATAGGGACTAGATTTCAAACCATACGTGTTTGTGTTGAGTTCATACACCGTCACAGGATCCTCAGGGCGCTCACGCCAGAGTATCAACTGGAATCGCCTGTCCTCAGGATGTATGACTGTCTGGCGGACATCATCCGGATGTCCGCACCAAAAACCACTTGATGTCTTCTAAAGTTCAAGATGATGTCAATTATGTCCCTATGCAATTTGGGACCCGAATGCAAACACAGATTCAACGAAACCCCGTTCGAAGTGGGTGCGGACCCATCGAAGACGGTCCTCAATTTGCCTGTTGAGGCCTTCACCACCGCGTGGTGGGGCAAAAAATAATGCTCAGTTGAGCTCCAATCAACTCGAGCCGGAGACATGTGACCCAAATCCTCGTACTCGCGCATAAATTCAATATATTTATCGCGAAGTACGTGGTCACGCTGCATGCGTCGCTCCATGGACAGCAGTCGTTTCTCCGCAAGCGCCCTACTTTGCCCTAGGCTAGGACGAGAGGCAACAAAGGGTAACCTAGTTACAAACCGACCGGAGGGCAACCTCTCCGTGGTCGATCGAAAAAGGGCTTCGCACTCAGCGTGTTCCGGATCCATCCTGGAACTCATAGGTGGCTCCTCGACCTCCCAAAACCTTTGCATGGTCTTGGCCAAGGACGCAGATGCGACAACCGGTGGCTCCTCCACGGTGCCATTATCAAACACAGGGCCCATCAGGGCGAAACCAAAGATAGTAGACACTGCCATCAGTGAAGACGAACCCAGAGCTTTCTGGGTACCCAACAAAATCCAACCCAATACGTCCGAGCCCAGGAGCAAGTCCACTGGGCCGGGATGAAAAACAAAGGGGTCGGCCAAATCCAGACCCGAAACCAAAGACAACACACCCGGCGGTATGTCTGTCGAGGGGTGCCAACCCGCAATGGTATCCATTACCATAGCCGAAGTCGTGATCTTCATTGTGGAGGATTTCAGCGACGAAAAGGTGACAAGTGTCTGGCCCGTCAGACACTTCACCTGTATGCCACCAACTCCAAGAAGTGGCACAGGCGAGTCTTCCACGACTAAACCTAACTGGCGTGCCACTCGAGTGGTAACCAAACTGCTTTGAGCCCCTGAGTCCAACAGAGCTCTCAAATTAATGGCTTCCCCCCCACGACCCCATACGCGGACCACCGCGGTAGGGAGCAGAACCGTCCGCGGCTCTGTCCCAGCAAGGGAGCAAGCTAGTTACGGGCTCCCCACTCTCTCCAAACCAGGGGCGCGCCACTGACCCGGATAATATGGCGGGCGAGTGCACATCCCCATCTGAGGGGGGGCATAACCCGCGGCCCGGCCATACATATGGTACGGCGGGTGGTACTCCAGCCGTGGGTACTCGTGCAGCGGCGGAGAAAACCGCTGCGGCTGCATGTGTTGGGTAGTGGTAACCCGCGTGGAGGGGGGTGTCCCCACTCTCACGTCCGGTCTAGGGCCCCCGCCCATGGGGGCCCTATCCGGGGCCTGGCCAGCCACATACTGGCCACGACCTTGGGGCGCGTGGTCCCGGTCCGCCAAGACCCGCGCCGGTACGCGACCCCCCTCCCGAGGGGGGGTGCGACGAGCGAAGCCGCGTCCTCCGTCCGGTGGTGGAGGGCTTCGCGCAGGAGCGCCCCCGCCCATAGGGGACCCCTGCCTCAACATCCGGGGGCCATCCCCGTTCCGGTTCATGCAGAGCATCGCGTGGTGCCGCCCACGGCATGCACTGCATGGTATGGCACTGGGACAGTCACGTGCATAGTGACTGCCCAAACAATAAAAGCAAAGTTCATGCCGCTTTGCCATGCGGCGCCTATCTTGTACTGGCAGTCTCTGCCAGTCCCTGCATTGCAGCAGGCTGTGGCCCATCCGGCCACATTGCAGGCAGTCCGCGTCCCTCGCGACTGCTGCCGTGTGTGCAACCCGCACACCAGCTCCACGCGGTGGCGGTTGCCGTCCCTGTTGGGGCTTCCCTCGCCATGAGGGTTCCAAGGGCCTACGTTCAGGCGCTCTGGATGGCGCTGAGTCCGTCATGGTATTCTCAGCAGCCCGTGCCTCAAACTCCAAAAACTTCACCAGGTCAGTGAATGTTGGTAGGGTGGTGCTATCCCGCTCCGCATTTTCGCGCTCAAACCGCGAGCGGATGTCATTGGGCAATTTGCCCAATACAATGTGCACCAACAAAAAAGACCATTGGTCCACCGGCAGCCCCAGTGTGCGGAGCGCGTTACAGGCCACTGTAACGGGCGTGAGCAACTGCAGGCGCAACTGTGCCCTGTTGGCCACCTTGGGCAGGGCCATCAACTGTGCGGCGTGCGCATCCGCTAACAAACGTAAGTTTTGGTAGCGGGAGTTCAATAACTCCCAAGCCGTGTCGTACTGGTCGTCCTCCATCCGGAGGTGCTGGATGAGCGACCGCGCTTCATCCTCCAGAGTGGAGAGGAGGTAGGCCATCTTCTGGGCCTTCGACAAATCCTGTCGTGCTACGACCAGGGACTCAAACATATTTTTATATGCTACCCACTCCTCCATCCTACCCCCAAAGTGGGACAGCTGAAGGGTGGGGAGCCGACCAGTAACCGCTGGTCCTTCCTGTCTAACAGGTGTGCGAGGGGCTGGTCCGCCAGCCTGTCTCGCCCTTATTGCGGTCGCCGCCTCCGCGATATCATCGTGCAGACTCAGGATCTGGTCCATGTCCGCCATGTGACCTGCGTAGACCTCCGGGACAAGTTCGGCTTCGGTAAGCACCACCATGGCCGCTTCCGCGCTAATCAATCGTGAGTGGAGGTGATCCGCTCTTAGCAGTATGGCGCCCTCCCTGTCCTTCCGGGACAGGAGTCCTCCGGCCGTCACAAACCATCTCAATTCGTTGGCGAGTGTCGCCCTAGCATTGGAGACCTTCGCCATCGCGTCAAGTCACAAACGAAAAATAACAAAAGGTAAATAAAAAACAACAAAATCAAACAACTACACGAAGAACCGCGGTAGGTATGAGAATGGCACAAACCCGGAACGCACGGTACAAACCGCAAACAAATACAAAAAAGGTTACAAATATTCTTATACAAACAAACTAAGAAAAATCTAATAATTTTTACAAACAATTAATTATTTTTTTACAAACGAACAAATAGAGGGTAGATAAACTACGCTCTGCTACCAGAAAATGTACGCAGAGAATTCCGGGCAGACGAAAGGGCGGGAGGGTTCGGTACCGAAAAATTTACCGGGTAAAAAAAATACCGGTAAAAAACCTCGACCCGACACTACGTCTGTCCGACTAACCTAACCTAACCTATACGCAGTCTGCTACCACTGTAGTTTACAACGGGAACTACAGAACCCTGTATATTAAACCTAACTTAATAGCTACAACCACCCACAAACCCAAGGGTCACTTACCAAACTTAATCTTCTGCTCTTCGGATCCAATCTTGAGTGTCTTCGGAAGAGGAGGGGGTTGTTCCCTAAATCACCCAACCTACCCCATGAGATCTCAATCCCCAGAAAAAATACCTGATCCGTCTAGCAGTTCCACTCGGCAACAGATTTCGGCGTCCCCAGGCAGCCACGTTTCGCATCTCACAAGAAACAGTCAAAGTAAAAGGTTTCACAAACACAAATGTTCAATAGTTATTTAACAAACAGGAAATTCACAAATATAACTCAAACTAGTTAACAAGCAAAAGACGCGAGACCTCTCCGCGTATTAAAATCAAACCGATATGTCAGGACAAATGGCGGCCGTCCGCCATGCCATTCACGCGAGCAATTTCATGCGGCGCGGCCTCCCCGCGCGATGTCCAAACAATACTGAATTCAAAATGGTCGCTCGCGACTGCCGACGCCGGCCGAGCGGGCGACGACGCTACTAATATGAAACTACCGCACGCGCTAGAATATTACGGCGGCGAACGGACAAAACAACATAGATTTTATTACAAACACATCCTAACTTGAAAAGATATGCTACAGACAGATATTATTCGATATGGTAAATATTATGTGATTTGCGGACTCTACGAATACACCCATAAGTTCCATTACAGAAGTAAAATATGACCCGGTCGTAAATTCGAGTCCTTTCTAAAATTTGAATAAAATAATCCGACAACGCGAAAAAGGTTTGTCATCAAAACAATGCTCTGGGTCGCCATGTCAGCAAACAGTATTTATAGGCTTTTATCAGCAATTTCGGAGGACATCTGTCCAGACAGACAAACATGCGGAAATTTATTGTGCGGAATGCGGCCCGGTCCTAATTGACAAAAGGGTATGGAAGAAATCCGGAAATTTAATATTTTATGAAGTTAGTGGGTACATTATGTGTATTTAATTTAGCTTCAATTCGTACTAATCCATACTTTAGAAAACTGCAGAATTATTCTCTCGCTTATACCAATATGTATATAATTGGTAAAGAATGAAGAATTGGTGAAGAAGATTGTTGAAGAATTGGTATCGCTAGTCTCTGCCTACCCCCACGGGAAAAAGGCGTGATAATATGTATGTTGGTAAAGAATAAATCCAAGGACTGCTTACTTTGCTGTAATTTGGTATTCATGGGCCTGGCATAGGATCATATAAAATTGAGCGAGAAGTGGGGGCCAATGCTCACCGATGATTTGTAGGCACAGTTGAAGATACGACAAAGACATGACGCAACATTTTACATCAAAAAAAACGCTCCCGAAGTCATGGGCCGTGGTCCACCGCTATGTCCAACAATGTGTATCACGGGTAAAACGCTACGGTCATACAGGTCTCAACGAAAATATCTTTCACATCCGAAGCCGCAGGTAATAACTAGTTTGTTTATATTTAGGTGCTCCTTTTAAAATAAATTGCGGCACTTAGTATGCGTGGGCGGGAGCGCTGGAGTGGCGACCTGCCGCCGGCAGATCACCCGAAGCCATTTTTCAGGAGCCCTAATAAACGACCTTCCGTGCCGCCAAGCTTCAGTACACACCTCCACAGTTTACGTCGTCGAATAGATTAGAAATGGAGGAAAAGCCGTTTGGTAATCTTGCAGTAATTCTTGTCGATTATAAGAAATAAGTTTTCTAACTTTGGGAATTGAATGAGAGGAAAAAACAAGAAGGGTAGACGTAGGTACATGTGATCCAATGAGAAGAGAAACACCAAATTTTGCAACTAAAAATACAAAATAAACAATCCATACTAATATTATAAATGCGAAAGTTTGGATGTGAGTTTGTGAGTTTGTGAATTTGTGAGTTTGTGAGTTTGTGAGGATGTTTGTTACTCAATCACGCAAAATCTACTGGACGGATTTCGATGAAACTTGGTACAGAGGTAGATAATGACCTGGAATAGCACATAGGCTACTTTTTATCCCGGGAAAAAGCACTGTTCCCGTGGGAAATTCACGCGGGCGAAGCCGCGGGCAAAAGCTAGTATATCTATATTAGTCAAATTTCCATGACTCTTTTTTATTGAACAGATATTTTTTCAACTTTCAAACTGTTGTTAACTGTCAAAGTTAAACGGTGCGACATTATTATTTAATAGAGCTTGTTTTTATTTTAATTTAAACTTAATTTAATCCAGCCTCTATTTTAGCAATGAAATAACAGATAATTATAAAAATCGTCCAAATTAAAACTGAATATCAATTTGACACTGGACTGCCTCTTCTGAAATATGCAAACCACCAACCTCCAAAATCTATCGAAAAATACTTATTCGAAACAGTTGGGAATTTGCCAGTAGCTGGCGAAACTGTTAATTTCCGCTACATTATGGCTCTTGCCCCTGGTTTCTGGTAACATAATTTCAATTAATATTGCAGGTTTTTAACTTTAAACCTACGATTATGTTTTTGCATATTGAAAAGTGAAGAAATTAAAAAAAAAAAACAATTTGACTCCTATTGGTCATTTAAGACCCCTATATATATATTTTATTAAATATCTTATGTGTACAATAGACAAATAGTACCTGCATTTTTTTAAAGGATTCTATTTTTTTATTTTTCAGCTTGATTTTAAGTTTTAAAAAAATTGGTGTGTGCAAGTGAAAACATTATCTAGGCGAGGTCCCTTGGTCTCCTCCAGCTGACTTTTACGAGAGTTACATAGTTCATTTACTCAGCCTCATTCAATACCCACAACATACAGTGTTTAGAGCGCGAATCGGTTCAGTACCTAGTTCCAAAGATAATCCCCTACAGCAAACTATATTTGTAGAGAAATTTTCCAAAAGTTCCAAAGATAATCCCCTACAGCAAACTATATTTGTAGAGAAATTTTCAATTCAAAAATAATTGTATTGCAAATAGAAATAATATGATCCCGATATTAGTTATTAATTCGCACATATTCGTACTGAAACAATATGGATGCACCGCACAACATGGCGGCCGGAAGCGCCGCCATCTTGATTGCACCAGGATATTGGAGATGGCGGCGAGCTGTGTAATTGGCGCGATATTGCCTCTACTTGTTTTGTACCTGCTACTGCTGATATGAGTGCTTGCTTATCGACCGTTTACACTCTAATGATCGTATATCACATTTCTGCGATAAAGTGTCAGTTTGGTGACACTAATGACTGGCCAAACACGAAAGATCTTTCCACGCGACTAGCATCCCATAAATGTAATATTAGTGTTTAGTGCTCATGTGCGTATAAACCTAATTGATTTACGTATAAAAGATTCGAGCCCATGCCCATAACCCGTGAAAGAAAACTATTTATTTATGAGGTATTAAGTGCCCGGTAAGTAACCGGAGAGCATGTATGAAGAGAGTGATGAGTATAGAGGAAGCAAGAGAGATCTGTAAAGATCGTAGCAGGTGGAAATCGCTAGTCTCTGCCTGCCACGGCAAAAAGGCGTGATAATATGTATGTATGTGTATCAAGTGTCACAAAGGGTTATGGATTATATATCTAACTAGCTTTCGCACGCGGCTTCGTCCACGTGAATTTCCCACGGGAACAGTGCTTTTTCCCGGGATGAAAGGTACCCTATGTCTTTCTCCGTACTTCCAGCTATGTGTATGCAAAATTTCAGGAAGATTGGTTCAGTAGATAAAGCGTGAAGACGTGACAAACAAACAAACAAACGAACGAACGAACAAACAAACAAATAAACAAACAAACTCACTTTCGCATTTATAATATTAGTTAGGATTATAGTGTCCCGTAAGAATTTTTCAATAGAAAATTATTTCAGTTTCGGCTTTTAAATTCAGTTAACAAAATGACTGCATTTAAATTAGTATTAGGAATCGTTAAATTATTTCAGCTTGGCTGGAAATACTGATAAGCCCAAAGGCGAACGTCCAATGCCTCTAGAGTGAAACCTAATTCACTAAAACTTTGCATTGACAGACTTCTATTGGATAGAAGTCTCTCCGCAAGAGCTGAAAATGAAACCTAGTAAGGTTTTATTTTTTTCTGTTCATCTTGAGTTAATGATAATGAGTTGCGTAGCTTAAGAGACTATGGGAAGAGATAAACTACCTTTTAATGTTTATAAGCATTAAGGCAGTTTTTCCATGCCATTTCTATGTAGATAAGTAAGAAGTGGACCAATGGGTTCCGACCCGTATTTCGAACAAAGAATTCTGTAGGTACCTACTACCCAGAAATGACTTCTGCTGTATTTTTTAAATTCTACACTAGCGCCCCGCCCCGCTTTCCTCGGGAGGTACATACATTAATTGAAGCTTATGTCACTAGGTATAATGTAGCTTTCTATTCTTGAAAGAATTTTTGAAATCGGCTCAGTCGTTCTGAAGAGTAATACAAACAAAGTTTTATTTTTTTTCCTACTTTCTTCTTTTTTATTTTAGTGTGATAATGTCGCTCTCACGCTCACTAAAAACAAGTGTACACGTATATTTTTTCTTTGTCAATACGTAATTGAAATTTCAAATTCGATTGATTGACAGAAACTTCGTAGATTTCGAAGGACCATTATATTCGAAAAAGTATTTCAAACAAAAGTTCTCACACTATAAGCCCGTCGCCATGCAGATCTTCTATATAAACGTGTGAATGAATGGTAAGCTTTTAAAAGCTCGTTCCGTGGCGTCGGCCCACGAAGCCTCATTTGCATTCATGCCCGGCGCAGCCTAGAGATACAAATTCACTTAGATGGCACTCCATAACTTGATTTTAACAAGCTTTTATTATCAAGAAAAAGCTTAAATTTTTATGGGCAGGGAGAATCTAAATTTCAATTTAATAGGGTCCTTACTTATTTGGCATTGATTGGAAAGGATTAGCTGGGCGGATAGAATAAGGAACAAAGAGGTCCTAAATAGAATAGGAGATGAAAGTACGGAAAATTTAAGCACACTACTATACGAGGTCTTCTTAAAAAACATCATAGAAGGCAAGGTAAAATTAAGTTATCAATTTAAGATGACAAAAAATATAAATTAAGAAGATACGATATTGATAAATGCCCCAACAAACGAGATAGCACGATGTCAAGAGATCTAATACACTAATATGTACCTAACATTAATGAGAAATGACTAATTGAATCCCGCTCAGACGCCGCCAACGTAATGAATGAGATCGGAACCGCGCATTTCCGTTAATCTCATCAAATTTAGTCTAGCTTCGTTTCGTCATCTAATCGCGTGATGTGATAATGCCCTAAAGCCATGTGTAAAATATTGTTTGTTTTATTTTTAAATCTGACTGATTATCTTAGATAGAAATGCACAAATAAAAATAGCTTTAGCTATTGAGTCTATCTTAATTAGCATAATTACTGGTCATTGTACACACGGTCTTACAGACAGCTCACTATGCAGAGCATGCATGGAGGCTGGAGAAACTGCAAGCCACCTCCTTCTGGAGTGCCATGGCGCTGCAACTACAAGAGAAGAGTTCCTGGGGAACCCAGGGTCCATGAGCGAAGCCTGCCATACACCATCGGCGGCACTTCACTTCTTAAAGGAGCTGGGCTGGTTCGAGTCCGGCTCATTCTCCTCACGCAAAAAGGGCCCAAACTGGAGGCCTAATTCCGGAAAACTGTCCTCGAGGGAAGTAAGAAGTAAGAGTCTATCTACACTAAGAGCTTCAAAAACACCACATATACATTTTACACAACATTGTGAGTCAAAACAAGGGCAAATCCGTGGGTAAAAGATAGATAAACAAACCGGCTTTTATGATGTTAAATTAGACTGAATAAACAAATAAAGGATAATACGTTAACGTCAAAGGGATAATAAATGTTTTCATAATATTGTCATCATGCTGGAGATAGATTGTAGGGATCGGGTTAAGTTCACATTGAACGAATAAGAGTCGGATTATGGGCAAGTTGATACATAAAATTCAAATGCGACTTGTACTCGCAAGAAGCACTCGTATGACGTGAATAGACAAACAAAAAGAAGGATATGAAGGTTTATTGCTTACTACGGAATTATACTTGTTGCAAATTTCCTATGGCCATATATATAAAGGCTCCAAAATAATACCCGGAAATATATCTTCGCTATCTACAAGGTTTCCGTGGGAATTTCAAAATTTCAGATATAGTTAAAGCCTTCCTTATAGAAAGAAGGCTATCATACACATTTGTTTCAGAGCTCTACGTGTTCAAATAAACGAAAGTACAAATACAGTCTTCATCTCTATAATCCTTCAAGCCATGAAGACAATTAAAGAAATAATGATATTGAGTTGCTGAAGAATATTGTCCTCTCAAAATAATCCACTCAGATTAAATTCAATGTTGATAGGGAAAAGACAAATCTTCTTACCTAATAATATTAAGGCAAATAAAATTATTCTATTCTATTCTAAAATATTTCGTGACCTGAACATAACTAATTGTGTTGTTTATTAACTCTGCTAGTTTACACAATCAATCGTGACATTACTATTTCTGTATGATAGAATATATGTGAACGAATGATCCATCAGAAGTCAGGTGAAAGCAAGGTCGGAACCTTTATGGTATAATTCAGTACCGTATTAGTTATGCTTATGGGCCCGCGTCTCGCGGGACCCGCGGCTGTGTCAAAAAAAAATATATATATATATATAAAAAGGTCAGCATAGCATGGGGACGCATTCATTAAAGCACCTTTTTTTGAAGTCTCCTCACAGCTGGCCACTACATCGAACTTTGCTGTTTCACCGAAGAAAAAATGGCAACAGCCTCCAGGGCCGTACAGCCGAAACAGTAATAGCACAAAGGGCTCCTAGATGGGAACGAACTTCGGCTTTGGGCGTTATTCACAAAAATGGCAGAGCGATATAGGTATTGCTAAATTTGCCTCTAGATTGTTGGAAGGAAAAGGCACATTTAAAAATCAAGAAGCCCCATTCACATTTGCTATGGGCCCTTCGCTGACTTAATCCAGCCCTGGTTTAATCTTTATTCGGAGCCATCCAACCGGGATAATTTTGGGCCCAAGATCGTCCATTACGATCCCAATATTCAAACAAAGGAACGCTTTAGAAAAGTTTAATTTAGAAGTTCTTTTGTTTTCAAGCTGGCAACACCGCGGAATTGAGTGACTTCCAACGGCCCCGGCGGGACGGCCCCGGTGACGGGGCCGTTGGAAAAAAAATTTCCAACGGCCCCGGCGGGCCCGGTTTTTGCGTTGACGGGGCCGTTGGAAAAAAAATTTTGCCAACGGCCCCGGCGTGTTTTTTAAATGGGACGGATAGCATTATAAATTAATAGCATACGCTCCGGTAGTGTTTAAAGAGGGGGAAATTGTGTATTATTTTGTAGACCTTAAATATGAAATGAAATTAAAAAAAGAGTTTCTATGTAACAATCACTTTTTATTGTTGAAAAAAAATAAATATCAACTAGGTATCAACAATCATTTTTTTTTTTTTAAACCTATATTGTCCCACTGCTGGGCAAAGGTCTCCCCCACTTGCTTCCACCTATCCCTGTCCATAGCGACATTCGACCAATCCAGCTGGAAAGCGTCAAGGTCGTCGCGCCATCTTTTCCTTGGCCTTCCTCTCCGACGTCGACCACCTTCAGGAACCCAGGGTGTGATGCGCAGTGCCCATTTATCGGGATGCATCCTGCTAACGTGGCCCGCCAACTGCCATTTTAGTTTCGCTGTCTTATGCCCCACATCCGCGATTCCTGTCTTTGAACGAAGTGTTGTGTTCGGGACTCTGTCCACTCTTTTAATTCCAAGAACACTTCGTTCCATTGCTCTTTGGCAAACTTTGAGTTTGGACTTCTGCTCTTCAACAATCATATATATAATAAAATAAAATACATGATGTTTGTATTATATTATGACACAGAATAAATAATAGTACAAGTATTAAGATAACAAACCGTCAACTACCAAATATCTTACTGTCTCTGTTGTATTTTTACTCCGTAAACAGTACTTATAACGAATTAACGTATTATTAACTGATTGTTACATAGAAACTCTGTTTTTAATTTCATTTCATATTTAAGGTCTACAAAATAATATACAATTTCCCCCCCTTTAAACACTACCGGAGCGTATGCTATCCGTCCCATTAAAAAAACACGCCGGGGCCGTTGGCAAATTTTTTTTCCAACGGCCCCGTCAACGCAAAATCCGGACCCGCCTTTCCAACGGCCCCGGCGCGCCGGGGCCGTTGGAAAATTTTTTTCCAACGGGGCCCCGTCACCGGGGACGTCCCGCCGGGGCCGTTGGAAGTCACTCGCGGAATTAGCTGTTTCTGATCGCTCGTCACTGATTATAGGTTTTTAATGAAGCCTGCATTCAAAAATTCCTTTCAGAAATTTTTTTCGCTTGGATTTCTTTAATTCCTTTTAACAAAAAGTGCCGAAGTTGAACTTTACTTAATTTTTGTTCAAAAGAACGTTAATTTTTTAATTCCGGATAAAAGCGGAAAAATAGGTCCAAATAAAAAACGGAAACGGTTTATTCCCTATCAATACCAGTGCCAATATCGGTTACAATCTTTGATTAAATTCACCAAACGTTCATTTACAATTCTGATTTTTTAAATCTAACCGTTGTCAGGTAGGTCGTTTCAACAATTTACCACAGAATGAATATTCAGTTTCGTCTCAAAGAATCAGTGAATGTTAATGATTTAGACAAAAGCCTATATAGGTATTGGAAGTATTCTTCTCTCTCTTCCTATTTTTAAAGCTAGGTATGCTTGTATCGGTGAGATGACTTGGAATGAATTACACGCAACTACATACTTTCTTGACAGTGGTAATGATAACCATCATCAACAGGTTTCCTCCTTTCATAATGTCAAACGGCCTCCCGGTCTAAGTTTCCGCGGTTACTACTCTCACCCGCCATTTTGTTTTGCGAGGTGTGATTTAAGATGGCGACGCGATTCTCATTAGCGACGGCGTTGCACTAATTGCAACGCCACTCAAGAGAGCTGGGGAGTGAAAATAAAACTATATTCATTTCAAAAATATTGTGCTGGTTTTAACGGAAATGGATCGGAATAATGTTGTGGTTTTATAAATCGTTGTGCAATCAACATATGCCATTATATTGAAAAGCATAATGGATATAAGAAATTGATCCTCAAAGAAATTAGGTAATATTGGTTATGTTATGAGTCATATTACCAAAATTACCTAATTTCTTTGCCAACATAATCTTTTTAGATATCATGAGCGAATACGAGTAAGTACGCGGAGTAGGTGCCTATTTTTCGTTGAAAGTATTGCTTATTTATATGTTGATTATTTTTTAACACATCTGTAAGTAGGGTGCTTGATGATTTTGATATTTTTAATTTGGTAATTTTACATAGTTATGAAGTCTTAAACTAGATACTTGCAAAATATTCCTTTTACGCTGAATAGTCCTTACCTGAAAAAGAAAAAAACGTAGATAAGTGAGAAGTACAGCTATCAGAAACTATTACAACGAATAAAACATGAATTTCTAATAACTTTAATATGCAGTCTTGTATATCGAAATAAATTAATAGGGCAGTTGTGTTAGTTACATCTGAGCCTGATTTTAAAAACTTTGCACCAAAAATACCAAATAGAAAAAAAATCTCCCAGACTTTCGAATTGACATGACTAAACCAACAATCATAGATCTCCAGCCTTCGGTTTTGGACGGGTAATTTGAGATTTGGGATCGTAATGAGGGCACAGAATAAAAATGGCGGTCGTAAATCAGTTTGGAGAACCGCTATCTGCTGGAGGACGTTACGGCGCTAGGAATATATGGGACTTGAATATCCGAGGGTCTCACCGTGAAATTTGTTTGTGTACCTACTAGTTTTATTTCAGAAATAAAAAAAAATACTCTGTATTTGCCTACTAAGATGTATATCAGTATTTTATTATTCCTTACAGGTAAAAATCGATTTTTAAGATCATTAAAATATCTGTAACTTAATAAGATATATTCTGTAACTTAATAATATTCTTGTTGGATTTTCATATTATAGATCAATAATTACACGTTGAAAATGTTAACGAAAATTTATACTAATGCTTTTGTTAATTAATTTAGTTAAAATTTTGTACATCACCAGGTATTAAAATTGCATTTGAAATAATTCAATTTGAACACTCATTGAAAATTCTGAATGCTAATAAATATAACAATAGCATCGCATGAATATGGAAAATCACTCAATTGGATTCTACATCGTAGTTGATTGAGTTTGTATGACGTCATTATTGCGGGGTTTCCGAATGCAACTTCAATGTGCTGTTTATAAAGGTATAGTTTTGTATTTTCCACAAAAATCTGAATAATTAATTAATTAATTGATAGGTATTTCCCATGTATTTCCACTAGTGGGAGTGACATTGAATATGTGATTCTAGTCGATATAGAGCGACCTTCGTCAGCGGTCATTAGAATATTTAGAACAGCGATTCCAAAAGCGGGTTTTAGAAAAATACGGGATTAAAATTTCATTTAACACAAATTTTTAATGTGAAGAACAAATTTTCTAATATTTAGAAAATGGTCCATTGTCTTAAAAGTTTTAGTAACTCGGGAAAACGACGAGACCAAAAAAATTACAAAAGGCAAGAATAATTTCCTAAAAAATTCTCACCTTCAAAAAATTATCTTACGAAATCATAGAGCAACACGGACTCCTTCCGGGCCGCGCGCGGAAAACCTTGTTGCTCGAAGTACGAAATACACAAGCCCATGGAAGTAGTAAGTACTTTGTACAAAGTACTTATTACTTCCATGCACAAGCCACAAAAGCAGTGTTCCTTCAACGCACTTCATAACGGTCGGTTTCTATCAAAACACCGGAACTTTCCGTTCACTTTTGCTCATATTCGAGTTGCGAGTCGAATACTCGATACTTCACTCGATGCAAGGGCTCTCGACTGAATGATTACAGTACTCTCGACGCGTGCCACTCGATCTCCCAGCTCTCAGATTTCATTCGCTGAAACTTCTATTCATTTTTGCTTTGAAATTATTCCTTTTCATATTTCAGTTAGGATTGCATCTTATTACACTATTGAAATATTGCGTCTTTTTAGTTGTTCGAGATACAATTTTCAATTTATTGTTAAAGACCTGATGAAAATTTCAGTAACTAGAATGTTTAGTTTATGTCAGTAAAAAATATTCGGTATCTTACAATATAGTATTAATATATACGCTATTATTAATAGATAACCGCCTACTCTATGAAGGTCATTGTACCTATTACTTAAAGGATTTTTTTTAGGGTTCCGAAGTAAACTAGGAACCCTTATAGTTTCGTCATGTCTGTCCGTCTGTCCGAGGCTTAGCTCAGAGACTACTAGCACTAGAAAACTGTAATTTGGTATAAATATACATATTTATTATGCGGAGTTAACTGTTGAATAAAATTACGAAAAAATTTTTTTTTAGGGGGCCTCCCCTACGCATGCTTTTTTTTCTTTCGATTATACCATCGTGTGAGGTATCATTTGATAGGTCTTTTAAAAATATTGTTAGTGTGTTAAGACCATTTTTTGATTTAGTGATCCGTTTGCGAAATATTTAAGTTTAAAGTGATTTTGTTAGAGTTCAATGTCCCCCCCCCCCCCCTCGAACAGGCAAATGGTGGGGGGTGGATACATGAAAAAAATTATGATAAATAGCAAATATAATGAATTTAAAAGGAAAATTATCACTGTTACATAATGCTTACACGTTAACGAGTAATAGACGATAAACCTGGACAATCGATTTTAGTATGAAAAATGTTCGTAGGAAAAGTTTTCATTGAATATGATGGTATTATAAGGTTAAGGTCATTAGTTATATGAAACTGGGAGTAAATATAAGTTCATGTGTCTGCATTTGTACATGTTAGGCACCTTCGGAACCCTACATTGAGCATGACCCGACATGCACTTGACCAATTATTTATAACTAAAGGCGGCAAACGAGCAAGCGGGTCGCGGTGGTAAGTGCATATGTCCATGGGCAGCGGCCCAAGGAAATATGCAACACCAGGGGTATCGCAAGATGATGAAGGCAGAGACAGCATATTACCTATATTAGAATTTAAAGCATCTATATTTTCCTTTCGCCATTTAAACTCAAATTCGCAAACATCTGAGAACGGATTTCCGGAAACTCCCAAAGCTAGCAATTTAATGCCACTGTGGAACTACATAAACACCCTTATTAAGCTATCTATACACATCCGCTTCCGGCCCTCGCTTGACCCAAGGTCGCGTATTGTTTCCCTGTCGCCTACAACCTCCGTGTACCACGTTTATAGGTCAACAGTCGCTGTTTAATCTGTGACCTATAACTATGGACAACTAGCTTTTGCCCGCGTGAATTTCCCATGGAAACAGTGCTTTTTTTCGGGATGAATTGTGGGCATAATGATGGATGGATGATGATGGATCTTCTTCTTCTTTTTATTAAGATGTGCGCTCTTGTCAGTGGAGTATACGCCACACCTCTCTATTCTCGGCTTTACATTTAAGGTCTTGATACGACACGACGCCTGCCTACTCATGAACTTATTTTTATTAAATATCAATTAAGTAACTTAAAATCTCTTAAATATATTTTATAAATCCTTGTTCCAGAAGTGATTATTCCAAAATGAATTGCTGACTCGCTTAATCCCCGAATTAAGGCTGTCGTTAAAATTAATCCGGGATTCATTATCGTTTTCGCTCGTACATAACGAAGTACAATATACCTAAATATTTAACACTAGATATCAAGAGAGTATTTTTTTTTTATTTATTTATTTATTTATTTATATTTGGGAAACAAACAGTTATATAGAAAAACAAAACAATATTAAACTTAAATAGTACACAAACCAATCAAGTTTCCTCTAATAAATAATACAAATTTCTCGAACAGACATTAAAAACAAAATCTAATGAAGTGACGACGTACGTAATGAAATTTAGTAGGTAGGTATAACAATAAATTCTGTGCAGAGCAACTACGCTCTGCTGCCAGAAAATGTGCGCAGAGCGAATCCGGACAAACGAAGCGGCGGGAAGAATTCTGTACCGGAACTTCACCGGGAAAAAACCACCGGTAAAAAATAAGTACCGGGAAGAAATCTCCACGCGGCACCACGTTTGCCCGACTAAAACCTAAATAACTTAACGCAGTCTGCTACCACCGTAGCTTATGAAGGGAGCTACAGGGCCCTATATGATAACCTAACCTATAAATTAATTACACTTAAAAAACACTTACCAAGCTAAATCTTCTTTCTCTTCGGATCCAAACTTGAGTATCTTCGGGAAGGGGGAATTCCTAATCACCCTACCTAACCCTTGAGATCTCAATTCCCCAGGACAAATAAATAGATTTCTTCCCGTAGTTTCACTCGGGAACAGCCAGATGTGAACCGCCAGCCACGTTTCACCTCTCACAAGAAAAAGTCACCATGACGGGTACACAAACACAAAGTTCAATAGTTATTTAACAAACAGGAAATTCACAAACACAACTCAAGCTAATTAGCAATCAAAGAACGCGGAACCTCTCGCGTATTAAAAATCAAACCGATATCGCATAGGGCAATGCAATGGCGGCCGTCCGCGCGACGCCATCCACGCTAGCAGTGTGAGAACCCCGCGGCCGCCTAGCGGCAGCAATGCGAAACGCCCGCGTTTTGTTTTCAAGCCATTATATTACAAACATCCCCCCGTCCCGGTCTGAGAAGCAGACCGCTAGCTTACTCTACGGGAAGGCGGGCGAGAGAGGTCACACCTCTCCTTAAAATCGAACCGTCGACCAACACCTCAGCCACACGCGGAGTGCCATCTCCGCCAAGAATCAAACGTAATATGCGAGCTCGTCGCCAAAGCAATGAGGGCAAATTTGCCTCTTTTAACAATACTAAATCACCCTCCCTGGGAGGCTCAGTCCTGTCTGTCCACTTCACTCTTTGCTGCAGCAAATGCAAATATTCAAGCGACCAGCGACGCCAAAAGTCCTGGCTCATTTGCTGCAACATTTGAAAACGCGACAACCGATATACGCGTTCGTCCTTCCACGGGTATTCGGGCAGGGCATTCAAAGGCCCTCCCACCAAAAAATGACCAGGGGTGAGAGCTTCCAAGTCATTTGGATCTGGAGATAGCGGACAGAGAGGACGAGAGTTGAGGACCGCCTCAACTTTACAAAACACTGTGGCCAGCTCTTCAAAAGTTAGAGCCGTTTCTCCGATAATGCGGCGGAGGTGGGTCTTTGCGGATTTCACAGCCGCTTCAAAAATCCCTCCCCAATGGGGGCAACTTGGGGGACTAAACTTCCAGGTTATTCCCCTTTGGGCAGCAATTTGACTTAAACTAGTACAATTTTTATCAATAAACACAGAAACATCCTTAAGATAATTTACAGTTCCCTTATAGTTTGTGCCATTATCAGACCTAATAAGGGAAGGTAGACCTCGACGCGAAACAAAGCGATCCAACGCGGCGACGAAGGCCTCCGTAGTCAGAGCTGATACCACCTCCAAATGGACAGCCTTGGTGGCCAAACAAACAAATACACACAAATAGCCCTTCACAATACGGGCATTACGAAAGGGAGAAGCCTTGATCGAAAAGGGACCGGCAAAATCGGTTCCAACGCCGTCAAACGGTCTCGAAGGTCGGATTCGATCAGCGGGCAAATCACCCATCTGTGGTTGCATCGTGGATGCCTTCAACCTATAACATGCAATACATCGAAACAGGACACTACGGATTGCTCTTCGGGCAGACAAAATCCAAAATTCGCGTTGCAAAATAGCCAACAAAGCATTGCACCCAGCATGGGCGTTACGAATGTGTCGATCAGACACCAAAAGCTGCACCAAGGGTCCGCCCTTGGGCAACAACAGAGGATGGCGAGTCTCATATGGAAGATCCGCCTTCCGGAGCCTGCCTCCAACCCGAAGAAGCCCATCCGAGTCGATGTACGGGTTCAAACGAGCGACCGCGCCCTTCAACTTAGCGCGTCCGTCGCGCAAAATACGAAGCTCTGACTCAAACCGTCCGGTCTGCACGACACGGACCCAATGCAACAATGCGCTCCGGCGCTCTTCTGCACCTGCAATCGGCTCCAACCGCTTTGCCTGTGGGTTTCTACAATTATGTATGAAACGCTTAATCCAACTGGTAACACCCAGAAGCTTATCCAAGCTACTATACCGAGCAAGTAGCCAATCCGGCTCCGACGTCGTCTCAGCGACTACAGCATGTACACGGAGCCCAGTCAAACTCAAAGAAGTAACATCTGTCTGACAGACAGGCCAAGATGTTTCTGATCCCATCAGCCACTCTGGACCCCACCAGAGCGGGTGTGACACCAATTCTGGTGCCGTACAACCTCGGGAAGCACAGTCCGCTGGGTTAAGCTCTCCCGGCACATGTCTCCATGTTATATCAATTCCGATATTCTGGATTTGGGAAACCCGATTTCCCACAAAAACCTCCAAGGTATGTGGGGCCGCGCGCAACCATGCAAGCGCGACCTGGCTATCCGACCAGGCGAAGATGTCTCGTATCTCGACCGTGGCCGCCAGCTCACTGGCAACGTGATGCAACAATTTAGAGAGAAGGTGAGCTCCACTCAACTCAAGCTTGGGGATAGTCAGCCTAGTCCTGATGGGGGCGACCTTGCTCTTCCCTAACAAAAGCGAGACATTGACCCGGCCATCGGCGTCAACTGTCCGCATATAGACTGACGCGGCGTAGCCTCGCTCCGACGCGTCGCAAAAGCCATGCAGGCTGGCTCGATATTTCCCGGGGGGCAATATTCGACGAGGCAAGGCAATCCGATTGACTTCCTTAATCGATGAAAACAACTCGAGCCAATCATCCAATGGAGAGCCAAACAGCGGCTCGTCCCACGAGACGCCCAAAGTCCAAAGTCTCTGAAGAAGACACTTCGCAGAGAATATCACTGGACTGATCCAACCGCTTGGATCAAACATACGAGCTATTACGGACAACACCGTTCTCTTAGTCCAGACTTTTGGTATTTCCAAGTCCACTTGGAATGTAAAAATATCGGTTAGCGGCTGGTACTGCATGCCCAGCACCGCTATCCTGTTGGGATCATCCACATCCTCAAACAGGTGAGGGTTCTGTTGGTGATCCTCCGGGATCCCTTCTAGAACTTTAGGCTCATTGGACAACCACTTACGTAGCTCGTAGCCACCTGTTTTCAATATTTCAATCAATTCGTCCCGCAGTAGGAGGGCCTCCTCAATACTTTGGGCTCCGGTGCACACGTCATCAACATACAAGTCACGTGACAGCACGGAAGCCCCACGGGGAAAGCGGATCCGTTCCCGCTCTGCCAATTCAAGCAATGATCTGATGGCGATATAGGGACTAGATTTCAAACCATACGTGTTTGTGTTGAGTTCATACACCGTCACAGGATCCTCAGGGCGCTCACGCCAGAGTATCAACTGGAATCGCCTGTCCTCAGGATGTATGACTGTCTGGCGGAACATCATCCGGATGTCCGCACCAAAAACCACTTGATGTCTTCTAAAGTTCAAGATGATGTCAATTATGTCCCTATGCAATTTGGGACCCGAATGCAAACACAGATTCAACGAAACCCCGTTCGAAGTGGGTGCGGACCCATCGAAGACGGTCCTCAATTTGCCTGTTGAGGCCTTCACCACCGCGTGGTGGGGCAAAAAATAATGCTCAGTTGAGCTCCAATCCACTCGAGCCGGAGACATGTGACCCAAATCCTCGTACTCGCGCATAAATTCAATATATTTATCGCGAAGTACGTGGTCACGCTGCATGCGTCGCTCCATGGACAGCAGTCGTTTCTCCGCAAGCGCCCTACTTTGCCCTAGGCTAGGACGAGAGGCAACAAAGGGTAACCTAGTTACAAACCGACCGGAGGGCAACCTCTCCGTGGTCGATCGAAAAAGGGCTTCGCACTCAGCGTGTTCCGGATCCATCCTGGAACTCATAGGTGGCTCCTCCACCTCCCAAAACCTTTGCATGGTCTTGGCCAAGGACGCAGATGCGACAACCGGTGGCTCCTCCGCGGTGCCATTATCAAACACAGGGCCCATCAGGGCAAAACCAAAAATCGTAGACACTGCCATCAGTGAAGACGAACCCAGAGCCTTCTGTGTACCCAACAAAATCCAACCCAATACGTCCGAGCCCAGGAGCAAGTCCACTGGGCCGGGATGAAAGACAAAGGGGTCGGCCAAATCCAGACCCGAAACCAAAGACAACACACCCGGCGGTATGTCTGTCGAGGGGTGCCAACCCGCAATGGTATCCATTACCATAGCCGAAGTCGTGATCCTCATTGTGGAGGACTTCAGCGAAGAAAAGGTGACAAGTGTCTGGCCCGTCAGACACTTCACTTGTATGCCACCAACTCCAAGAAGTGGCACAGGCGAGTCTTCCACGACTAAACCTAACTGGCGTGCCACTCGAGTGGTAACCAAACTGCTTTGAGCCCCTGAGTCCAACAGAGCTCTCAAATTAATGGCTTCCCCCACGACCCCATACGCGGACCACCGCGGTAGGGAGCAGAACCGTCCGCGGCTCTGTCCCAGCAAGGGAGCAAGCTAGTTACGGGCTCCCCACTCTCTCCAAACCAGGGGCGCGCCACTGACCCGGATAATATGGCGGGCGAGTGCACATCCCCATCTGAGGGGGCAGAACCCGCGGCCCGGCCATACATATGGTACGGCGGGTGGTACTCCAGCCGTGGGTACTCGTGCAGCGGTGGAGAAAACCGCTGCGGCTGCATGTGTTGGGTATTGGTAACCCGCGTGGAGGGTGTCCCCACTCTCACGTCCGATCTAGGGCCCCCGCCCATGGGGGCCCTATCCGGGGCCTGGCCAGTCACATACTGGCCACGACCTTGGGGCGCGTGGTCCCGGTCCGCCCAGACCCGCGCCGGTACGCGACCCCCTCCCGAGGGGGGGTGCGACGAGCGAAGCCGCGTCCTCCGTCCGATGGTGGAGGGCTTCGCGCAGGAGCGCCCCCGCCCATAGGGGACCCCTGCCTCAAGAACCGGGTGCCATCCCCGTTGCGGTTCATGCAAAGCATCGCGTGGTGCCGCCCACGGCATGCACTGCATGGTATGGCACTGGGACAGTCACGTGCATAGTGACCGCCCAAACAATAAAAGCAAAGTTCATGCCGCTTTGCCATGCGGCGCCGATCTTGTACTGGCAGTCCCTGCCAGTCCCTGCATTGCAGCAGGCTGTGGCCCATCCGACCACATTGCAGGCAGTCCGCGTCCCTCGCGACTGCTGCCGTGTGTGCAACCCGCGCACCAGCTCCACGCGGTGGCGGTTGCCGTCCCTGTTGGGGCCTCCCTCGCCATGAGGGTTCCAAGGGCCTACGTTCAGGCGCTCTGGATGGCGCTGAGTCCGTCATGGTATTCTCAGCAGCCCGTGCCTCAAACTCCAAAAACTTCACCAAGTCAGTGAATGTTGGTAGGGTGGTGCTATCCCGTTCCGCATTCTCGCGCTCAAATCGCGAGCGGATGTCATTGGGTAATTTGCCCAATACAATGTGCACCAGCAAAAAGGACCATTGGTCCACCGGCAGCCCCAGTGTGCGGAGCGCGTTACAGGCCACTGTAACGGGCGTGAGCAACTGCAGGCGCAACTGTGCCCTGTTGGCCACCTTGGGCAGGGCCATCAACTGTGCGGCGTGCGCATCCGCTAACAAACGTAAGTTTTGGTAGCGGGAGTTCAATAACTCCCAAGCCGTATCGTACTGGTCGTCCTCCACCCGGAGGTGCTGGATGAGCGACCGCGCTTCATCCTCAAGAGTGGAGAGGAGGTAGGCCATCTTCTGGGCCTTCGACAAATCCTGTCGTGCTACGACCAGGGACTCAAACATATTTTTATATGCTACCCACTCCTCCATCCTACCCCCAAAGTGGGACAGCTGAAGGGTGGGGAGCCGACCAGTAACCGCTGGTCCTTCCTGTCTAACAGGTGTGCGAGGGGCTGGTCCGCCAGCCTGTCTCGCCCTTATTGCGGTCACCGCCTCCGCGATATCATCGTGCAGACTCAGGATCTGGTCCATGTCCGCCATGTGACCTGCGTAGGCCTCCGGGGTAAGATCGGCTTCGGTAAGCGCCGCCATGGCCGCTTCCGCGCTAATCAATCGTGAGTGGAGGTGATCCGCTCTTAGCAGTATGGCGCCCTCCCTGTCCTTCCGGGACAGGAGTCCTCCGGCCGTCACAAACCATCTCAATTCGTTGGCGAGTGTCGCCCTAGCATTGGAGGCCTTCGCCATCGCGTCAAGTCACAAACAAAAAAATAACAAAAGGTAAATAAAAAACAACAAAATCAAGCAACTACACGAAGAACCGCGGTAGGTATGAGAATGGCACAAACCCGGAACGCACGGTACAAACCGCAAACAAATACAAAAAAGGTTACAAATATTCTTATACAAACAAACTAAGAAAAATCTAATAATTTTTACAAACAATTAATTATTTTTTACAAACGAACAAATAGAGGGTAGATAAACTACGCTCTGCTACCAGAAATGTGCAGAGCAACTACGCTCTGCTGCCAGAAAATGTGCGCAGAGCGAATCCGGACAAACGAAGCGGCGGGAAGAATTCTGTACCGGAACTTCACCGGGAAAAAACCACCGGTAAAAAATAAGTACCGGGAAGAAATCTCCACGCGGCACCACGTTTGCCCGACTAAAACCTAAATAACTTAACGCAGTCTGCTACCACCGTAGCTTATGAAGGGAGCTACAGGGCCCTATATGATAACCTAACCTATAAATTAATTACAATTGAACACTTACCAAATTAAATCTTCTTTCTCTTCGGATCCAAACTTGAGTGTCTTCGGGAAGGGGGAATTCCTAATCACCCTACCTAACCCTTGAGATCTCAATTCCCCAGGACAAATAAATAGATTTCTTCCCGTAGTTTCACTCGGGAACAGCCAGATGTGAACCGCCAGCCACGTTTCACCTCTCACAAGAAAAAGTCACCATGACGGGTACACAAACACAAAGTTCAATAGTTATTTAACAAACAGGAAATTCACAAACACAACTCAAGCTAATTAGCAATCAAAGAACGCGGAACCTCTCGCGTATTAAAAAATCAAACCGATATCGCATAGGGCAATGCAATGGCGGCCGTCCGCGCGACGCCATCCACGCTAGCAGTGTGAGAACCCCGCGGCCGCCTAGCGGCAGCAATGCGAAACGCCCGCGTTTTGTTTTCAAGCCATTATATTACAAACAAATTCTATTCCATTACTTGCACACTGACAGACCTAATTTCTCTTTTATATAAACCAATAGATAATGCAAATATGTCTAGACTATTGTAATATGTATTGAAATTATGGCATGCGCGATATATAAAAGTGTTATGAGAGTAATTCGTTTTCTGTACTGGAGTACTCGTACAGTCTTTTTTAAACGGTTTTATTTTACATCCTACTTCCTACTAATATTATAAATGCGAACGAAAGTTTGGATTTGAGTTTGTGAGGATGTTTGTTACTCAATCACGCAAAATCTACTGGACGGATTTCGATGAAATTTGGTATACGGGTAGAAAAATACCGGGAATAGCACATAGGGTACTTTTTGTCCCAAAATTCCCACGGAAGCGAAGCCCCGGGGCGCAGCTAGTTACATTATAAAATATAATAATTCTCAAAGATACAAACTGCAAGCTCCACTTTTTGTAAAAATCTGTTTACTTTTTAACACAGACACAGAAATATTTTTCAAATAGTAATAATAATAATGGTAGTTCCAAAGATTCAGCGTTCAAACAAACTCTTTAGCTTCATTAAAATAATGTAAATTAAGAAGATCAAAACAGTGTATCGGAGTAGAAGCAGGAATTCAAAGAAACATATCTCTACAACATTAGTTTAGATTTAGAAAGATTAAGCTAGATGCTGAGTCGAGTCTTAAGAAATTATCCACAGTCAAGAGTCTTGGAAGTAGGTCAACTTGCCATGAGAGGGCCGCGCACAGCAGCGTTGCGATACTCTTCGAGAGTTCAGACCTTGGATGCAAATATGACAAGGAATCTTTCTTTTTTTATAAAAGATGGGTTTGCTCTTGACCACAGTCTTGCCCGAGGACAGAGATGAGGTCTACGATGTAGCGTGTTTACCTAGAAGCACTCTAGTTTTGAAGAGAGTCAGGTTGCATGTGCTCGTGAACCCATAATAGGGCCGCGCGTAGCGTTGCGATACTCTTCGAAAGTTCAAACCTTGGATGCAAATATGACAAGGAATCTTTCTTCTTTTTACACCCAAAGGTCAGCAGCAAAAAAACCTTCATTTTAGACCCGGTAATAGGAATTACCGGGACTAAAATTTCAATAAAGGTTTTTGAGGTGAAATTTCAAGCGCACTGAACTTTTATGGGTGTTGAATTAGACTTAGCCAAAACGCTCGGTAAAGTAACGCTTGTTCGGGTGAAGTCGGCTCGAGTCGACGACGAAGGGACCTCGCCTTTAAGAAGTTTTCACTTCTGTTCAGCATTTACAATTTTTTTTTTATATTCTGACAATTATAATATTTTTTGTAAAAAGTGTTTCTATAGAGATCATATTGCCAAAACTTCTTCATATATTAAAGTTATTCAAGTGATTAAATTTTGATGCCGGCTTTAGCCAGAGACTTCGCTCGTGTAAATCCTTTGGGCACAAATCTTTCAAGCCTGTGGCAGGATGATCATCAATGTTCCTTAGCATTAATAGAAAATTACCATAATAATAATAATATCATTTATTTCAGACCATGGATCCATTCATTAAATTGCTGACACAAAGAATTAGATTATATTAAAATACAGCACATCACTTTCATTTTACATAAGATTAATATTGCCGTACTCGTTCCCGAGGCACTGGCGAATGTAGTTCAGACCAATGTCTCGAGAACGGGCCGTCCGTCCTCTCTGCTATAACATTCAGGAGACTGTTGGGACTGCCCCGCATCCTGCGCTTTAAGGATGTCGCACGCTTTCGCATTGTAGCGAAGAAGCAGTCAACCCTGGCTTCTGCAAACATCCCGGACGCGCTACAGAAACGGGGCAGTCGCAACAGTATCCTAAATGCATTATTATATTGAACGCGGAGAGCGCTGTACGCCTTTGGCGAATAGAGAACCCACAGGCTGCTGGTATAGAAAGAGGTGCAATACGCGCGGAATAAAGTAACTTTTACTGCTTTAGAGCACCGAGCAAACCTGCGGGCAATCATATTAGCCCTAACCGACAGCGCCCGCCTTTCACGTTCAATATCCTTGTCGTCTTTAAGATCATCTGTGACAATATGTCCTAAATATTTAAATTGCTGTACCCGCTTTATGGGCACCCCACCCAGCCAGACAGGGGGCACAACTGTCGGACATTTGGTCCCAGCCTTAAATACCATAAGTTCACTCTTACTTGCATTGTATTTCAACCCATGCTCGCTGACGTATCGCTCACATACGGATATGAGCTCTCTGAGACCTCCTATCGACGCGCTCAACAGCACCATATCGTCTGCGTAACTAATATTATTAAAACAAACTCTGTCAATATGACATCCGACATGGAGACTGCTGAGCTCGACGATAAGTTCGTTAACGTACAGATTGAACAGGGTCGGAGAAGTCAAACCGCCTTGTCTCACACCACAATTCAATCTGTACGAATCCGACAGCCTACCCGCCCATTTGACATTGTTAACTTGGTTTCCATACCAAAATTTCAAAATATTGATAAGTTCTGAAGGAACGTTAATGCTTTTAAGCTTTTCCCATAGGATGTTATATGAAACCAAATCAAACGCCGTCGACATGTCGAGAAAACAGGCATAGACAGGCGTATTTCGAGCGGTATAATATTTGACAGCATGCTTTAAACATACAATTGCACTTTCCGTGGAGAGTCCCCTTCGAAAACCATATAGTACTTCCCCACCTGTGTTTTTCCGTACATTTCCTCAGTCACATCGCATATTTCGCGCGGAGACTTGTACATAAAATTTTACGACTTGTGACTGTAATTTAACGGTTATTGCTCTCGTAAATGTTTCCGATACCAACACTGAAATTATATATTTTCCAGCCGATATTTCTATACAAGCCACGTCCCGGGGCTTCGCTCCCGTAGGATGCTAATATGGGACCGGGTGGTCAAAAAAATATGTATTTGGGTAAATGCACAACTTAATGCTCTAAAACTTTTAATACGACTATGTTTTCGAAAATGTGTCTCTTTTTCGAGATATAATCGTAAAACCGCAACAATACCCTTTTTTGTAGGAACATTTTCACCCCCTTTCTACACAACTTTTTGGATAAGGAAAAACTAGGATAGTCAGTCATATTGGGCAACAAGTAAAGCCATTAAAATAGTAAAATCTCTTGTAGACTTAAAATTCGAATTGTATCTCTGGAAATCATATTCTCTAGCAAATAAAATAAAAATAAAATCCTTTAAGGAAATATTTACTCATAATCTAATACTTGTTTGCTCTAATACTCGGCATTTTTCCGATAATTTCTATTTTTGTTTCCCGTTTATCGTGAGACGTATTGATTGTTTGGTAAACAATAATATTTCTGCTAAGTCGTGGGCTCCTTCGTCGTGGGCGACATCTGTTTATTTCTGTCTATTTGGCGCTCAAGGCGGGTTTAAAACTCAAACTTGCGGTCCAACTTTCTAAATCATTACGATAAATACAATAAGTAGTACAGGAAAGCATTTTAAAATTTTATTAATATCAATTATCTTTCGTAAAATGAATTAGTTTTTTTTTAATTACTTAATGAAAGTAATTAAAAAAAATTCAATAATCATTCAATAAATATTATTTCAATATATCAATTTCAATATATTCAATAATCATTCAATAATCGAAGCAAAGTGGCAGATAAAAACAAACAATTTTCATCATGAATAATTCGTTGATTTAAATTGTCGGAATTCATAGCACGCACCTCTGTATTGCTTGGCCTAATTACCATAGAGCATCAATATGTATTCTGACCACAGGCTGGCATTTCGTTCATTCACGTAGTTAGTACAGCTTTCGTTTTGTTTGTAGTAGAACGCTAAACCAAAAACTGTGATAGATATGGACCAATGTGGAAGTCTAAGGGAGGACTTTTTCCAACCGTGCTTTTTTTCTAAAATGATTATAATGATAAATAGAAACAGTAAGTAGATGTATGAATAAATAAATGCTTTACAGTTTGTCTTTATTGATTTCTTCTATTAGTACAAAATTAACACAGTAAGCTGCAGTCTATCATCAATACATATAAAACTGTAACTGGTATGTGTACTTTAGAAACATTTAAAAAAATATATGGGATCTTTCTAGGGCTAATAGAAGCCAAAATTATTTTTTTAGAATTTTTGTTTGTCTGTCTTTCTGTCAGTCTGTGTGTTTGTACGCGTCACACAAATAGACTAGGTACTGGGTGAAAATTGATGCAGTTTTCACTGTTATATTGTTGAAGGTCTAGCTTAAAATCTGTCGTAGGTTTCATCTTGATACGCCACCGCTTAGAACCTGCGATATTAATAATAGTAAATTACGCGCGGACGAAGACGCGGGAATAGGATAGTTGAATATAAAAATACCTTTTTAATGAACTAACTAAAACCAAACAACAAAGGTTAATCAGATTTCCAGCACAAATCGATTTCAAAGGGTATCTTAATTTGCCAAATTTATTCATTGAATACATTTTGATAGAGATTAAATCAAAAGTACTGGAACAACAAATAAAACCATACACTCGCTGCATACATTATCGACTCTAAGAGCAAAATGAAATTTGTTGATCGTTTGTTCGTTTGCAGTTTGTTTACTCTATGGAAATTAAATTGTTATCGGCTACGACCTCGCTACGCCATCGGCTACGAGTGCTACAACGCGTAGGCACTTTAGTAGCAGTTTACGCGTCGTAGCAATATCGTAGCTGCCTCGTTATGTTGTATTGAAATTACTTACATCTTGTATTTTACTTTGTATTCGTAAATGTGTCTTGAACAGATACGATTATATTTATTTGTTCAAATTCTTTTTACCAATATCTTTTCGCTAACAATATTTCAACCTCCATATATAGCGAAGAGTAAATGTGGAAAGACCATCGAGATATTATGTAGGAAAGACCCTATTTTTGTTCATGATAAGATATGTATTTTGAATGTCCCTGTAGGATTTTATCAACTTTGAAGGTACATAAATACTACTTCATATTTGATTTAAGTATAGTAACTAAAATTATAGGATATAAGATTTTATAGAAAAAACTGATGGTACAAAATGACCACTGATATTATTTATATTGTGTAAATTTGATGTTTGATAAACTGTCTGTCTTGTACCGCAGTCATCTCTTAACAAATAGATAATAGTAAACAATTTCTACTAACCTACTAAAGAAAGAAACAATCATATAAACACCATTGCACTATAGTTCGTCTAGAACAAGCTAGCTGGACAAAAGTAACTTTAAGATTTCCAAGAAACATTAGTGTGAGTAGTTAGCCTGATAGTTCATTACAACATTAATGCTCATTAGATTTACATTCATCGACATAAACATTGGTAATGAGGGTAAGTAATAAAAAACTTTGATAAATGCATAAATTTAGTTGAGATTTCGCTTCTAACAATACATCGTGTTATAAGTATGTTTCATTGTTTTTGCTAATTTTTAGTGATGGATTCGGTTCTTAAGGATAAGTACTATTTTCTCAATTGCTTAATCAATGTATTAAAGATTGTTTTGGTTAATTAAATAACTTGCAATCACGACAAAGTGATTTGTGTTGCCTTGTGTGAATTCATTAGACAATAAGTAAAATTCCCCGGCTTACCCCGAGCCAATTTTTATTTTAAATTATACTTTTAACTATCTTTAATATTTTAAAGGCAAAAATTTTTGCTCGATTTTTGCTCAAACTTATTTTTTTAGGAACTTAGTTTCTAAATCTCAAAAATATACTTTTTCGAAAAGTGAGTGAAACATGGCAAAAATAGCGCCATGTTTACGTATATATCAGGTATTTACGATTTAAGTGGCATATCTTAACAATCTTTGAAGCATATTAAGCTTGTTATTACTAGATTTATTTCAAAACTCGGTGAAAAATCTAAGAAATCTTGAAGGATCCTGGACAGATTTTTAAAAGCTTATACTGAGTGGCTAAAACGTGCCTTAATATTTGAAGTATACTGTGATCTTGCGCAGCCATTTACTTCGTCGGAGAATCCACCTGGACCTGGCAGACCAATACTAGATATTGCAATCGCCAGCGCCAAGACAAAGCGTAGACCTGTGAAAGACTTAGTTAAGTCTCGAAGTTCAGAAGTTTCCAGTAGTGGTTGCAACTGAAATTTCCAGTAGACTATCAGGAAAACGAACTGTAGCAAAATTGTTAAAAGAGATTAATGAGAGTCCTGAGAAATTGAAAGAACGAACATCCAGAATATAAACAACAAAGGTGTCTTAGCAGTGACGAGGCTCTGGCCTACATCGTTGACTCAAAATCTACTACTGTAAAAAAAACTGGATCGCTACCTACCTCCCAAAGTTTTAAGTTTAATTATTTCATCAAAACCTGATGCTTAATCCAGTAATATCCCAAGTAGCTTTCGAAATAATTCTGAAGATTATTGTATAGATGACTCTTCTTCATGATGAAGGAAATAGTGACAACGAATTAGATGTTGATAACTTTTTTATGTTTTTTATAAATATATAAAACTCACAAATTTATTATACAATATATTTGTGAATTTTATAGCATATAATGCATGAAATGTGAATGTTTAATAATACTATGTTGCCCTTTGTAGTATTAGGTAAGTTATTAAAGACAAAAAATAAACAAAAAATAATAATTAAATATTTCTTTCATAAATATGTATTTTTATTTCATTAAGTAATGCCTCATGCCTTGCCAACAACTTTTAACGTTTTAAACAATCATATAACAGTTAGTCCTACCTATTGAAAGCAAAATATAACAGAAAATAATTTTGTCCAGCTAGCTTGTTCTAGACGAAACACAGTGCATTGGGTTGAAAAAACTTCCTTATCAAAAAATATTGTTCCCATTTTGCTGCCTTTCCGTGACGATTTCAGGGTAAATTTACCCATCAAGTATTGCAAGTTCAACTCATTGTTCAGCAAGGATGTTGTGAGAATGGAATATATTGTGTAAACAGTGATGTTTAACATATACCATCCTCACAACATTCTCACAAACTTTTGCATGAATGATATTAGTCTCTTGATACAAAATTTCATTTTAAATATTCTAAAACTTTCTCACATAACGAAGACCCTCAAAAGGTAACGTTTCTCACATGAAAGCCTACGTTTAAATTTATTTCACCTACTCTAACCGCCACCGCAAAATCTGTGGTATTGAGTTCGGGCGATATATCCTTTTGTAGAGAAAAGCCGCTTATCCTACTTAATGAATATTTCAGCGCCAGCATAGAATACTTCGGTACAGAAATTTCACTGTGGACTGGGGTGGAAACTAGCCAATATCCTTACTAATATTTTGTTTATTTGTTTATTACCTCTTCACGCTTCATCTACTGAACCAATCTTCCTGAAATTTCGCATACACAAAGTTAGAAGTACTGAGAAGGACACAGTACCTTTCATCCCGGGAAAATGGTGCTTTTTCCCGGGAGACATCAGCGCGGGCGAAGCCGCGGGCAAAAGGTAGTAATTGATAAATATAAATTACTTACAAAAACCCCGACATCACATTGAATAAATGCTTGTTACTCCTAAAGGGCTAAACCAATTTCAATTATGGCTAAGAACATTCTCGATTAAATCGCATCCGTTTGAGAGCTACGATGACAAAGACAGAGATACAGATCCATAGACACGTCAAACTTTTAACACCCCTCTAAATTCGCGACAAGCTGCGCTGCGATCGTGAGCGTTGACTGACTGTCGTCATCATATAACTTTTTTTTTGGAAATTTCCTTCTTATGGTACGGTCAGCGATCATACCTAAACTTCGAAGTGGTACACACGTGGTACCCCACTGGCTCCGTATCCATTGTATTCGATTATTTCGGGAGTGAGTCGCGTTTTTAAAATTTATGGCCTATTAAGAGTAACCGTTTTTGTTAACGTTGCGTGAAGTGTTCGATCGTTTTCGGAGCTCTGTGATCAATGTTGGGACGTAGAACAGCTATGTCTTAAATAAGTGATACCTACGGTAGGTATTACTTATTTAAGACATACACATATGTGTCTTAACAGTAGAACTTTTTGTTTTTACTTGGCGTATAAAAAGCTAACTGAACCATATAACTAGTTACAACTTATTGGTCTTATCTAAGTATTTAATTTAATGTATAATGTATTTTAATGGGTCGTTGTATGTAACCTAAAAAAACAGATTTTATTTATTTATTTTTTTATGAAATAAATGTAGATTAACAAATGCATGCAGCATGTTATTGAAATTGTAAGAAATTGTTACTATAGGTTAAAGGTGCTTTACCAAATACGAGAATATTTAAGTGTACAGTTAAGAATTTATCTTTGTGAAAGTCTTATTCTGTCAAAACTAAACTATGCTGATGTTGTAACAGGAAATTGTTTACTAGCACGTACTAAAAAACTCATCCAACGTGTCCAAAACTCATGTGCGAGATATTGTTTCAACATTCCCAGAAGAACTCACATATTCAATTCAATTCAATTCATTTATTCAATAACAATTTTACAATTGTGTCTGAAATTCTTATAAGTAATTACATAGTAAAAAATAAAACTTAATCTAGGTCATTTGAAGAAATCCTCAATCTCATATTCGTTTCGCTCCAATTAAGAAAATAAAGTCGGTGCCAAATTAAGAAAATAAATAATCTAAATTAACATTAGAATCATGTAGTATAAATAAAATGCCTAACTAAACAATTATATAATATCCTTACTCCTGCACTGGGCACCGCCTTCACCTCGTTCAGTAGGTGGCATGCCAATACATTTTTCTTTCTTTTTGATAAATCTGCCTATATGTTATTTCATGTTTTTAAGTTTTATGATGGAAGTCGGTTCATTTTTTTTTTGGAAATTTTTTTTATTCAGTACTGTTGTTTGGTGTAGTTAAAAACAAAAGCCCTTCATATTTATTTGACAAACTTCAATTCACAAAACGAGCAAAAATACCTGACCTCTTGATTTACCCTACTCATAAAACTGCCGCATTTCGTGGTAGCTTCAGATATGCTGCAACAAGATGTTGGAACAATATCCCACCCCCAATCAGAAACTTGCAAAATGTTAGGTCATTCAAAATTAAACTCAAAGAACATACTTTAAACATTCAAAAGTCTTGAAAATGTAGCAATCTGTTTTATAATAACTATTTACATACATACTTACATAAATAGCCATTAGTGTAACCAAAAGTTTCACCTGAACTTCAACTTATATTTCATTGAGTTTCAACTTATATTTCATTTTGTATACAAGTTTTATTTTTTACTATTTTTTTTTTTGTCTTTTTATTGTTTCTTTTTTTTTATTTTATGGCATCCACGGAAGACCAGCATCGTGGTTCACGCCACGACATATGCTGAGTGGAGACCATTTTGGTACAATAAATTGTTGTAAAGAACTACTCCTTGTTCTGTGTTCATGGAATATGTATTTTTTGTATCAAATAAACATTTTTTCTTTCTTTCTTTCTTTCTTTCTTTCAAATTTTTATTGGACTAAAATTTAGTTTCAGATTCATTCGAAGCTTTATTAGCAAGTAACAAAAGAGGTCCAAAATACAAGTCAAACTTTTAAACCACGTTATCAAAATCTTTCATTTCGATTCTGACTTATATAATTCAGATTTCAATATTCTATTTCACGCCCAACATAGAAAGTATGATATATCATTCTCTTTTACATTTAAAACTCCTGAAAACATTACCCTTCTTTTGTGAAACGTGAAAACCCCACATCTTTATGTAGAGTCTCAATTGTAGAGTTCTGAGTTCCGACAATAGACTTACTTTGTCGCACAACAAAAGCGTGTTCCGTTTTCAAAGTTCGCCGGATGTGAAGCCATGTAGAGCAATCCGGGACAGCCTCCATTTCCGGTATTCAAATGAGGGTAGACGAAGGGTTGATCAACTCTGACATAAAAATTTGAGAAGTGAAACTGTCAGAGTACCTAACTGTTTTTATTCCTGTTTTATTTTGATTATGAATTTGTTTATGAATAAATGAATTGAATTGATTAGCTAAAACTTAGCGCAAGTTTTCTGAGATATTAGCAACAGTAATCACGCGAACTAAGTCGCCAAATCTAGTTTGTAATATATTCTTGTAGATTGCCATTTCAATGAAAATAAGGAAAGCATTTTTCTAAAATTCATTTTAGTCAGAAAATACTTTAATTTTAACCGAGCATACCTTTCTACTAGGAAGAAAGAAAATCAACTTAACATCGATTTTACTCTGGCATTGTTCTTTTGCAAAACTTTTGATGTAAAGTTTTTACGGCAGAGATCTTCTACCTGGACAACAAAGCCTTTTAATGAAAGTTATAATCTTTAATTTGATGTCTATGAATGTAGGCATAGACGCGTTATTTTGCCGCCGCCGGCTTAAGCCGTATAGGACTCTGAAGCTCCTTGTCTTACATACAATCGTTAATGCGAAGACCTCGATAACTATTACAAGCAGAGTAAAACTTCTGAATTAAAATCAGGACCTTGTCAATGGACTCGGACCCGTAGAGATAGTGAGGAGAGACCTTAAAACTATTGTTTAATGTCCTAAATGGGACAGATTGCAATAAAAGAGAAGTTAAAAAAAAAACATACAATCGAATCGAATTTAAGTTCGAATTGTTTTTAATGAACGTCAGAGCAACTGTATACCAAAATTTCATCAAAATTCATCAAGTAGATTATGCGTGATTCAGTTACAATCATCCACATAGTATACAATCATTGAAACCGCAATGCTTCTATGCTGGTCTGGAAGCGAAGAAAACATAGAACGTGCTAGCTGCTTTTCTTCCCGCGCAGATTGTAAAAGTCAATCGAGGGAAAGGGCTTTAAACTGGGGATTCCTCCACTCCTAGGCGATGGGCTAGCAACCTGTCACTATACCTGAATCTCCATTCCATCAGAGAGCCCACTATTCAGCTAAGCGTGGCCTTCGAGCCTCACGACTCTTGACTCTGTCTACCCCGTAAGGGATAAAGACTAGTACTTATGTATGTACTTAAATAAACTTTTATATAGAATACACAATTTATCGAAGACCCAGTTCGATATCCAACTAATACTAAACTAATAGACAACACTAGTTCGTACTTGCAGTTCGACAGTAGTGCTTCTAGTTCGCAACTGGAATTCATTGAGGATCCAACTAGGAGTTACATGTTAACTACGAGATAGTTGGAGGTTTTACCCGTTGTCCCATCAGTATGACCCCTGGTGGGTCGACGGTTGATGTTTTTTCCCCGTGTATCAACTTCGTCAAATTTGAAAAGAAAGCATGTTCGAGAAGAGCATTATTTTATTACGGTCGAATCACCTCATAACTTGATATTATCATTAACTCATATCAATGCAACATCAAATTGTCATCATAGTCCTTTGGTCCAGTAGTTTTTGTGATCACACAAAAACTACTGGACCAAAGGACTATGGGCGGAATCGTCCCCACCCACCAACAGAAATGAAACATAGGTCAATCGACATATCTTGGCAAGCTGATATTTTTTACTATGGGGTCGTTGCCCAAATGCATGGAGTTTTCATGGTATCGAACGTTATACAAATATTTATCCCAACATTTTTATATGGAGCCCAAATATTTGTACAAAATGTTGTTTTTTTTTAATAACCCCACTGATTTATGAAAGAAATAGGATTTTAATGAAATATTAGATACTTTAGGAACACTTTGGCATCAGTTTCATTTGTTGGTAAATCCTATACATTTTTATATGGAGCCCAATTATTTTTACATAACTTTTTTTTTAAATTAACCCCACTGATTATGAAAAAAAAAAAGTATTTTAATGAAATAATAGACATTTTAGGAACACTTTGGCATTAGTCCCATTTGTGTTGGTGGGTGGGGACGGAGCCCATACATTGGTGCCCTATGTCCTTTGATGTGGATTTCACTGTTGTTGTTGAAGGTCCAACTTAAAATCTAGCGTAGGATTCATCTTGATACACAACTTAACACCTGAGATATTAACAATAATAAATTACGCGTGGACGAAGTCGTGGACACAAGCTAGTCTTGAATAAGACAAGTCGGTATTGTCCGTAACCTCAAAAGAATATATAGAGATTAAAAACATCCTGGGTCTCAGCAGATGGTCTGATGGTCCGGGGTCAGCTCGGGAACTTTACAAATAACAAAACTTCGTCTAATTCCCCGAGGCAACTGGGGCACTTTGATGTAATGCTCGTTAAATTAAACATTTGTTATCGTAGATACAGGAACCGACGGTAAAAATGGAAATAAGTTTTTCTTTGAAAAAAAATGGGGACAAGTTGTTTATTAGTTGGAAACAGTGAAGAAGAGCAAGATTAAATGCGTAAAAAAATCAAATCGCAAAAATTTCACTCGTGTTGGGAGCTTACTCGTATGTCGGGTGCTTCAAACCAGGTCATACCACAACTTCGAGCAACAAGGACTTCCGCGAGCGTAAGGAGTCCGTGTTGCTCTATTCACCACAACAATGTACTAGTGGTTCTGTGAGAACAGTAGACCTCGCGAGCCCTTCCACGAAATAACCGATATTTTACCGTGTCCCTGGCTTAGAAGAGTTTTGAAACTAATGAATACCAATGCTGTAAAGAAAGTAAAAAGTTCTTGTGGTTGGTCAATACCACTAAAAAATTGACTGAAACCTGCCTTTTCCGCCTCGAAATAATATAAATAATAAAAATCGATTCGTATCGTGACTCTGGTCGAGGACAGTCGGGTCCGGCGCTGTTGCGCAACACGTGCGCGACAGATGCTAAAACTTCAACTGAGACTAGTGTAAACTAAAATTTGTGTTGATTTTGTTTATTTGAATATCTTGCATTTCAATTTATATTGAGATAATGATAGTGCGCTTTGATATATTAGTGGTTGGTTCGTAATTGTTAGTGAGTGCAAGTGATGAAGGAGAATCTAGAAATCAACGTGCGTCGTGTCATGTCGACGTGCCCGGTGAGATCTTTCTTTGTTAAACGCACAACATGCGATTCGAGCGGCGTGTCTGTTATTATACTAAATTCGTACTAAGTAAACTTCACGGCTTAGATACTTAAAGGGCGGAGGAGGCCCATTTGTTGTGTAAATCCATATTGAGTTGAAGTATAACAGAAAAATACTGACTCAAAATACATACATGTTATATAAGTGCATACATTTTATAATTATTGTATTGAACTCAGTACTAAGCAGTTATGCTCTTCGAACCTTTCTTCCGTCATTCAATCAATTCAAACGAACTATTCGCACCAGCTTGATCCCCAGCCCAACCATTTGCAATGCATATGTGCAAGACAAAATCCACATAAAAAAACTAACCCATTAGGAGTGGGCGTTATATAGCATCAATCGTTTTCACAACGTTGTGCCCGAACCACAACGCAAACGTTGTGGGTGATTTTGACAACGATCTATTTCTCACAACGCCAAAGTCCCGTGATCCCGTCGCGTTGTCATGACAACATCACAAAAGGCGTTGTATTTGTAACGAATGAAACAAACATCTAGCTCAACCACCCGTTATGCGTAGGATGAAAAGAGACGGACGTCCAATTAGTTAAGATATTTTGGCATTATGCAGTTGTGCGATAGTCTATCTTATTGTATTGTAATAAGACCGATATAGATAATTGCGTTACTTGCACAATTTCTTTCGTTTTGTTTTGTTGACAATGAATGCACGTGCTACCTAAAAACAATAAAGAAAGTCCCTTAAACCATAAAAGGGTTAAGGGACTTTTTTTAAAATAAATGGATGGATGGTTATTTTAGTTTAATATCATATTTTTTGCCAGTGTGTCGATACGTCATGGCCGGAATTATTTAAGTTCGTTTTGATTACCGAACTTATAGATACATTAATGAGCAAATTGTAAATCTCGTATTGTAAATAAGTGTGTTTTGAACTTTTTTGTGAATTAAAATGTCGCGTGTAAATACTAGTTTATTGTGGGACTACTTTGAAAAGCAAGACAGTGTGAAAGGCTAAGTGTAATATTTGTAATATATTAATTAGTTAGATTAGAAGACAACAATAGGAAATTTAAAGACCCATCTAAAAAATAAACATATTGAGGCCTATCGCCAAATGGCGAACATTCAACAAAATGAGCGTCAGACAGCCGCAATATCTCAACATTCGCAACCTTTAGCCACCTTGACCATGGCACCATCAACATCGGAGCCTGCATCTGACACGTGAACGTGCTCAACAGCTGTCGCGATTGCACAAAAAGTGCCATCAAAAAGGCCTATTCAGAACAGAGTGGACGGGTACATACCCAACGGTGCGGGTCGGTGCTCTATTTTGAAACGATCTATTTTACAACGACCGCGGTGGTAGTACGTCCATGGAAGTAGTAAGTACTTGTACAAAGTACTTACTACTTCCATGAGTACGTCTCACAACGTTGTCTAAAATAGACGTTTTATATAACGTTGTGAGAATGCCGGTAACGTTTCGTTGTGTTATCTGAAAAACGCGTAACGACCCATATCTATAACCCATACTTGAAAATTCTCAGAGAAAAGGTAAAGGGCTTTAAAAGTAAAAAAAGGCAATAAACTTCGGATAGCTAAAAAAAAACTATGACCTGCCTTCGAGTTCGGCAACAAAAAAAAAGGGTCATTTATGGCTCTCTATTGTTGGTTATCTTGCGTGAGCACAGTGGCATTCGCATCTAATTAGGTAAATATTTTTGAAGTTAATAGACATAATTAATATAATTACACGCGATGCAGCTGATAAAAATTTACATCTATAATCACCATGTTTTATTATAATGAATCCTTTCCACAGTTTTCTCCGATTTTTAGAATACATCAGCTACAACGGCAAGAATTCGCCAAATCGAGAACCATACGAAACATATCCCAGCAAGGCAAAATAGTAATAATAATGTTCATCCAGAACCAAAATGGAGGTGTCAATAAAATCTTGTACTCAACTACATATTAGACTCAATATCTGCACCTTTCTCAGTCTTTCATGGAACAACAAACACCATTTACAAAGGAACATTGATTTACTAATCACAAAAAAGGAGGCATCTAATTTCTAGATAGAAGACATCTATCAATTGAAAGAATCACCCGAAAATAAAGAATTAACCATCATAAAGAAGAAATCAGAGATAGAAATGCTGTTTCCCAAGTTGACCATTCTTCAGATTTATCAATCTTGAAAATAACAACAAAATTCTAAATACATACATCACATCTTTTTCCAGTTTTTATCATCCTATTGTCTTCTCTCAGGATCATAATTTTATTATACTCTTTGTCTTGAGTATGTTAAAGGACTGGTAACAAGACATCAACAATAAACGAATAATTATTATTTTTAATACTGTCTGGCCGTACCGGCCAGTTAGAACATTAGAAAAAAGTAGAAGAAAAAAAAGAGTGCTAATTTTAAAAATGTGAACAAAGATGCTGCAATATTCAACGTTGTAGTTCAGTTTTAAATTGTTTTTGTGATAAATAGTTCTATTGATATGTTAAATTAAATATTAGATTCAGTGTAAAGTGAAACCCAGTTCTTTGTATAATAACAGTGCAATATAGTTCAGCAGCTGAAGTTCGATTTCTTTAGTCCAGTTCCATTCGGACATCCCATTTTCACCGCTAGTACCACGTTGTACAAATATAATGGAGGTCATCTGGATAACCCAAACAATAAAGAGAACGAATTATAAGAGAAAAAGACCCACCATAATATTACAGAGAAACAAAACTGCATATCTGATAAGAACTACGAAAACTAAAACAAGAAAAACAACGGACTGAATAATAAATTAAACAAAGAAACAAGATAACCACACTTAGAAAGGATCTTGAATATCCGCCACCTAACCTTCTTTGCCCGGTAGCAAAAGAGAAACCAAAATATCCACATTCGACCATCTAATCGGACAATGGATTTCTAAGAAAACAACCTTAAATAGCGGTCATTCGTTCGAAGTACCTAATTACACTACAGACCATTTGATAATTTGACAAGTTTTAAGAATCTATCGATAACAAGATGTGTGCATCATCTGTGATAGAAGTTTTAAGAACACAATAAAAATAACCGTCAATCCGCCGAGTGAAATAAACATCTGGAATAGAACTTCCCAAATAAGAAAAAACTCCTACTCCCCGGATTACTCCCCGGATTACAAGCATCGTTGTCTATGAGAATTGGCTACCTCTACAACTTCGCATTCAAATAAGAAAATTAATTCATATAATGTATTAACTTGTAATCCAAAACACACAGTGACGCCAAAGAGAACTACATACTTCTACAGCAACGCAATCAAATAAGAGGAAACTCATCCGCCTCAGATTGTCATCCTACGTTTTACGAAGTGATACCAACGAGTATAACTAGCGAATGTTTGCCGCTTCGCAATCAAATAAGAAAACTTCATACGTCTAATGGTTATCCTACGCCACACGAAGTGATGCCATCGAGAACAACTAGCTAAAGTCTACCGCCTCGCAGTCAACTAAGAAGAATCTCATATGTCTCAGACCATCATTTTTTACACTACACTACACGCAAAGATGCCAACGTGAACAACGGGCAACTTCTCACCAACGCTCTCCTCCGTCGTACAACCCGTCCTCCTGAACTCCTATATTGGCTATAGGCTGCATAGTCGGTCGATTGTGGTCGGCCGGTTGCGGCTAGTCGACCTCCTTTCCTATCCCAGAGCGTGTCACTCCTTACAAATTTGTGCCCCCTGGTGAAAAATTCAATCCGATTCTATTTATTTGACATAAATTGAATTGAATTGAATTTTGTATTCGGCTTGTCCGTTCCTGCCTCAGAGCTGGCTGGGTGTGGCACCTATGTTCATGTTCATGCGTGTTGAGTCCTGTTTGAGACGCCGTCGGACGCGCACGCACCCACTTCAGCTCCGGTCCAAACAAAGACAAAAACCGCGCGCGACCAGATGTTTAGAACGCTCGTCGTATAAACCTTTGGCTAGAATCACTTGCACAGTTATTGTAATATCTTTCTACAGTTCTAACTGTAATATAATATAAAACATTGCGCGCGTCGGGGTTCAATTATTAAGTATTTTTGGTGCTTTGTTATTTTTTAATTGGCCTCCTGTCGTGAAAGTACAGTGAGCACCCAGAGTAAATAGTGCTACCCAAATCTAAACAATTCTCCTGGCTCAAATTATTAATAAAAAATTGTGATTGTACTGAATAGTGAAACAAGAACAGTGTGTGAACAAAATCTATAACCAGCGGGTACTGCACGAGCTGATACATCCGGGTGAGGACGTTCCTTATATAAGGCTCCAACTAATGTGCTTAATAGCCCTTCCCTACACAATCAACAGTTTCTCTCAACTAAATTTAATTTTACCGATAATTAATTGCATACACTGTAGCCCTAGTCAGACAGCTGACCTGTTAACAATACAATAAACCAACAACAAAGAGTATACAGCACAAGGGAGCAAACAGTAATAAAGACAAGCCGCTATCTAGTCGCGATAACCATATTTTTATTTAAAAAAAGTCATAGTCAAACCATAGTAATAATATTGCATGGCGTCAATCTATTGCATGACATTAATCTACTCATTCTTCACCGACGGATCTAATATAATCCAAATTAGCCTCGGATTAGCTATGTCCTCCTGACACAAACTAAACAAAACAAAGGTCCCCAAACGCATGGGAGATAGTTAAAATCAACCTCCCATATCCTACATAAAACGACACAATAATAACATTGTATAAGATATAATCTTTAAAAATATTCTCACGAAAAAGGCCATTAATAAACGCAACTAAATGTGAATAACATCCACTAAACCCGGAAAATATAACAAAAACAAAACTGCAGCTGCAAGCAATATAACCCAAAATCACTAAAACTGCAAGTCATAAAGGAAGAAAAAAAACCACTTATCCCAAAAGTAAAACAAAAGCAGCAAGGCGTGTTACATTCTCTCAACAAGCAATACTTAGAAAGGTCGCACAAAAACTAAAGCGACCCGGCCATAAGAGTCAACATCACTTGACCAAAAAAACCCAACGCCGCTAATAAATTTTAAAGAAATAATACAAGAAAATTGTAACTATTTTTATATTATTTTTTTGTTTTTTAATTTCATCATACTTAATCGGTAGATCAAAATCTAGATCATCTAGACTAACCCAGACTAACAAGATTTTTCTTCACAGCTACCTTAGAAAATAAGCTCTTTTCATAGCTACCAATCTAGCCCTGAAGCAAGTATAACGAGCCACGCACCAAATGGAGAAAAATAACCCCATCATAAAAATATTAGGCGATGGTAACTGCCTTTACCGAGCAATTGCATACCAAATTAACGACCTATTTGGAATAACATTTGATCACAAAGCAATTCGACGTGACCTTGCCCGGTACGTAGACGACAACCAGCATGATGACAACATGCGACAGGCTATTATCAGTAACCTAAATGAGCCACAAACAGACCTGGAAACCAGAGTAAACAGATATATCCAGGCACAGTACAAAGAAGGTACGTGGGGGGGGACAGACATACTGATTGCAGCAGCAGAATACTACAGTATCAAGATTAAAGTCTTCCAGGGCTCTCCCCTAAAAGAAACAACACAATTTAGCCCAAAAAACCCCAGCGACGCTGCAGGGTGCATAGGGCTTATATTTAACGGAAATCACTACGACTGCTTCAAGAGTCACCTAGGCGCGTTTTTATTAATCACAACACAAAACACCGAAAGTTCAAACGACTGCACCCCGGAAGAAATAGCCGATGATACTGGGTACAGCCCAATGCCTCAACACACAACGAATTATCAGATATACAATATCAACATCGCCACATGGAACGTAAGAGGCGCTGCGACCCTAAACAAAAAACTAGACATTGACTCGATATTAGAAGAAAATCGATACATATTGCATGTCTACAAGAAACCCACTTAAAAACAGGGTCCAACCAATCTAAACACTACCTCTGGACGCTAAGCGAACACCGAAAAAGAGGACTAGCCATCCTTATCAGGAAGAACAGCGGCCTCACAATTAACTGGGTAAAATCAAACGTAAACAACATGGCAGCCTCAATCAACTTCGAAAATAAAACAACATTATTTATTGTTACAACACACTTCTCAAACGCAACATCGGCGGCAACAAATGACGTAACACGCATCCGGCAACTTATAAGAAAAAAACCACTCAACGCGCATATGATCATATTAGGCGACTTCAACGCGCACGTTGGCTATCAAAATCAGAGGAAATACAACAGTCTTAAACAAATCGGGAATAACCTACATCACAAAACCACCAACAATAAGGGCGAATTACTAAAAGATCTAATTAGAATAGAAAACCTCCGACTAGAAACCTCTTTCGGTCGTACAAGCTGCAAAACCACATTCAAATCTGGCTGCAACACCACCCAAATCGACCATATTATGACCCAAGCAAAATATCCACCACTTTTTTAACTTTATTAAAGGAGAACATACGCCGTTATCAGACCACAAGATCATCTGGGGCAACCTAAAACCACTCAATCCGAATTCCAATAGGAATACCAACCAAACCAACACGCAGGCTACGACTACGACACCTCAATGTAATGACACAAGTACATTCAGATACAAAACCCTTGACTATGAATTACTCCAATTAAAAAGCCCAAAAAAGAAATATCAGACAGAAATAATTGAACTACTTAATAAAAATCGCCAAAACGCAAACAAAAATAACCTATCTTGGGAAGAAACCACGGATATCATGAAAACCTCAGCCACCAAAGTCCTAAAGTTTTACCCCAAATACTCAAGAGAACGCAGAATAGCGGTAGCAAAACTACAACAAGCGAAATTTCGGAAAAACCAGCGACCCACAGACCCATCCCGCCAAAAAAATCTTAAAAGATGCAGAAATCATCTTAGAGCAACGGAAGCAACCGAGGAACAAGAAAAATGCCGGGCTTTTTTCAGTGACATGTCAAAAAAGCACCCCTCGGTAAGAATGAAATACACCTACGAATTTTACAGAAATCACAAACAAACAGAAAGACGCCGCTTAAAGCAGACCTTTATTCCAATGTCAAAATGGGAAGAAGAGCTCGCAAAGTCGGAAGGCCCGACTATTGAAGAAATAAAGAATGAAGACCTGACACAGCTAGGACCTGAACCCACATTAGAAGAAATGGAAGATATAATAAAAAAAATGCGCAACAAAACAGCCCCCGGAATTGATCAAATTGTAGCTGAATTATATAAAGCCAACCCTGAAGAACTAAACTTAGAAATCTTGAATCACATCCGAATAGCCTGGACAAAAATATCTTACCACCTTCATGGACCCAATCAGTGCAAGTTCCACTACCAAAAAAAACGAATCCGAAGCAGGTTAATGACTACAGACGAATATCAATATGTAGCACAGGATACAGAATCTATGCAAACCTATTGCTAAAGCGACTAGACGAAACAACTGAAACCCTGGGTAACTATCAAGCCGCTTTCCTAAGCAATCGTTCCACGGATGACCACATGTTTTGCTTACGCAGAATCCTGGATGAAGAATGGAAAGCAGGAGAAAAACCTTCGTCCTAGCTATAGATATAGAAGCAGCTTTCGACACGGTGGACCTCAACGCTCTCAGAGATATACTCACAACAAGAACGAATAAGGCTCTAACAAACCGAATCATAAAGGCCACTATGAACGAATCCACCTGCATAAAATGGTTCGGCCAACAGACCAAATGGATAAAAAAAGGTAAAGGGGTCAAACAAGGGTGCCCCATATCACCACGACTTTTTACAATAGTAATGGATGACGTATTTATGACGTTAGCAGAAGAGCTACCATTTGTAAATCTAAGCCAAGACGAAAAAATACAACTGCCAATCATCCTCGCCTTCGCGGATGACGTAATAATTGCGTCAAACAATATCCATCAGCTAAACGAGATATTCACAAAGGCAAAAGCCCTATTCAAGACAGTAGGCCTCACAGTCAATAACACAAAGACAAAACTACTTGTCCGGGACCCATTAAACCTTAACAATAGAAACTTTTTTGTCTTGGATGAAGCACCACTAGCGCCCGTTACGGAAATTCGGTACTTAGGTACTTACATCTCAAGATCATTAGACAGAAACAGCACTGTGAATACCCGCTGCAAACAAGGACTCAAAAACGCCAAGATCCTACAAAAATTTATTAAAATATCTCGGATGAATTGGAGAACGATAGTGCTCCTATATAAAATGATAATAGAGCCAACAATGACATATGGCCTCAAATGCGCGGCACTGACAAAGGCAAACAGATCAAAACTTAGGAGATACGAGCGGCTTATATTACGAGATATGTTAAATAATGCCGGGCCCTCACATACACACAGAAAAATACACGATATTTTAGGAGGAAAAACCGTTACAAAAAGAATTAAGTGCCTACGATTGTGCTACTACGGACACATACTACGACGTTCAAAACCACATATACTACACGCCGCATACAACCACGAAGCAGTGAGACTAAAAGTCGGCCGACCGCTTTTTACCTGGAAAGACTCGCTAAATCACGATATGAAATACTATAGCAAGAGCCCCTCTGAATGGGTCGAACTCGCGTCAAACAAAAAAGAACTAATATTAGCAGCAAGAGAAATATACAAAATGGAAGAAACGGACAGTGAAGAAGAGGTCGAAAACGATACCGCCATCAACACACGCGACGGCGACGAAGATGCCAGCGAGAACAGCGAAACTCACCAACGCTCTCCTCCGTCGTATAACCCGTCCTCCTGAACTCCTATATTGGCTATAGGCTGCACAGTCGGTCGATTGTGGTCGGCCGGTTGCGGCTAGTCGACCTCCTTTCCCATCCCAGAGCGTGTCACTCCTTACAAATCTGTGCCCCCTGGTGAAAAATTCAATCCGATTCTATTTATTTGACATAAATTGAATTGAATTGAATTTTGTATTCGGCTTGTCCGTTCCTGCCTCAGAGCTGGCTGGGTGTGGCACCTATGTTCATGTTCATGTTCATGTTCAACAGTGAAGAAGAGCAAGATTAAATGCGTAAAAAAATCAAATCGCAAAAATTTCACTCGTGTTGGGAGCTTACTCGTATGTCGGGTGCTTCAAACCAGGTCATACCACAACTTCGAGCAACAAGGACTTCCGCGAGCGTAAGGAGTCCGTGTTGCTCTATTCACCACAACAATGTACTAGTGGTTCTGTGAGAACAGTAGACCTCGCGAGCCCTTCCACGAAATAACCGATATTTTACCGTGTCCCTGGCTTAGAAGAGTTTTGAAACTAATGAATACCAATGCTGTAAAGAAAGTAAAAAGTTCTTGTGGTTGGTCAATACCACTAAAAAATTGACTGAAACCTGCCTTTTCCGCCTCGAAATAATATAAATAATAATATCTAATAAATATATACGGACAAATCACACAGATTGAGTAAGTTCAAGACTTTACGGGATGCTAATTTAACAATACTATATTTTATAATAAATACATATATGTATAGATAAATATCCAAAACCCACGTCAATCTGAAAAAGATTATTTTCCATCTTGACCCGACCGGGGATCGAACCCGGGACCTCTGGTGTGGCCGTCTGGCGTGATTACCGTTAGGCCACGGAGGTCGTCAGTCGTCAGAAATGCATGGTTTGACCTATTGGTTATATGTATATTTATGTAATTTGCACAACAAAATTAAAGTTCAAAAAAGATAGTTCAATTTGAAATCGAATCTATTATATACATATACGTATATATTACTTTTTTAATAGGATTCTAATCATACAATGAAGTTTTTTGATATCAGATTTATTTCAAGTGTTCTAGTTAATTCCACCAAGCAAAGCAATCCACAATACAATACCATTAACCAAATAAATACTTGAGTTTTTTTCAGTTTGCGTGTACCACCCTAGATCTCATCTATGCTTCTTATCAGGCAAGATAGGGGTCAAACGCACTCAGTTTAAAAAAAATATACACGCAATTCAAACAATCTCATTTTAATCAATAAATCAAGTCACTCTTAAATGAATTTGCGAGTATTAAAAGCTTTGCTGCGCCATCTATTGATTTTTTTGTGAACTATCGTATAAGAATTTTATATATGGATTTATAGCGGTTTTATTGAATTTCACTATGTTGTTCATACAAAAAAGTTGCGTCTTAATAAGGATAACAAAAATGTCTAATGACATTTTTGATTTTTTTTAAATAGCTGAGATATAAGGTTTTTTATATATTATCGCCATTTTATAAAATTTCGAAAAACTGGCTCGACTAAAAATTCTATAAAATTACCGAACCTGCTCACAAAATTTCATAAGAATCGGTTCAGAAATGCGACCTGTAGGCGATAACATCCGGACAGACAAAAGAATTTTCGGCTAGTGAAAACTGAGACGCTTCGCTCGCTGCGCTCGCTCGGTCGATTATCATCGGGATCGAACCAGAAAGTGGAAAGTGGGTCTAATTCAGCAATAAAAATATGACGCCATCCTACATTTCACGAAAACCTTCACCCCAGTTTCAATACATACATACATACAATAATATAATTCTTGACGTTTACTGAATCTATTCCTTTGAAATCTAGTGCAGGTCTTACTAGAAGCCCCGTCAAAGTAAAACTCGTGTACCTACGCTACACAGTGCTACAGTTTACTTTGAACAACTTTCCTCTATCCACATCCACATGTCTGATATAGCACGCTGTTATATGGAGGTTGCTAAGGAACTTAGATGTCATCGGATGAACTAAAATATGTTTTCGTGGTCGTGGTGTTTTTGTTTCTTACGTTTGAAGATGCCACCATTTGTTTCTTAAAAGGCAAAAACGGAACCCATAAAAGATCACTTTGTTTTCCGTCTGTTAGTCTGTCCGTCTGTCTGTCAAACATTTTTTTTATTAATAAATTGTATTCCTCTTCAACGGACTTTGAAAAAAAGAAGGCGGTTTTCAAGTGGTCTGTATTTTTTTCTATGAATAAAGCGTCTGGTGTGGGTTGGATGCTGTTTATTTATTCTAGGCTGTGTGACTTATGATATATATGTATAATGTTTCGAAGCGTTATAATTGGCAGCTTGCAGGTAACAAACGAGCTTCATGTTGCGATGATGTATTGGTTGTAGCAATTTGATGCCTCACGTCAATATAAACATGAGTAAACAAAACAAGCAAATTTTTTTAAATAATAGATGATATATAATGGAATCTATTTCATTTTCACGTCAGCTGTAGCTAGAATTAAAAGATGACTTTTAGGCTCTGCGTATCCGTATTATCCAAAGTTATTAAAAACAGAAGAAATAATAAAAAAAACCTTTTTCACAACTGCTTATAACTTAATCTCAGTTGCCATGAAGGGTTTTACCAAAGATACAAGCTAATTATTAAAAAATAAAAAACACGACTGAAAACTTACATAGCCTATGTCACTCGGGGGAATGCAAGGAATCTAACAATACCTCTCACATCAAAATCTGTTCAGGCGTTCAGGACTTATGGTGGAATAAAGAAACTTACATACATACATACATGAACCCTGAAAACATAACACTCCTTTTTTGGTCAGTCGTGTAAAAATTAACATATAGATCTATATAATTTATAGAAACGAAATAATTAAATTCAAACTGAGAGACAAAAGCATGGGTCGCTGACACATCAAAAAAGAAATAGGTTACCTCTTCTCCGCTAGGAACCGCCTTTTCCCTCCATGTCCTGCCCGACCACGATGATCAGTATGATGAAGACCAACAGCAGCACCAGTATGCAGCATATGGCGACCGCCAACATCGCCGCGTGTTCGCCCAGTTTGCCGGCGCCGGCGCACGAACGCGCCGCGGTCAGCGTCGCCGCTACCACCCGCGCACTTATCGTGCCGACTATACCCGTCTAAATTCAAAATCTGTTCGATACACAGACTTCCATGGTTTGAAATTCCAATTTTAAATTTGATTCATTCATTCGTTTTATTTTTTTATTTTTATAATCGCGCTTAAAAGGTAAACTGCCAGTCTCTTAAATTCCTTCAGTCTTTCCAATTTCCAAACCAATTTTGATTTTTGAGCACTCAATGTTGAATTCCTATCAATATTATAAGATTTTTTATAGTAATCTTTATTGTCAGTTCTATATAAATAAACACAATAATGGAATATTTAATTTGGGTACAATGTTTTGAACAAAAATTATTGAAGCGTGTGATCGTTGTACACCGGTCATTCGAAATCTTGAAATTAAAATGCGCGAAGCATCTTCCAATTTCGCTTTCATTTCCGCCTTCGCCCACCGCGAGCAAATAATTTATTGTACAGAAAGATTACTCGCTTGTTTTTGAATTTTATATAGTAGTGACACTATTTTAGGCACGCCATACCTAAATAATTTATTTTTATACCTTAGGAAAATAGTGTATAGATATCCCACCCAAAACATTTTCATGTAAAATGTTACAAAGACGTCTAACTCTACAAACCCTAACTTCAAATACTGCCGTTACTACAAGAAGTAAGTAAGTAAGTGTAACAAAAGGTCAAGAATAAGTTGTAAATATAACAAAAGTATTGAACTGTGAATTTTTCACCTTACGTACGTCTATGTGACGGTAGCACAGGGCGGGCGCTTCATAGAAACGGGGCATGAAATATACCTACCACTACATACTACAAATGAAACTGTATATCCATGAACACGTCAGTAACACAGTCATAGCGTCCCAATACACACACGAACGGGGAAGAAGTGCGGGGGGTGCCATATTGCGGGAGGGGCAGGGAGTTTCCTTTCTGTATAATACTACTTATATTAATTCTGTGACGGGTTGCAACACATTGTTTTATACTACTCAGTACACCCGTAAGCTAAAATTTATGGCCAAAAACTTGGTGCGAATTTTTTTGTAACTACAAAGTGATTTATTAATACGGATACTCACGCATGTTGTTAGCCGGAACCGCCGACTAGTTTCGATTTCATACGGAACTAGGAGGTTCCAGCTTAAAAATCACTATGACTATTTCTCAAATTAGTTTTAATCAAATTAACTACAAAGTGTTAATCAGTGTGTGTTGTCTCAATCTATCGCGCTGGTTGACTGGAAGAGATCCCATCATGAGATAAGTCCGCCATCGTGTATTTACTTTTTATATGTTACTTTTAACTATGTAACCTTAGTACAATAAAGATACTACTACTACAAGTGTAGGCTGTGGCTGAAGGTAGCGAGAGATAGAGACAAATGGAAAACTTTGGAGGAGGCTTTTACCCGAAGGGGGTCCACGCGGTGAATTCTTAAATATTCATAAATTTAATTTAATTATAAAAATAATGATTATTCAATAATATTTGGAGCCATTTTAATATTAATTTAATTTTTGTAATTGTTTAAATCTAATTTAATTTATAAAACTTATGCAAATCAAATTATTTATATCAATGTTAACTGCATGGAATCAAATAAAGCTTTATTATTATTATTATTATTATTACTACAAGTGTTCATTCTGTACCCTCTGTAATTTGTGTTGCTGTTTTGTGTCGCAGCAACTCCAATTAGAGCGAGCACCAAAACAACGTCTGTCCGGCAACAGTTCTCGAACATTCATTTCCTTCGAGATCGCCTGTCAACCTGGGGGTTGAAACAAGGAGCTTCGATCGCTTGTTGTTAAAAATAACCCATTGTTTAACAGAGAGACGTTCAACTCGGAATAATTCTGTATTTTTTACGAAATTTTCCGATATACCATTTATTTTTTATGGAGCAAAGCTCATATTATAACTCTACTAAAAGATTTATTCGAAATCAATCAAATAATTTTATTTTGATTTTATTGATTCTTTGCTTCATTTGTATAAAATTTCATCTTCCTCTTACTAAAGAAACGTCGCTAGTATGTGAGTATAAAATATAGTTATTTACTGAGGCTTCGTATAAACTGAGTCTATTTTATACTTTAAAATATGTAATCAAAAGGTTACTATGAGCCCCTGTAAATTACTGTACAATCTTCAACTTCAACCTTCTATCAACAATGTACACACACAAATCAATTAATGTAATTTTGAAACACAATTAAAACTCCTCTATTTAACTCTACATACTAAAAATAATACATTATTCTGAAGTATACACAAAAAAAGGTACCTACTCAAATAGCTCGAAAAATAAATCAATACAGCTAGTTTCTATTAGCATACGAGGTATGAGCCATCATATCCAAAAATCCTCTTTTTGCGCCTAGCAACACTAAAAGCCAAAAAACTAAAAGTGGCGGGAATATATGAGGTAGAACACGATACGTGCCTCCGAATAATATCGAAAATCCAGAATGTTTTTTTGGTCACGTCCGTGTGTTCAGAATTCCTGTATTAGGTACTATTTATCGAGTAACTTGGTTCTAGGCACCACATTTCTGGAGGTGCTATACATTACAAAGTGTATTGAGAAAAGAAGTCAATTGAAGTTATCAATAAATAAATAGTAACTGTGTGGAAATCATATCAGTTTATGTAAGAACGTCAATATAAGGCTACTCTTATAAACAAAAATATCAAAATACAAATAGTCACTTTATGGTGAAGAATTTACGAAGAGTTATTTTATGGCAAATCTTAACTTACATACATTATTACTTGATCATCACCATCAACAGCCTTTCGTGACCCACTGCTGGGTATAGGCCTCCTTCTATCTACGCCAACCTTCTCGGTCCTGGGCCATCCTACTCCAGTTGTTGCCAGCAATATTCTTAACATCGTTATGACTTAGTTCGCGATAAACTCAAAAACTACTGAACGAATTTTCAAGTGGTTTTTAGCAGTGGACGTTAAGGAAAAGGTTTTGGTATTAAAGTCGCGCGCATAAGCTAGTCATCAAAATTTTAATTTACGAAAAAATACTCCGCAGTCATCAAAATTACAGTACTTTCTGTTTTACTTTGCACTCGGATAAATTGAAGGCTGCACATCAGAACCTCTGTTCACGGCTGAGGGGGTCCAATCCCGCTCGTTTTACCTTTTTACCTCTGTTTTAATCTTTCTTTGTTAAGAGATCGACGAAACAGAAAGAAAATGCCATGGTTCTCTAGAGCCAAAGAATAAGTAATAGTTATAACGTACTAGAGGCTTCAACATGGAGTTTTTCAAAAAGGGCGTGAAAAGATTTATCAGAGTTAACAACTCGCGACATAACTCGCGTTCAGTATCATCATCGTACAGTGCGACACGGATATTTTTGCACGCGGTAGAAAACGGAACTAATGTCTAAGCTATTAAAATTTCACATTAGAAACGTAGATGGCGCCCTCACTCACGTGCAAAAAGATCGAGGATGCACTGTCCCACGGTCAACGACACATGCTGAGCGGAGACCGTTTTGGTTTTTTAATAGCCAAATAAACTATTTTTTTTTTCTTTTATCACTAGTGTTGCAGGCGACCGACGCTGCGGTAACCGCTTTTCATCACTTACGCCGGATAATATAGTTTAAATTCCCATGTTCAAATCCTTCCTATAATGTGTCTGATAACTTGTATTAACAAGATTTCCTTGGCCTTATTGGCTCATGTTTGAGCGTTATGGTAATGATCGTGTGTGTATGGTAATGACGGTGTTTGAGATGAGAGGTACGCCGAACTCACTAAGAGAAATTTAAATAGGTTTTGGCAGGTATGCGAATTTGCATTGTTGATGCGTGGCTACAATCATACTCGTACATACAGTCACGAATAACATGTTAACAAAATAACAGGACAGAGAACTTATTCTAAAAATTAAACTGCATTGGCCAATAACACATGTAATTAAGTAACAAAGATTTATTATTAAACTTTAAAAATAAACAAATGGGGACGCCATTAATGCTAAAAGCATAGAAATATATTAGTGTGTCTCAACTATACCTTTCCCACAAATATTTAATTATTATTATTTATTTTCTAGCTTTTGCTCACGGCTTCGCTCGCGTAAATTTGCCACGGGGACAGTGCTTTTTTCCGGGATGAAAGGTACCCTATGTCCTTCTTTGTACTTCTAACTATGTGTATGCGAAATTTCAGGTGGATTGGTTCAGTAGGTAAAGAGTGTATAGTTATCAAACAAATAAATAAACAAACAAACTCACTTTCGCATTAATATTTGACCGAGCGAGCGAAGCGAGCGAAGGTCTCTAAATCGAGTTGGGGGCGAAACACATTGTTTGTATGTATGTATGTATGTATGTATGTTTGTACCGCGATAACTGCCGAACCGATGGTCCAATTTAGATGAAATTTGGTAGGCATGTAGGAAATATCAATAGAATTTTCAAGTTCGTTGGGCATCAAAATCGGTTCAGTAGTTTTTGAAATATTAATAAAAACGTCCGCGATTATCTAGCAAACGAAACCATAGCGTGTTCTAACTTTGGATAACGCCATCTATGAATTATGTTAGAAAAGTCGAAATCAGAGTATATCAATAAAAACGCGAGTAATAATCGCGAGGTCTAAGTTCGCGGCGAACTACTAGTTTATTCGTGGCTAATTCATCCGCGAATAATTGACCGAGCGAGCGAAGCGAGCGAAGGTCTCTAAATCGAGTTGGGGGCGAAACACATTGTTTGTATGTATGTATGTATGTATGTTTGTACCGCGATAACTGCCGAACCGATGGTCCAATTTTGATGAAATTTGGTAGGCATGTAGGAAATATCAATAGAATTTTCAAGTTCGTTGGGCATCAAAATCGGTTCAGTAGTTTTTGAAATATTAATAAAAACGTCCGCGATTATCTAGCAAACGAAACCATAGCGTGTTCTAACTTTGGATAACGCCATCTAGATTTTATTTAGGGAACTGAATTATGATAGAAAAGTCGAAATCAGAGTACCTTTATCAATAAAAACGCGAGTAATAATCGCGAGGTCTAAGTTCGCGGCGAACTACTAGTAGTTAGGATTAGGATTATAATTTTAAATAGATATTAGTGTGCATAACCTCTCTACTCTACTTTTCGCCGAATTACACACAGAAAGAGAAGATTTTACATGGATATCATTTAACACTGTACCATGTATTAATTTTCATATGTTAAACAACGAAATAGCGTCGAATTAATAGTGAAATTGAATTCCGACAACAATTAGTTCACGCGTTTTAATGGCGTCGTCGTTGGGCGGTACAAAATAACAAGTGTACAGAAATATGACCAAATTGGGTTGTGTGTGTATCACTTGACATATGATTGTGTTGCTCTTGCTCTACTCCCTTGGAAATTTATCTCAAAAATCCCTCGGGTCTCAATTGTATCTCAAGAGCTTGAACTAAAGCGTCAAGACTACTAAGCGTCTACTTTATTACAATTTCTTTAGCTTTTGAGACACAACTGGGGCACGATATATACGTTTGTTATTAATAGAATCAAGGGCCAGGTTGCATTCTATACCTTAATCCTTTTAGTAGTTGAAAGAGTAACATACTCGTGCCTCCAAACATTCATCCACTCTTATAAACTAAGAAAAAGCTTAGCATAAGACATCTCTTCGTGCGAAGATTGTAAAAGTCCACGGGTTGCGAGGGAATGGGTGTTAAACTGGGGATTTTTATCAAAGCGTGGCCTTCGATCGAGTCTCCCGACTCTTGGTTCTGTCTACTCCGTAAGGGATAATGACATAATAATGTATCTATATATTCCGTTTTATGTACAATAGAGGATATTGTATGTCTAGTTAGGTATGCACAACAGTACAAACCATCAAATCACTCTATTGTATAAAACGAAAATTATAATCAATATTACTTACTAGCTTTCGCCCGCGGCTTTGCTCGCGTGAATTTTCCACGGGAACAGTGCTTTTTCCCGAGATGAAAGGTACCCTATGTCCTTCTCCGTACTTCCAGCTATGTGTATGCGAAATTTCAGTAAAATTGGTTCAGTAGATAAAGCGTGAAGAGGTAACAAACAAACTCACTTTCGCATTTATAATATTAGTTAGGATTAGGATGCATCGTGATATTATGTACTAACGCAGTTATGATACTTTATATCTGTTCTCTCTTTATTCTATATCTCGTAAACTAATTAAATGGCGTTGATGTGTGTTCCAACCACGCGTCAGAATGGGGATGATGGCTGACAGAGGGATCTAAATGCCAAGTTTTTAGGAAGGGTAATATTGCGCAATAATTTCAACAACGCCTATAGTTACTGTGGATTTTAATGAAATTTGGTACACGGGTAGACAGTGGAAAAGGACATGTGATACTGAAATTCTACCGGGAGAGTAGTTAGTGTATTGTATGCCTATAATAACTTTAAACCAAGCCACCATCTTGTCAAAATTCAATGCCAAGGCATCAAATTCTAAATCTAGTTCTAGATTAATTCAATTCAGTTTTCAGATGTTGTAAGCTTTATCTGTTTTATAGTCTTTCTTATCGAGTGCGTGGTCACACTGGTGTCAGATTTTATTCAAGTCGCCTAAAGGCATCTGACATGACTTTTACGACTACTATCTAGTGGCAATAGCCGTATACACACTAGTGAACTACATAGTCAGCCAATGTGCAGGTTTCCTCACGAAGTCAAAGTCAAAGTCAAAGTCAAATTTTTTTATTGAAACTTGGCCTTCAAAGAAGGCTCTTTTTCACGTCGATAACTAATTATTTAATCATAATATATTATGTCTCAAAGCTACAAACTACTAGCATTTCGGAACGACCACTGCTGAGAAGAAATGCCGAAAGAAACTCAATGTTTCACTCAAACTCACTTTTTCTCAAACTCACGATGTTTTCCTTCACCTTAAGCAGGTGGTGGTCTATGAGAAAACTACCATACATGAGTCAGATTGGTCTACAAACTCATATGCCACAGGTAGGATTTAAACCCGGGTCCTACCCGACCTCAGGCGGGTGTCATTACCACTTGGCCACCACCGCTATTTTATAGTTATTCTTATTGACATCGCCCTTCTAAGCTCAAAATAGCTAGAGCGGTCTCATAAATTTCCAAATGTCAACAAAGCAATCAACTCTAAAACCGACACTTCCAAATCCGACAACAGCTGTATCGATACCACTTGATATTGATTTACATTCTATTTGAGTCGGCTCGCGGTTCAGTTTATTAACTAAATTAGATTAGCTCGGAGTATAACCGAACTGGTATGGCCTCTATCTAGAATTTTATTAGTATTTTGTGGAACGAAAACTCATAAAGTGCGCCTAACACTTTATTTTGTTTGTATTGAATAAGACTTAGGCAAAACGCTCGGTTTTGCAACGCTCTTTCGGGTAAAGTCGGCTCGAGTCGATGAACGGTTCTCGCCTGAGTGAAGATTTTCTAAATTGATTTGATGCTGATTTGTATTCTGAAGGTCTAGCTTAAAACTGGCGTATCATCCCCTAATATGCTTAAAACGCTACGGAGAACCTGATATTCTAATAATAGTAAATTACACGCGGGCAAAGTCACGGACAAAAGCTAGTGTAGGTATAAAATAGTGCGAGTATAAGTACACATCCTTATTTCCTTCAGGCGAGGAATCGATAGCGGTTTAATGAGTTTTTTCGGGGTTTCTTCACAGCAGTGGTTATAGAAACGACTTTTGTGAATTTACGAGAAAATAAGCGCCTATTTTCTAACATAAAAAATTCTAAATCTTGGGAGCAGTGATGCCAGGTACATTGACTATAGCCCGAATACCTAAGTATATGTAATTTATCCATAATTCTCGTGCCGCTTCTCTTCTCATGAGTTGAGGACGCCTTTCACAATAGATTTTAAATATTCGGGCTTAATTGCTACTCTCACAACAAAATATATGACGTTTTTCATGTTATTACTTCCTCATTGTCGGATGTATAGCGATGTCATATTACGTATTTCATTACGCGGCGCTGCTGCGTCACATTCATGGCAGAACTAAGCCTCCTCCGGATTAACTAATGCCAAGTAATAAAAATGTATTTCCCAGTTTTGTCATGAATATGTTGTTTCATGGAAATCTTTGGGCTCTTGGGCACTGTATGGGGATGATCTTAGAAATTAACGCAAAGATGGAAATACGATTTTAGAACGGTCGTGGTCGAGTGGTAAACACGTCTCTAATCCAAAAACAGTTGAGGAGTGAGGAGAGATGTTCTACAATTTTTATAATGAGTGTTTGCATCATTAGAGTGATCATGGCATCAATCATGGCATCGACACGCCAAGAAGAAGAAGATTGGAGTAACAAAAATCGAGAAAATCGCGAAAAATCAATTTTCGTGATCTTCGATAACCTTCGTCGACACAGATTAAATACGCTTCGCGAGTATATATGAGATTTTATAGGACTTTTGACGCAACATTTAGACGGACGACACGGTCTCGTCGTCATAAGGAAGGAGTGTAGTAGGCGGGGCATTTAAATTTTTTTTACCGACAAATTCCTACAACCATGATTCTTAAACTTAACATTATTTTGATGTTTTTAGACATCCTTATATAAAAAAAAAAGAATTTTGATGATCCGATATGAAATGGGAGGGGTAAATTAACTATACTGAATTGCTCGTAAACAAAAAAGTTTACAATAGAGATTACTGTTCACAATTAATTAATAAGACTTCATTTACCTGTAAATAAAAGTTGGCCGGTTTATAATAAGGCTTTCTAGTCATAAAATGTATTTTTAACGTTATAAATGTCAATATGGTTTTTATTTAATTACAGAAAATCGGGTTCATAAACATGAGTCGTTTTTTTAAATTAAGATTGAATAATTCACATTACGTACGTGTGCGCAGAGAATCCGGACAAACGAAGTGGCGGGAAGAATTCTGTACCGGAACTTTACCGGGAAAAAACCACCGGTAAAAATAAGTACCGGGAAAAAATCTCCACGCGGCACCACGTTTGTCCGACTAGAACCTAACTTAAGCTATACGCAGACTGCTACCACCGTAACTTATATAGGGAGCTACGGGCCCTATGTACTAATAAATAACTAACTAAATTTATTATGCTACTCACCAAGTTGACTTCTTAATCCAAGTTGGGGTGTCTTCGGAGGAGGTGGTGGTTGGTCCCTAATCACCCAAACTACCCCGAGATCTCTTCCCCAGAATAAATACGTAGGTTTCTTCCAGCAGTTCCACTCGGCGACGGGATTCGGCGGCCCCAGGCAGCCACGTTTCGCATCTCACAAGAAAAAGTCACAATAACAGGTTTTTTCACAAACACAAACGTTCAATAGTTATTTAACAAAAGGAAGCTCACAATTATAACTCAAACTAACCAACAATCAACGTGGTTTTAGACAAACAGGACGCGGGACCTCTCCGCGTATTAAAATCAAACCGATATATCACAGGACAAAGGCGGTCGACCGACGCCATTCACGCGAGCTATGTGAGAACCCCGAACGCCTGGCGGCGACAATGGGAAACGCTTGCGTTTCGTTTCACCCATTATATTACAAACAGTACGAATATACAATTTTCTCGACTGTAGAATTAAAAAAATAAAATAAAAGTTAATAAAAAAAAAACTGTTGTAGTCACCCTTATAAAAATTGAGGATATGGTTCATTACAATAGTATACGAATAATATATAAAAGTCACCATTGCTGGATTTTTTGTTTTTATACAGGATGTTTTTAAAGTATAAAAATTACAACTCATTAAAAAATCCATTTCGGATTGTTATTTATTGGTGATTTTTTAAATCAAGCTTTTATTATTCGTAAGGAAACATGTAACAAAAAATCACCCTGGTAGGATTTTTTGTTTGAGAGTTATAACAATATGAGTCTTATAATAGCGTTTAAAAAAAACGGCGGTGGTGATTTTTTTTTTACACTTAAATTTGCAGTTGTAATATCATAATCTATGTAGTTTATAAAAATCACCATCGTAGGATTTAATGTGACCACCTCCATACAACTGAAAATTCACAGTCCCGACTATAGGTGAATTTCCAGCTTATATCTCTAATTCCAAGATGAAACGCTTATTTGACTGGGCTATGAAGTGATTAAAAATTATTTGTGTACGATTTTTAAGCCTTCAATTAGATATGAAAATTGCGTAATGCAATCCACCCTGATATACACATCAAGCGCATTTAAGCTGATTCTGCATTTACATAATCAGTTTATTATCGCCGTTTCCGATTGACATACAGCATCTGATTAGTGTTCAGTATCACATTATCGCTATTTGGAGAGAAATTTGAATTTGAAATTCAGCATAATATTGTTTTAAATGGCGGGCGTTTGAATATTGAAGTAAAGGTTATTAGGAATAGGGGTTCTCTCCTAGCCAAGGAAGAGATGGATGGATGCAAGGATAGCATGAATACATAGAGCAACACGGACTCTTCCGGGCCGCGCGCGGAAGTCCTTGTTGCTCGAAGCATGAATAGAAAGGGAGGATGAAATGGCGGGAGATAGAGCGAAGTGGACGAATTGAAATGAAGTGAAGGAGATGACATACTGTACCAACCACCAATAAATGGGAGATGCTAAGGGAGAAGAAGAATAATTCAATTAAATTTAAATAAGTGTGTAATTTAACACGACTGACTAAAACAGGGTTCATGTATGGGAAAATTATTAAAATATAGAGATTGTAAACAAATTATGTTTGTATATATATAAGTTCCTTTATTTCACCATAAGTCCTGAACGGCTTAACAGATTTGATGTAGAGGTATTTTTAGATTCCCTGCATTCCTCCGAGTGACATAGGCTATGTGAGTTGTGAGTCGTGTTTTTCATTTTTTTATAACTAGCTTGTCTAAGGGCGTAATTGCTCCGTGCTATATTGCCGATCTGGGAACTAAAAAACTAAACAGTTTTTCCGATCAAAATTTGGAGATGCGTCAATAAACGAACTAAAGGATAAGTTTAAATTACAAGTGCGCCTTTCCCTGTCCCTCAGGAGTTATATTTCTTGGCTGAAACTGAAGTGTTGTGTGTCGGATTTATTGAAATGAATAGAATCGCTGAAAGATACATAAAATGTTGTGTTTGAACTGGTGAAGTGGTGAAACCTGCCAAATTATTTATTTTTATTGAGCGCATGAAGAACTCTTTTGAGGAAGCGAAACGTATTAAAATTTCGTATTCAAACCATAAGTTCAAACGCAAAATTGTTAAATATTGTACGAGAAAGACAATTCAAAGACAAGATAGTACATACATACATAGAATCACGTCTTTATCCTTTACGGGGTAGACAGAGCTAAGAGTCGTGAGACTCGGGCCACGCTTAGCTGAATAATGGACTCTCTGATGGAATGGAGATTCAGGTATAGTGACAGGTTGCTAGCCGATCGCCTATAAGTGGAGGAATCCCCAGTTTAAAGCCCTCGATTATCGACAAGATAGTGATACTATTTAATTAAAATAAGACCTGTACCACCTAGTTTGACTAAAGATATTTGATTAGAAACAATCTTGTTCGTAATGTTAGTAAATAACATAATATCACCACAACAATCAATACTGAGGTCAGTCCCCTGGTTATAACATAATATGTGGTCCCCGCGGAGCGTGGCTAGGAAAATTACAAAGGAGAATAATATAAATATTCCCAACGACTTTCCCCACTTAAGTCGGCCCATATTACGTACATAATATGACACAAATCTCGTAGAAGAATTCGGAATAACAAGAGTAATATATTTGCCACATGATCTATACATATAATAAAACAGTAAAAATATTTTGTCTGTACATTTAGTATTTTTGACAAAAATGGATAGAGGGACACCTAAAAAGAACAATAGAAAGCAAAAAAATTTTTTTGGAATTTCTTGTCTGTCTGTCTGTCTGACTGTCTGTCTGTCTGTATGTATGTACGCGCAAAAACTACTGGACGGATTTGAATGAAACTTTTTTTGTTGTATAGCTATTAAGTCTGGGCAACATATAGGCTATAATTCATTTTGAAAACTGGAACACCTGATGAAGAACCATAACAGAACAGCTAAACCATAAGAAATATGGAAATGGTGCCTTAACAAAAGTCGTTCAACCTGATGAGCATTTTCTGCTGACGTATAAAAATTGAAGATCTGGAACATCTGATGAAAAACTCCAAGAGACCAGCTACACTATAACATATATGGAAATGGCGCTTTAGCAAAACTTGATTAATCTGATGAGCATTTTCTGTAGACGTATAAAAATTGAAGATCCGAAACATCTAAAACTGTTTGGAGCACAAAAATACTTTTCATCTAAGCGAAACTCACGCGGGCGAAGCCGCGGGCGACAGCTAGTATAATATAAGACACATCTTTTATTTAGTTTCTACTTCTCTGACATGGGCGTGTAATAAAATGTTTACAAACTTTCTGATTTCCGAAGTGCCTTTGCTATTTCAAATATATACTTTAATAGCTGCATCCCGTGGCTTCACTCCCGTGAGAATTTTGGGATAAAAGTACCCTCTATGCTATTCCCGATATTTTTCTATTCGTGTACCAAAATTCATAGAAATCCGTACTGTACGAACAAACATCCAAACTCATTTATAATATCAGTAGGATAGAATATGATTTGGTATAAAGTCCATTTATTCATAATTGTCCTATCATGTAAACAATCTTACCATGTCTTTTTATGATTTTACAACAATATAAATTAAAATAGACTTTATAGGAAATTACTTTGGTGGTTAATAAATGTTTTACTTTAGAATGTTTAGGTTTGAACTAATATTTGATTTATTTTCAACAAAATTCAACAAAAAGTACTGTGAAGATTGTTTACATAATAGGGCAATTATGGATAAATGGACCATAGATAGACGTTTTGAGGTGTTCCTTTTAGACGATTCCGGCGGATTCGAATACTAATCAATAATTGTTTATACAAAAAGATAACTTGTTTCGTTACTTTTTATATGAAAAACAGTCTGTGCTCTAAGTAGAATACCAAAGTGCTATTGAAGTCGGATTTTTTCAAATCGGTACTTTGAGAGCAATACCTCAATATTTCGGCGTAAATTCTAATAATACTTAGTTTGACCGTGTTTCAGTCAACCTTGAGCAACCTTGAGTTCGTTATCCGAATGTTCGTCGAAAATCATCAAATATTTACATGTTTGTGATAACCATTGGTCAATTTTCAAGTTATTGTGCCGCTAAATGATGCTGGCACGACGGCTGGCGACATTGTTGACATGTCGTAACGATATTCACGATGTTATAATGGCGCATAAGTTAAAATTACGAGCGAACTTCTTGACGATAAGCAAATATTGCTACCATGTCGCCGAGCTTACTCAATATTAGTTTTATTAATTTTATGTATAAACTTATTATTTTGTTATGTAACTAGATATTGCCTGCTTGTTCAACCGCATTATTATTTATTAATAATAATAAATTCAGAATTATTCATACTCGTAATATTCTAACATAGACCATCAGTAATAGAACTGTGAAAACAAAAGTTACATTCAGTAATTTTTACGTCTAAAACTTTTTTCCAAAAAAAATTAACCGACTTCCATCATAAAACTTAAAATCATGAAATAACAATAAAGAAAATTGTATTAGCATACTACCTACTGAATGAGGTGAAGTCGGTGCCAAGTGCAGGAGTGAATGTTACGTAATTGCTCAGCTAGGCATTTTTATACATGATTCTAATGTTAATTTAGATTATTTAATTTTTAATTTGGCACCGACTTCACCTCATTCAGTAGGTAGTATGCTAATACAATTTTCTTTATTGTTATTTCATGATTTTAAGTTTTATGATGGAAGTCGGTTAATTTTTTTTGGAAAAAAGTTTTATTTTATCATTTTAGTGCTTCTACACCTATTTTCTTTAATAAAAACTAAAACTTTTCTTTCACTGGCCGAAAATAAAGCATTAAGAATTTGAAACTTTTTTATGTCAGTTTGATTTGAAATGTCAGAACATGTCAAATTGTCTATTATTTTTGGCACATAAATAGACCGAGAGCCTGTGATGACCAAACCTTCCTTATTTTCAAATTGCTGAATGTTTTTCTGCGTGGTATATACTGGTAAAAAATATTATCGACTAGGTATGAAATTTGGATCTTAGTTGCTTATGCAGGTAACATTTTATAGCAAGGATGATTTTTATAGGTATAAAAAGTACCCTTGGGGCCTCCCAAAGTAACATTAAATTCAGTTTTTATAATAAAACAAATACAGGGTGTCCCAGAAGTCGACGTCAAGCTGTAATCAGGTGATACGCCTTATCATAATAGTTATCAAAAAAATATTTAAAAAAAATTAGGTCTTGTATTTTACAAATTATTTGCATTTTTGTTAATTGGAAAAAAATGTACACCCTGTGATGATTTTTGACCTCCTGTTCCTACAAATCTTTACTTTTTTCCAATTTTACCTTTCTTATGTTATCCTCAATAGTGCTTCTGTAACCTGTAATCTTAAATTCTAAGCCAACTGCTCCAGTTTGGTAAAGGATTTCACTTTTTCCCGAACCAAGAATTTAAAATTAATAATTTACCCAACTTTAACTGACTGTACTGAAAAAAAAATGTACTACGTTAGTTTGGCAAGTAACTTTAAAAGATGGAGCATTTGATACGGATTCTAAACTGGTATAACACTTACTACATTATTATTAGACTAGCTGTCGCCCGCGGCTTCGCCCGCGTAAGTTTCGCTTAGATAAAAAATCTCTCTTGGAGCTTTTCATCAGATGTTCCAGATCTTCAATTTTTATACGTCAGAAGAAAATGCTCATCAGGTTGAAAGACTTTTAATAAGGCGCCATTTCCATATATGTTATAGTGTAGCTGGTCTCTTGCAGTTCTTCATCAGATGTTCCAGATCTTCAATTTTTATACGTCATCAGAAAATGCTCATCAGGTTGAACGACTTTTGTTAAGGCACCATTTCCATATTTCTTATAGTTTAGCTGTTCTGTTAAGATTCTTCATCAGGTGTTCCAGTTTTCAAAATAAATTATAGCCTATATGTTGCCCAGGCTTAATAGCTATACAACAAAAAAAGTTTCATTCAAATCCGTCCAGTAGTTTTTGCGTGAAACGCGTACATACATACATACAGACAGACAGACAAGAAATTCCAAAAAATGTTTTTTGCTTTCTATTATTCTTTTTAAGTGTCCCTCTATCCATTTCAGTCAAAAATACTAAACGTACAGACAAAATATTTTTACTGTTTTATTATATGTATAGATTGGCCAAAAAAAAGTTGTAAGGAAAGTCAGTCTCGTTTTAAGTTTAATAATTGTTAAACTTAAAATCTTTTTTTTTTATTATTTTTTTTACAAAAGATGTTCAAACTGCCGTCCTTCAGCCGTAATACAAGCATCTTCTTAAGGCGTTAGATTCCCTTTATTCTTTTGTTTTTGCGGGCAAAGCATGACGCGGACACCCCGCACCCCCGCTGCATAATCACGCGCTCTCAGAGACAACGCCAATACACCCGAGCGCTCGAGTCATGTATAACATTTTATCAACAGTAAAAATAGTAGGTATGTCTGTAGGTACGGTGAATTTATATTAAACAAAAAAAATATTGTGTGATGAAGAAAATAATTTTAAGAATTTTATCAGTTTGTTTGTCTTTGTCTGTATGTTTGTTTATTTATTTTCACATGCTAATCATTAGAACTACTGAATTAATTTGAATGAAACTTTTTATAGGGTACTAGCTATTGCCCGCGACTTCGTCCGCGTAACTCATGCCTTGACTTCATTAAAATCACGATAACTTTTTTTAAATGAACCGATTTAATTGGTGAAAGGTTTAAGTAAATCGTTTCAGTGCTTTCGGAGATAAGCGTGATCATACATACAGACAGACAGACAAAAAATTAAAAAAAATCCCTCTATCCATTTCAGTCAAAGTACTAAATGTACAGACAAAATATTTTTACTGTTTCATTATACGTATATAGTTTTATTATATGTAGGTATAGATAAATGATTTTGTAAATACAAAACTGACTTTCAATGGTAAGTAGATACCATTAATTAAGATTTTTTTTCTTTATTAATGAGAAAGTGAGTTAATTTGTTAGTTTGTTTGTTACCTCTTCACTAATTTACACACATACACATAGTTAGATGTACTGAGAAGGACATAGGGTACCTTTAAAGCTAGTTAGAAAATACATTTTGTGCATAAAAATTTCTTCCTTTATCCTTATTTCTCATGACTGAGGATCGGGATGATTATGTGGAATGAAACACTCATAACGACTATTTCGATAATTTTAATGGAGTGATTTGCCACAGCGATCTCCATTTCACACGCAAACTAAGTCGCGGGCACTAGCTAAGAAAAATATTATCTTATATACGATTCACTAATATTTCACAAAAAAACCTTTCACAAATTATCATTAAATATCGCATTCTACTAACCTATCATTTTAAAAATGGCAGTATGACACACAAAAATTTTACAAATCATTTTCACTATAATTGGATTACATGTACATACATACCCACATAAATATTGTCACCCCCTTTTTCCCGTGGGGGTAGGCAGAGAATATTATAGTATTCGCTGCCTCTACCTATACTATAGTATCCTACCTATAGGTAGGATTACTAAAATAGGTATCAATAAACTGTCAGCTACACCACGATTTTAGCGCCACCTAGTGTGCGCTAACGCTTGCCCACTCGGCAGCGGCGGCGAGGGCGTGGTGAACGAAACGACCAACCAAACAAAGACGGCACTTTGTTACGAGCAGCGGAACGCGACGGTCGCAAGAAATGTGCTTGGTGCTTGCTCATGCGGAGGTAGTCCACTTAGAGCACTAATCCGAACAGCACAAACGCGAACAGCACAAGGCCTTGTCCACGAACAGCACAATTTAATATTTTGGCATGTGCTGTTCGTGGATTCTAATTTTTATTTTATTTTCGTCCACGAACAGCACATATAACTATTATACTTATATATATTGATTTGTAAATACTGTTGGAACCTAGTGCTGTCTGCTAATGTGTTCCTTATCCTGTATAAGATAACGATATTAAATAAAAGATATCGATAACATTACTTGATCGTTTATTAATTACACATACCTACTTTCGTTGGTACATTCGAAATATGTTTAGGCGACATTTAATAACAAAAATAATATCGCCTGTATAAGAAACACATTCAGCAGACAGCACTTGGTTCCAAGAGTATTTACTAATCAATATACATAAGTATAATAGTTGTATGTGCTGTTCGTGGACAAATATAATAAAAATTCGAATCCACGAACAGCACATGCCAAAATATTAAATTGTACTGTTCGTGGACAGAGGTCTTGTGCTGTTCGCGTTTGTGCTGTTCGGATTAGTGCTCTAAGTGGACTACCTCCTCATGCGCATCCCCAGATATTTTTGTGGTTTCATAGCTAATATCACATTAATTGGGCAAATTTAGATAAATATTTAAATAATAATATTATTTATTTATTTCACCTGTAGTTTACAAAACTTTTATTTCACCAAAATAATCTCTTGACAGAGTCATGGTTTTACAAAAAAGGTCACAGCTAAAATAGTTTTTTTTTACAATGGTATGAAATGCTAGTCCCCCGATTTATAAAAATAAATGGCCAAGTGCGAATCAAACTCCCGCAGCGAGGGTTTCGTGTATGCAAAGCATCTCACATTATAGCTCTAACTGAAAGACCAACTAGTTTCAAAGAAACTTTTGCAGTTTTGATCCCTAAATATATATTGATAGAAGTTTTAGACTTCTAACAATATATTTACAGTTTTCAGATTTATTGCTGTACAAGTACTATAAGACCTTTTTGGTTACCAAATTTCATAATTTTAGGTCAACGGGAAGTACGATAGGTTTTGGTTGTCTTCTGAATTTGCATAATTTGCGAAAATTTGCTATAATTATTCACGGTTATATTTGTTGATTGAGTCTACATATAAATTTGATTATTTTACAGCTGAAAGAGATCATAAACCCAAGTAGAGTTGAAAATGACCAAGGTGACTGAATTTGACTGACAAAATCGGTCATTTATGGTCATTTTCATCGAAAGTGTTTTCACCGATTGCAAAGGAAGGGTCAGGTTTTTCACGCGTATTCTGGAGGTTTTTTCCGCGGCTTTGCCCGTTGTTATTTGAGATAAAAGAATCTATTAGTCTCATATATATGTACCTTAACAATTGAATTTAATAAAAAGAAGTAAAAAAACAAATAGCAAAATTTGACAACAGTTGATCGGTCATTTATCGTTGTCAACTTTTTTTATTATGACCGGTCAGATTCGGTCATTTTACATCTCTAACCCAAGTATTAGATATGAATTTCAATTATATACCTTCATGAGTTCCTGAGTAAAATAATCTTGACAGACGGACACGGACACGTGATCTTGTAAAGGTTTCGTTTTTGCCTTTTGAGGTAAGGAACCCTAAACACACGACTGAAGAGAATACCAAATACTACTAAATTTAAGTCTTGGCAACGTATCCATTTAAAAAAATATAAGAGTGTATAAGATAATGTGTTTGTAAAATCGTATATTTAATAACTATGTAGTATTGAAGACTGTTTTAAAAATATAATTTTTGAATCGTATTTTATGAAATGACTGTGCAACAATATATTCATACTAATGAGAATAAAATGCTAGATATCAGAGTTTGGGCTAATGTCATTTTGACTTTTTATACGGTGTGCAAAAAATATTTCGACGAAAATTAATAATAATATCACTAAAATTTTTACCAATTATTCTTTATAGTATTTTGTTTTCTACTAAATTAATTAAATAAAAAGAAGTTATACACATACATACATACATACATACGAACATATTTTTTAACTAAAGAAATAGATTCTTCAAATTTCAGTACCTATGTAAATGCCACCAACCAACGCACCATGATCAAAGTTGAGTAATTTAGACATTCTTTATATCAGAAAAAACTTACTTAGTTTTTACCGGATTGTTTGGTTTGTTAAAAATAATATTTTTATTGCATCTATTTTTCTGCAGACCATACTTGCGTCTATGAGACCGAGTGACATGTTTTCTTAGTTTATTAAATTTGTACATCGATTATCAAATTACTTATCAAATTACTAATTATACATATTTAATAGGTATCTAAATACCAGCTTTAGCCCGCGGCTTCGCCCGCGTAATTTGTTTTAGGATTTTTACTTACTGCTGCGGCGCAGCGATTCGAATTGGATCTTGATCACCGATCATAGCTGACGTCATTTCTTGTGGTCTTGTTTAGGATTTTCTAGTTTTCGTTTGTAGTCACAAACTATTCCTATATCAGAACTGACAAATCACACAAATTGAGTTAGCCCTAAAGTTAGTACGAGGCTTGTGTTATGGGATACTAATTCAACGATACTATATTTTATAACAAAGCTTTTACCCGCGGTTTCGTCCGCGTGAATTTCCCACAAGGACCTTGCTTTTTCCCGGGATGAAATGTACGTACCCTATGTCCTTCTCACTACTTCTATGTGTATGCGAAATTTCAGGAAGATTGGTTCAGTAGATAAAGCGTGAAGATGTAACAAAAAAATAAATGAATAAACAAATATATATTAGTTAGAATTGCGATAGTTAGGATAGATAAACATTCAAGACCCAGGCCAATCTGAAAAAGATCATTTTCTATCTTGACCCGACCAGGGATCGAACCCTGGACCTCCGGTGTACGGTGTCCGGTGTACTAGTACGGCGTGATGGCCGTTGGGCCACGGAGGTCGTCAAATGGAGGAAAATGATTTCTATGGATAAATTTTTGACTTTCTGCAATGCTCTTAAAATAATAAAATTGCCTTTAAATAAAATCAAATTTATATCAATTTACATCTACAAAAAATTCCTTATCTAATAGTGAAACTGGCATAAAAATCCATAGCGTGGTTTAGGAGGAGTAAAAGTTTAACAGACGGAGGTAAAGTGACCTTCATTTATTCTTGTAATGTACAAAAGTACAGGTACAGCCGGCTGATTACTGTATGTTTTTCTCTACGCTACATGGTAAACAAAGCGACAGGAATATTGACAGATGCGGAAACGAGCGACACGACCTCCTCGTCTGAAAGCCAGTGGCAGACTGCCGCCCGTCGCCCGCACAGAGCCCCGCTATGAAAAATGGGCGAATGATTTTTGTTTTATAAACATTAGTATGAAAAATGTTGCTCGATTTGAACGAAAATCTAAGCGATTGAAGTATAATAAATGGTGTCTCTTTTGATGTAAAAATTTTCCCGAACGTCATTGCCATTTCGGAACAGTAAGGAAATTATAAAAATGCATGTCTTTCCGTTTTTATTTTTTTTCATATAGTAGTTTTTATCTTACAATAAAAATAATCTAAACAAATGTTCTTAAAGAGTTGATAGTACACATATATTTTTTTCAGATTTTTCTGGCTAACCACAGCTAAGCTTTAGTCCTTACAAAAACACCATTTCACAGAACAACGGCAATCCAAACGCCTTAAAAAGATCGGGATATCACACGGGCGATCCTTCGGTATTTACGAATTCAACGAAGCTACATTTTCAATTGGCTTGAAATAAATCTTTTCTTTCACTGCTCCCCAGTAAAAAAAAACTTTTTTTGCCCAATCTAAGAAATAATGTAGTAAGTGTTATACCACTTTAGAATCCGTATTAAATGCACCATCTTTTAAAGTTACTTGCCAAACTTAGTACATTTTTTTTTCAGTACAGTCAGTTAAAGTTAGGTAAAGTATTAATTTTGAATTCTTGGTTCGGGAAAAAGTGAAATCCTTTACCAAACTGGAGCAGTTGGCTTAGAATTTAAGATTACAGGTAACAGAAGCACTATTAAGGATAACATATGAAAGATAAAATTGGAAAAAAGTAAAGATTTGTAGGAACAGGAGGTCAAAAATCATCACAGGGTGTACATTTTTTTCCAATTAACAAAACTGCAAATAATTTCTAAAATACACGACTTATTTTTTTTTTATATTTTTCTGATAACTATTATGATAAGGCGCATCACCTGATTACGGCTTGACGTCGACTTCTGGGACACCCTGTATAACTATAATTTAGTAAAGTTCCAATATCTAGCAGGGGTTTATATCTGCACCAATTGCCTGGTATTGGATGGCGTGATTCCTAATATTATTAGGAATAAAATCTTTAAAAAACTTTACTATAAGGAATTGAGCTACCACTTTAAATGTTATTGCTACAAATAATCTGTCTAAGTAATCATGATTCAACTTTTATAGTCGCTAATCCCTATTTTTATGTTGGGGACATACACAGAAAATACTGAGTTTTAATAAAATAAGGAAGGGCATGCTGTCGCGGGCTTTTGCTCTATAATGCAATGTTGGTATTTTTATATTTTGTTAGGTATCTTTAAAATTACCGAACAGATTCTGACGTGGTTAAAATGGGACCAACTTGGGAATACACCATTACGAATAAATCAACAATTTTGGAAATCAGTCCACAATTGGGGGAGAAATCGGCGAACATACATAAAAAAAAAACATACATACATCGAAACATATAACCTCCTCCTTTTTTGGGAAGTCGGTTGAAAAAAGGCTTCTATTGTTATTTTCATACGTAAACTTTTTTCTTTAATATTTCTTTTGCACATACTAGACCTGACCATTTATCATGTGTAGAGCGTGTAGAATAGAGATAGAGATTGGTCCTTTCATTTCTCAGTTAACAGCACCTATATATACATACAGTCATTAAATATTCATACAATTAAATATTTCATAAAGAAGCGAAAAGAGCATTAAAACTTGAAGAAAATAAACCTTTACAAATGAAAAGAGTTCGCTAATGAATGTCGAGATTCCACTAAGTATTTTTCTTTCATAATTATCCCTTTACGCCCACTGTGCGTTGTCCGAGTTACGCGAACAATCCCGTTAGCCGCTTTCAAATTCATTGTTTGTCAGAGAAAATAATATTTTCAAACGCAAATACTGAAACCATCGCTTTTAAATAACATTACGAGAGGTTTAGACGTGTCGTTACAGCCTACCTATGAATAAATCTATATGCCTATTACAGAATACAGTGTTTTCTATTATTCAAAATTCTGTGCTTCCATCTGGTCTGGGAGCGAAGAAAAAACGTAGAATGTGCCAGCTGCTTCTCTTCCCGCGCAGATTGTAAAAGTCAATCGAGGGAAAGGGCTTTAAACTGGGGATTCCTTTACTCATGGGCTAGCAACCTGTCACTATATCTGAATCTCCTTTCCATCGGAAAGCCCACTATTCAGCTATGCGTGGACTTACGACTCTTGGCTCTGTCTACCCCGTAAGGGATAAAGACGTGATTCTATGTACGTATGTATGCTGTGACCAGCTGCCATATCAAATTTAACATACCACCTAGAAGTATCTAGCACATGAGGAGGCAATATTACTTACCTGTAACTTCAACGTATCAGTTGGGCTATAACTTTACGGGTCTGTCAATTAGGCGGCATGAGTTGTCAAAACTTGTTTTGGCGTTCGTGTAAATCAGGGTATCAATTCTGCTATCGTTAAACCATAGTCGTGTCTCAATGTCTTTTCAATAGGTCAGAGGAGTCAAGGTGATACGCGGGATTTAAAAAACAATTTATCAAACAAAAATCAATCCTTTATTTTCACCCTTTGCGGTGCTACAGTAGCTAGGCCCGGGGACTACGGAGTCCCGTGTTCGATCCCCGGGTAAGTCAAAACATTATAAGGGTTCCGTATCTCAAAAGGTAAAAACGAAACCCTTATAAAATCACTTTGTTGTCCGTCTGTCTCTCAAACTTTTTAAGATAGGCCCGAGTCATAGCTGACAAAACTCTAGTCAAGTTGTTACTATCAAAAGTAATGTTTCGGCTCTAGTATTGAGAACTAGGAGAGTCAGGACAGGAGACGACAGGAGTGCAGGACACGTTGACAAGGGTAGACACCATGATTAAACTAGGGTACTGGACATCCGGCGCAGAAATTACACCGAAATTGAGTAATTATTGTGAGGTACATAAGAGGCTGCCTTCTGGTTATTTACTTATATCTTATTTCTAATCTTATTTACCTGTTCAAAGAATATATAAAAACGGTTACTGTATTTTACATCATTGCATTTGAAACTGTCGAAATACATACCACCCAGGCATAATCAACTTGTTTGATACATTTGTCTTTATCCTAACTAATATTACAAATGCGAAAGTGAGTTTGTTTGTTGGTTTGTTTGTTTGTTACCTCTTCACGCTTTATCTACTGAACCAATCTTCCTGAAATTTCGCATACACATAGCTGGAAGTACGGAGAAGGAATAGGGTACCTTTCATCCCGGGAAAAAGCACTGTTCCCGTGGGAAATTCACGCGGGCGAAGCCGCGGGCAAAAGCTAGTACTCTATACATAAGTGTAACATCAATTTATTCCTTCTATAAAAAAAGGTTCTCCTAGGTTTATCCTGCTGAGCCGCCTATGGGTTTAATAAACAGCGACGAATCTGTTCAATATAGCGAGGATATTGCTTCATTTGAATCGCAACTGCGAATTTTTTCATCATTTTCCTTATACCTTGTGGTATTGAAAAGAAATAATGAGAGTTCCATTTAAAAAGTTTATACGATGTATCCAACATGGAAGTAATAAGTACCTTTGTACGACAGTACTTACTACTTCCATGTTATCCAAACAGTCTTCTACCTTTACAACCTCATTGCAAAATCTTAGACTGACAAAGTTTGTTTCAGTTTCAAACGAATAAAACGTTTCATCCAATCCGTTTTAGAACACACATTACAATCAATCCAATTTTGTTAAACTTCGGCTTAGAATCGCGAATTAATCAATTAATTGCTTTTCAATTACAAACAGAACAAAACGGAAGCGTTAATTTATGTTTTATCAATTAAACAAAGACATTGTACCCAAATAAAATCGAAGTTTACCTATACCAAACAGGCGGATCCAATTAACACTAATAAAAATCACGACGTCTAAATATAATTTGAATTATATAATAATAATTATAATATACTGAATAATATAATTATAATATTTAAAAACACGACACTTTTGAATTGATAAATTTTCGCGCGCGAACTTTGGCGGGAGGACGCGGGTGTCGCGCGTTGAGTTCTAGGGCGCACTGAAAGAAATTCAGTCAGAGGGCCAGAGGGATGCAGAGGGGAGGGCTGAGGGCCTCAATCATGGGCGGACATCTGCGGCCGAATGGATCACGAAAAACACCTATTTGCCAACTAATCTTTAATGGATCGTATGGACTAACGGCTTGTGACTTGCCAAGATCTTTATCTGGCTCTGACTTTTGCGTTATGTTAGTTTTAGTATAGCGAGGAGTTTTAATAACTTGGTATTTATGGTTAAGTAGCTTTTGCCAGCGGCTACGCCCGCGTGAATTTCGCACGGGAACAGTGCTTTTACCTGGGATGAAAGGTATCCTACACGTATGCCCTTCTCATTTAACCCTGTGTATGCGAAATTTCAGTAATATTGGTTCAGTAGATAAAGCGTGAACAGGTCAGAAACAAACTCACTTTTGAAGTACTCTCATATAGAAATTAGATATCTAACGAGGTCTTTATACTGGTCGCGGGTTCAAGTCCTGCTCGCATGGAATTATTTCACTATATTTAATTTCTTCTATATGAGAGTACTTTAGTACTAATTGCATCTGAGTTGCACAAAAATCCAAAAACTCACTTTTGCATTATTTTTGACCGAGCGAGCGAAGCGAGCGAGGGCTATAATTCAAGTTGGAGCGAAAAACACATTGTTTGTATGTATGTATGTAGTTTGTTCCGCGATAACTCTCGAACCGTTGTTCCGATTTTGATGAAAGTTGGAATATATGTAGGGATGGTTAATAGAATTTTCAAGTTCGTTGGGCATCAAAATCGGTCCAGCCGTTTTTGAGATATTTAATTTTTTGTGAAAATAAATATTGTATTTTAATAGTCGCGAGGTCTACGTTCGCAGCGAACGACTAGTATAATATTAGTTAGGATTAGGATCGTCGTAGTTAATATTAAAGAAGTTTGATGCTTATATGAAGTTTTAATTAACCTTTTCACGAATAAGTACTATAATCACGACGTTATTTATTTATCCATTTATATATCACACAGCGACAAACAAGAAAAATCTTGATAGGAAAAAAATCAAAAGATAAGCGCATTCTCTATGGCTTTCTTTCTACTGCTCATAAGTACATAGAAATCTAGGTGTAATTAATTTCATATACTTATTCTATCACATTATGGAAATATTTATAAAAACTCAGAAGGTTCTGTATTTGGTCACAGAGAACGTATGTACCTAACCAATTGATGATTGGTTGAAAGTATTTTATTTAGGTTATTTCTGGATTTCCTTCTAGATACCTTTTATACATAATCTTACTAATATTATAAATGCGAAAGTTTGGATGTGAGTTTGTGACTTTGTGATGATGTTTGTTACTCAATCACGCAAAATCTACTGGACGGATTTCGATGAAATTTGGTATACGTGTAGAAAAATACTGGAAATAGCACATAGGGTACTTTTTATCCCGATATTCCAATGGGAGCGAAGCCCCGGGGCGCGGCTAGTCTTATTATATAGAGAGCTAGTCTATCCGTATCACTGGCATTTCTTGTAATCCGATCATTACTTCGAAGATACTCGGAAGTGTGAATCTAGTAGCACCCGGGTAAGGCTTGCGGTCCAATCTCGTCTTGGATTGCCCGGCTTGCCGGATAATCCGGATCAGAACCGGTCTGAACCGGTCACAATCAAACTGAGCCGGCCACTACTTAGCTCTAATTGTTAAATGTGGGGGGTTTTGACAATGTCTCAGACGTACTTAGTAAGTAAGTAAGTAAAATTGCTTTATTGCACCAAAACACGTAAAGGATACAAATTGAGACTTATAATAGGTAAAATATGTATATAGGCGTAGGTACCAGTGGCGTAGGGTGAATAAAAATAAAGGTAAAGCCGGGTCATATCTATCTTAATTTGTAACGTGTAAAAAAACATGCAATAAATTACATACCTACCATAAATTAAGTGTGTAGGTAGACTACAACCTATTTGTAATAATGCCGCAATTTCTCACCTAACAGCCTACGTGACGACAAGAATCAAACAAATACTAAACAATATAGGAAATATACCACAATCAAGCTAATCACTTATCACAATTATAAATTAGGATACGAATGCGCGCGAAACGATCTCGGCTTATAGTAAGACAGTGTCATATAGGTAGGTATATGGGTATAGATGTTTGTGCAAGAGTAACAAGCTAATTATTTAAAAATAAAAAACACGACTGACAACTTACATAGCCTATGTCATTTGGGCTTCTGCAAGGAATCTAACAATACCTCTAACATCAAAATCTGTTAAGCCGTTTAGGACTTATGGTGGAATAAAGAAATTACATACATACATACATACATACATGAACCCTGAAAACATAACACTCCTTTTTTGGTCAGTCGTGTAAAAATAATATTTGTACATATATTTGAATCTGCTAAGGGAAGCCGGCAGGAATCGTGTTCTAAGAAGGCTTCGCCACTGGTAGGTACTTATATGAATTCTGTGACTCAGATATAATTTATGACGTACCTACCAGTGTTTTGATCATTATTACCGTTAGGAATTAACTTTATGGTTTTGTTATATCACAAAAATAAATGAATGATTAAATATACAAATAAATGATTTATCTATCTAAAAATGTAAAAAATATATATTCATACTCATATTACAAATGCGAAAGTCTGTATGTATGGCTAAACCGATAGACAGATTTTGATGAAATTTGGTATGAACATAGTTAAAGATCAAACATAATTTTCAAAAATCCACTCCTAATAAAAATTGCAATGGGAAATGAAAGTTTCTATAAGAAAAACATACCAAACTTCGTCTTAAATAAATATGATAGATTTTCTTACATTTAGGTAAGTCATTCAAGTACACTTTTCACTTTTATCTAAATTACTTGCTATACAATAGACATTGCTTTCAGACTTGTAATTTTGAAAATACAACCCTATATACAACATAAAGCCAATCCAGGGTGGGTCTACGGAAATAATCTAACGTTTATTTCCAGTCTACCGCACTTGGGTCAGACCCCGAATTCCCAGGGACAATTTGTGTCCCCCCGGTCCCTGAAAAATTTACCTAAAGTCATATTTTGAGATTTGTAATTGTAGAAATTAATTACATTCATAAGATCTGACTCTTACTCATTAAATCACTCGTGAAGTTACGAAGATAAAACTATTTTTTCAATTTGCTTTTTTTAAATAAATTATGACAGTTTTATGTTTGACTAAGTATGTAAAATCCATTTATTCTTACCAGTCCTATCATGTAAACAATCTTCACAGTACTTCTTTTGAATTTTGTTGAAAATAAATCAAATATTAGTTTAAACCTAAACATTCTAAATTAAAACATTTATTAACCACGAAAGTAATTTCCAAAAAAGTCTATTTTAATTTATATTGTTGTAAAATCATAAAAAGACATGGTAAGATTGTTTAAATGATATGACTGGTAAAAATAAATAGAGAGTACCTATGTATTTTATACGTTTTTAAATAATGGAGGTAGAAAAAGAGTAAAACAAAGAAAATATAAGGAAAATGCCCTCTAGGCATAAAAGGAAAATAATGATACATAATAAGCAGAATAATGAAATGTAAAAAGAGAAAGAAAATAAATGAGTGATAAGGATAACGATATTCTTTAGGCGTTTCATTTTTGCAGTACTTTTAAGTTATTCCGAAATAGGTAGGTACTTGTAGCTTGACGAATGAATCCTACACTCAACGTGAATGTTTATGACAAAGGATGATTGTTACTCTTTCACTCAAAAACTACTGAACGGATTTCGATGAAATTTGGTACACGAGTGGAATTTAACCTTTAATAACACATAAGATATTTTTCTCAAAATTCCCACGGGAGCGGATCCCTGGTGTGCAGCTAATGTTAGTATAGTTTATTCTGAACTAGCTTTCGCCCGCGGCTTCGCTCGCGTGAATTTCCCACGGGAACAGTGCTTTTTCCCGAGATGAAAGGTACCCTATGTCCTTCTCCGTACTTCCAGCTATGTGTATGCGAAATTTCAGGAAGATTGGTTCAGTAGATAAAGCGTGAAGAGGTAACAAACAAACAAACCAACAAACTCACTCTCGCATTTATAATATTAGTTAGGATATTGACGAGAAAAATTGCATGTGAGAGTTCGGATATAAATAGTCCGTATCAGAATAGTTTTAATACGAAGAATCACTCAATAAACATGTGATGATATGGCTTCTAAAATATTTATATCATTTCTTCGGAATATTCTACAATAGGAATGTGTTCCATCGTCAGCTATGTGGTAAGATATAGCAAGTAAAAACTAGAAACCATTACAATGAAAGGAAATGAACAACAATTACGTTCGTAGCAGAAAATTCATGAAAAGTGAAATGAAAATCTGTAATCTACCACGAACAACATCCATTTGATAATTGTAAACTTGAATCCTAACTAATATTATATATGCGCGAAAGTATGTTTGTTTGTTCGTTTATTTATTTGTTTGTTACTCTTCATGCTTTATCTACTGAACCAATCATCCTGAAATTTTGCATACACATAGTTAGAAGTACTGAGAAGGACATAGGGTACCTTCCATCTGTTCCCGTGGGAAATTCACGCAGGCGAAGCCGCGGGCAAAAGCTGGTGATTATATATTTTTTACACGCCTTCTCTAGCGAACGCCATAATCAAATGTTATCGCTGGCAGTGGACACAGTCCCTCAGCAAATAGGGAGGAAAGAGACGCATTAGCAGTCAGAATTCACTCCCATCTCGCGAGTAACGTGACGTTCTCTAGCACACGCTATAATCATATATTATCGCTGGCAGTGGACACAGTTCCTTAGCAAATAGGGAAGAAAGAGACGCATTAGCAGTCGGAATTTACTCCAACTTCGCGAGTAACGTGACGTTCTCTAGCGCACGCTATTATTATATATTATCGCTGGCAGTGGACACAGTTCCTCAGCAAATAGGGAAGAAAGAGACGCATTAGCAGTCGGAATTCACTCCAACTTCGCGAGTAACGTGACGTTCTCTAGCACACGCTATAATCATATATTATCGCTGGCAGTGGATACAGTTCCTCAGCAAATAGGGAAGAAAGAGACGCATTAGCAGTCGGAATTCACTCCCATCTCGCGAGGAACGTGATGTGCCTCCTCTAGCGCACGCTATAATCATATTCATAGAGGAATTCATACATATTAGGTACTTAGTTTTATGAGCAACTAAAATGTCCATATTATATGGTAAAAGTCTACTTGAAACAGTTGCTTTATATAGTGTAGAGTTAACAGAAATATTTTTTTTAGTGTAAATTTAGATAATAGTCATAGGTTGTATTTTATTAGATGTTTTTATTCATTTATTATTAATACTTACATTTAATGTCATAGGATTATCAAAATTCTTAAAAATCAGTCTTTTTTCAAGTCCTAATCCTAAATCTCTATCTATCTATCTATATCTATATATATACCTCATAAAGGTGACTGACAGACTGACATAATGATCTATCAACGGACAGCCCAAACCACTGGACGGATCGGGCTGAAATTTGGCATGCAGGTAGATGTTATGACGTAGGCATCCGCTAAGAAAGGATTAAGCGAGCGAAGTCGCGGGTGTTAGATATTTAAAATTTAACTGTAATATTTTTGGTAACTTTTAGTTTATTTTAATATAAATACTCTGATTTTAGTTAATTATAACTAGTGTTGGTTGCTATTATTATCGGAAGACGTATTTTACAACTTCCTATTTGATTCAAGTTGAAAAAATGATAAATGTACTTAATTAAAGCTTTGATAACTTTTAATTTGTAAATACCAAATTAATAATTTAGTAAGTTTTGCATAATATAACAGTTTGAAGTTAATAGTAGTTGTATTGATGATTTTGAATAATCGATACATTGTGGTCATTTGTGGTACGGTAGCCAGTTTATAAAGCATTGACGGTTAATTTTCCGGTTCACTTTGAATTCGGAGCTGGTGCTGTTCAGACATAAAGATAAGTACTAGATATAATTGAAATTTATACCTATTGTTATACTGTTGCTTTGTCATATGAATATTTCTTTGTTTTTAAATAATATTTCATGTTTTATGTTGTGTGGATTTCTGTGAAATACTAGTGGCCCTTCTGTGGTAAAGAATATAGCCCATGTCATGTTAGGGACCAATACTGTTTTAATGAGTTTCTTTCGGGATTTCTTCTCAGCAGTGGTCGTTCCGAAGTCCTAGTAGAATGTAGCTTAGAAATCTAAAGAAATTGGGGCTCAATTTTATGAATTAAACAATTGAGTCTGATTTTATCGTTTCTTTTATTTGAACTACCTTTACCTACATTATGAATTTTTGAGTAATAAGTAAAAGAACAAATATATTCATAAAATCATAGTTATTTATTCCTGACAATATAAAATATATGTAAATAGATATACATATATTATATTTTTCTATAGTCTACTTAATCTATCATCAGAAGCGGGATTCGATTTATCTTGTGCAGATTATAACACTGATCTATTTTCAGAATGGAAACCAAGATGCTGTCACCATCGTCACTGCCCACTGCAAGGACAGCGACTGCGGAGCTAGGATTCGGTGCGATAGCATCGAGGTCCTCGCGAACGGGCTGAAATGGAGCAGCATCCAGACCGCCGCAGATGCCAATGCCAGAGGTGGTAAGGCCCTCCAGGGCTTTGTAATAACTTGGTAGGAGGTCTGAAGACCGTTTGCAGAAGATCGTGGAAATTATGATAAATGAAGGTAGTCATTTTTCTTTAAGAAAAAAATAGTAGATTTTACAACAAGTGCACAAAACGATTAATTTTTATCCGAGACTTTTAGCAGCCCGAGCCGAAGGCGAGGGCTGATAGTAATGTCGAGGATAAAAATCGTTTTGTGGACGAGTTATAAACTCTGCTTTTCACTTCGATTGCGAGGAAATAAATCAAATTGAAGAAATTAATAAACGCACGAAAAAACATAAGCTGTTTCCCGCCGCTTTATTTTTTTTATCTTACGACTTTGATAGGCTTGGGCTGCAGACCTATACAGCCTACTATAAAATTAATTTTGTAATAATATTTTTCTTAAATTAATGAAATAACCTACCGTACTTGAATTTAAATTTTAATATCTTTTATGTCTTAAAAACACATAAGGCAAATAAATTAAAAGTAAATATTATAAAATAACAAATTTTATCTATGAACTTTTTATTGTGTTTGGCTGTATGGCTCATTTTCTTTGCCTTAATATAGATACATTTATGAGTAGATACGTTAATGCCCTTGTGCACAAAATTCGATTTTGTGCAGCCTATATCCTGCACAAATAAGCACTTTCAGAGCATGAGAAGTGAAAAAATAATTTTGTACTTGAGCAAGCTGCACAATATTGCCCACTGGGCATATTTCCTCTTAATATTCATTTTCACATAATTGTAAACACATACATACATAAGTAATGTAGCCATTTTGATCTGTTCGATATTTAAAGCTGAAGTTAACGCCTTAATTACGCTACTATCATAAAATTTTAAATCCAACTTGTAATAGGTCGTCAGATTGGCCGAGCGGTTTGTGAAAAGTCTTGTTGCATCATATAATACTCGTAACACTTTTTAAGAATAGACTGGCTTCACTCCCATTTGTTTACTTATAAGCTGTAATGCAGATATACTGATCTACCCGAGCATTCAAGAGGTAGAGTCAGTAAAAAAAAAAAAATGTTAGGGTAGATCGATAACAATTAGTCGACGATTACAGTGGCAAATAAATTTAAAAATAGATTGAATGAATTCTGACGATACAACTCATACTCAATTTTGAAATTGGAATCACCGTTTATGTAAACCATAATTGAGGCGTTGGCTAAGTGAAGTACAGTTCATCCAGTTCATCATTATCTACAGATATTGATGAGATTAGTAGTACCTAAGAATTTTTGAAACCCAAAATGCGAATTTTAGTTCATTTCACTTTGATGTTTAGAAACATATGTAACTTGCCAATATTTTTGTCCTTTTGTCAAGTTAAAAAAAAAAAGGGAGGAGAAACGATGATAGTAATGATGTTAATGTCATTTTATTGGTGTTATTTGTTTTCTCCTAATTTTTCTGTGAAATGCTCGAATTTAACTTTGCTCATTTAAAACGAAGTGAATACATTATTTTCGTGGTAATCTATCTTAGAATGAAACAAGAATCGCAAATTTGGGTTGAAGTAAATATCTAGTGATTGTGTAATAAATATGAATATTTAAGAAAACTTGCTAACCTCCCGACTGTTAAATCGAGGTAATAAGTGCCTGAGGGCAAAGTGATTATGGAGATGATGCTGCTGCTTCCCGACTGTTAAAGCGAGGTAGTGGCGTAGTCTTTAAGAAAACCTACTATCCTCACGACTATTAAAGCGAGGAAGTGAGGGCCTGGGGGCAAAGTGATTATGGAGATGATGTTGCCGCCTCCCGACTGTTAAAGCGAGGTAGTGGCGTAGTATTTAAAGAAAACCTACTATCTCCCGACTGCTAAAGCGAGATAGTGAGGGCTGTATGGAGGACTATTTAAGAGAACTCGCTACCTCCCGACTGTTAAAGCGAGGTAATGAGGGCCGTATGGCGTAGTATTTGAAATGTAATATGATTTGTGATACAAAATGAGATGTGTGTAATTTGTACATGGTATAACGAAGTAATGGCAATGGTGTTCTATCACTTGGAATTTAAAATTATAATTATTTTGTTTTGTTGTGACATAAAATGAGATTTGTGATACAAAATGAGATGTGTGTTAATTGTACATGTTATAACAAAGTAATGGCAATTTATAGTGTTGTATCAATTGGAATATAAAATTATAATTGTTTTGTTGTGATCTAAAATGAAATTTGTGATATAAAACGAGATGTGTGGAAATTGAACATCTTATAACAAAGTAATGGCAATAGTGTTTCATCACTTGGTACATAAATAAGATTATATTTTTTTTGTTTTATTGTGATTTAAAATGAGATTTGTGATATGAAATGAGATATGTGTAAATTGTACATGTTATGACAAAGTAATGGTAATAGTTTTCCTTCACTCGGTATATAAGATTACAATTATTTTGTTTAGTTGTAATATAAAATGAAATGTGTAAATTGTACATGTTATGACAAAGTAATGGAAATAGTGTTCCTTCACTTAGTATTATAAGATTATTTTGTTTAGTTGTAATATAAAATATAAAATGAGATATATGTAAATTGTACATGTTATGACAAAGTAATGGAAATAGTGTTCCTTTATTTGGTATACAAGATAACAATTATTTTGTATTGTTGTGATATAAAATGAGATATGTGTAAATTGTACATGTTATGATAAAGTAATGACAATAGTGCCTTCACTTGATTTATAAGATTACAATTATTTTGTTTTGTTGTGATATAAAATGAGATTTGTGTAAATTGTACATGTTTAAACAAAGTAATGGCAACAGTGTTCAGTCAGTTGATATATAAGATTATAATTAATTTGTTTTGTATTTGAGAAACACAATAGATTGATAATTAAGTATACTTCGGGACGAAGTATGTGTCAGTATGGCCGTGTTAGATATTTAAAATTTAACTGTAATATTTTTGGTAACTTTTAGTTTATTTTAATATAAATACTCTGATTTTAGTTAATTATAACTAGTGTTGGTTGCTATTATTATCGGAAGACGTCATGGCGCCACAGATGTGATATTTTACAACTTCCTATTTGATTCAAATTGAAAAAATGATAAATGTACTTAATTAAAGCTTTGATAACTTTTAATTTGTAAATACCAAATTAATAATTTAGTAAGTTTTGCATAATATAACAGTTTGATGTTAATAGTAGTTGTATTGATGATTTTGAATAATCGATACATTGTGGTCATTTGTGGTACGGTAGCCAGTTTATAAAGCATTGACGGTTAATTTTCCGGTTCACTTTGAATTCGGAGCTGGTGCTGTTCAGACATAAAGATAAGTACTAGATATAATTGAAATTTATACCTATTGTTATACTGTTGCTTTGTCATATGAATATTTCTTTGTGTTTAAATAATATTTCATGTTTTATGTTGTGTGGATTTCTGTGAAATACTAGTGGCCCTTCTGTGGTAAAGAATATAGCCCATGTCATGTTAGGGACCAATACTGTTTTAATGAGTTTCTTTCGGGATTTCTTCTCAGCAGTGGTCGTTCCGAAGTCCTAGTAGAATGTAGCTTAGAAATCTAAAGAAATTGGGGCTCAATTTTATGAACTAAACAATTGAGTCTGATTTTATCGTTTCTTTTATTTGAACTACCTTTACCTACATTATGAATTTTTGAGTAATAAGTAAAAGAACAAATATATTCATAAAATCATAGTTATTTATTCCTGACAATATAAAATATATGTAAATAGATATACATATATTATATTTTTCTATAGTCTACTTAATCTATCACGGGCAAAAGCTAGTAATATTATAAATGCAAAAGCGAGTTTGTTTGTTAACCCTCACTTTAGCTACTGAACCAATCTTCTTGAAAATTCGCATACACATAGTTAAAAGCACTGAGAAAGACATAGGGTACCCTTTGTCCCGGGATAAACTACTGTTCCCTTGGGAAATTCAGGCGGGCGAAGCCGCGGGCAAAAGCCAATAAAAACCTTTCAACTTTAACACTGTAGGTAGAGCATGGGCTTACTTATAAAATATTTAATGTTGAAAACCAAAATGTTGAGGATTTCATAATATCATGAAACATTTTCATTTGCGTGGTTTAAAAATTTGTTAGTAACGAAAATGAAATGGATTTTTCTCTGAGATGATGAAAGGGAATATCAAAATAAGGAGGTTACAAAAGAAGCCTCTATCAATAGCATTTGCGTATTGAGTCCAGATTCTGATACGTCTGATGTATGGTTATGATTTTCTAGTTCTTAAAAATGTAGAAACTATTTATAACAACTAAAAGTTTAACATAGTAGTTCAATTCGATTTTAAAAGATTCTCATTTTAGTTAACAAATCAGACAAATGAACATCATGTGTCGTGCCAGTTTTTGGCGAATAATAATTAAAAAATATAGCTAATATGGGACTGATTTTAGTTGCATTAATAACTATTTCTTTTCTGCACAGCCATTAGTTTGTGACGAGATGAGATGAGATGAGATGTAAATTATAATTATGCTAATGAAAGTGGTCCAACCAGACTAACAATAGGTGGTGTTAGGCGTCCGAATGAAGCTTCTAGCTGTCTAGTTGACAGTCCAAGTTACGGTAATTTCTTCCCTATATTTCGTCAACAATTACTAGGTATTATTACTTCCCTACGAATACAAGTTAGAACGAATAGGCATGTGGGCAAAATACATGTAAAAGATGGGATCTAGTTAAAGTTGATTTTGATTTTTGATAAACACTTTACCGGTCAGTAAACGAGACACAAAAGTAACTTTATAGGTAGCTAAAGCAGTTTGTTGTCTGTCCTTTAAAGTATTAATAAAATAAAATAAAAAAGCCTTTATTCTACCAAAAATCAATTTGACAATTTTGAATATACATTAACTTATGGTTTTATACTTTAATTTTTGGAAGTCGCCTCTCTGGCGTAGGCCTCCCCCAGTTTCTTCCACTTTTCCCTAATTCTTGCCTGTCGCATCCAGTCTGTACCACACCTTTTCTTAAATAAATCACTCCACCTTACTTTTGGTCTACCTTGTTTTCTTTTACCATCTCTAGGTATCCATTCCGTCACTCTTCTTGTCCATCTATCATTATTTAACCTACATAAATGCCCTGCCCATTTCCATTTTAAATTTCTTATTCTTTCTAATTTAAAGTATTAAGTAAATTAAAATATCGTAAAGATAAAAACGCAGAGAATCAAAAGTAGAAAGCTGTGGATAAGTAAGTATTTTGAGAGTATTTTGTTCCTGTAATTTTACGTATAAAATATTCTTAAAACTTCAAAGTTGTTTGATCAAATCATATACATAAAAAACACAGTAAAGAACTCTAAAAACTATCTGTACTGTTGAACTTCAACATCGGCAAAGAATATCGCCAAGTCTACCATTAAAATATTGATTCAAAATGAAATTACTCTCTGAATTTTTTACATGACCTTGAAGGTATTACATTTTACGTAATTTAAAAGAAATCGTCTCAAACGCAACGGACCATAAAACGCGAATTTTCATCCTTACACGACGGCGCGTCTCGAATTTATAATCTGGATCCTTATTGATCGTCTTACGACCACAGAAAGGGATGAAATGCTATCTTCGCCGTACATTAGATAAGGATGGATACATTTCCCGCAGGATACGCCAGCCCCTTTGAGGGTATCTGAATCACGCATATGCTCAGAGACTTTCAGGGCTGTGCCAAAGGGTTTAAGTGCGTAAATACTTGAGAGGGAAACCATTTTGGTGAAATAGCACGAAGTGTTTAGGTTTAATCTTATCCATTTTAAATCTAAATGGCTGCTATTTATTTTTGGATTTTTGAGCATCTCAGATGCAATATTAGTATTGAAATGCGATAGCTCAGTTGGAAGAGCAAGGTCGTATAAAGACCTGGTCGCGGGTTCAAGTCCTGCTCGCATGGAATTTTTTCACCATATCTTATTTCTATATGAGAGTACTTTAGTACTAAATGGCTGCTTTTAGCAATTTTGTTTTTTTTCCTCTTTTTATTTATATTTATTGCAGCATTTTGAACTTCATAAGTTCTTATTTTTATCTTGTAGTATCCACATTCTTGACTGTGATAAGTATTAATTAATTCTTGACATATGGGTGTTATGTGCATAGACGTCTTCGAGCAACATAAATTCAGCAAATTTGAAAAAAAAATCATTCTTTAAAAAAAATCTAACTTTACTCTAATCTAACTGACTCCAGTCATTGTGTTTTGTTCGTTTTACATGATAGAAAAAATACTAGAAATTAAAAAAGTAGGCTATGTCTAATGCCTAGGTACCTGCATAAGAATACAAAAAACATAGTGTTGGCCGTGTTAAATTTAACCAGATTCAACATTATAAATTACCATTAAAGGCTGGAACCCGTCTGCAACCTCCATAACTTAAGATGGTAAACAGCGGTAATCGCCTCCTAACGGCTGCTATTAATACTGAATGCATTGCTAAGTGGAGGCGGTGAGTGTTACTTGAAATTTTCTTAAAATTTTGCATTTTCAAGACGTAGTCTGGGTGGGCAGAAGCGGTAGAATCTATGCCTGTCTTTCTTACATCATGTTTGTCTATGTGTCTGTGAGCATTCACGATGTTCGACATAATATAAGAAGTTAATCCTTTGGGACGTCTTTCGTACACTAGGCTACGCAAATCTGCGTAGCCTTCTACGAAGGAGCTAAATAGATATTGATCATAAACTTATAATATACTGGCGTAAGTCTATGTTATTGATACACTTTTAAAATCAAAATAATATAAAGAAAATTCTCATAAGAAATTTACATTTCACTTAAAATGAGATAACAAGATTTAGTATTACATAAAGTAATTACAATTATATAAATTAATTTATACTGGTTGCGATATACAACTTCAGTTTCTTTTTTAAATGTATTGACACTCTTACAAGCTCTTAGCTCATTTGGCAACTTGCTTCCTCAAATGGTTAGTCTTTTTTCCGTAGTTAGTCCTTGGTATAGGTAGGTTAACACTTTTCACCACGAAGTTATCAAGTCACCAAAAAAATCTTTTGTTTTTTGTTTCTCAATGGATTGTACCTCTATTATTCTTTGCCTTCGAGCAACAAGGACTACCGAGAGCGGTGAATCCGTGTTGTTCTTTAGTTTGTACCTATTTCATAAATGCAAAGTGCCACCTACGAGTAGCAACTAACAACGTTGAGGAGAGCTACGAACTAACTCATGATACTACTTACCGCTTGTGACTTGAAGAGTAGTAGCGAAGAGACAAAGCAGCGACAGCGACAGGCTTCCGAGCGAGTTGAGCCAATGTGCCGCGGCCATGCTGTACCCTGCAAACAAGAAAAATAATTCCTAAAAGACCTCATAGATGGCTCTCCTAATAAGCGCCATCCAGAGATCGGTTTACGCCTGGGTATAAACCGGGCGGATTTTTACCCAGCATAAACCCATCTGAGGCGCCATCTCCCGGGTGGCGCGAGAACTACTTTATGATCATGAGACTTGGTGTACTTTTCAATGAGATGTTTAATTTGTTAAACGTATCATAGATGGCGCTACGGTCAGGAAAATCGGAAAAGCTCTCGATTGATGTAGATTTTATGTAGGTACGAAGTTCTTATTTTTTTCCTTGGATTTTACTATCTCTTCTGATCTGTGCTTCTGATTGTGTAATTTGTTTGTGGCTAAAAAGTCTATAAATTTTGGAACATGAAAATACTAACTACTATTTATATAATCTCAGAAAAATTAAACTTAATATCAAGGAGTTCGTATACTCGTATAGGAATAGAAACAGTTAATATATGATATACATAAAAAACGTTATGATTTAGGCCAATATTTACTGCGAGCAACGAAGTTCGCGTTGCTCGAAGTAAATATTGGGGTCTTACCCGTAGAGTTATTTATCCTGTCCACAAAAATATATTTTTTTTAATAAGAGAAGTATAAATTTATATTTGTGATCCTGATAAGATTTAGCTTTATTTGCTTACCATATCGTCAACATGTGTGTGTGGTTGCGCCGCGGCCGTCACAGCCCACCTCAGATCACCTGCAACAAAGTAACAAAACTAAACTAGGGCTTCACCCTTAAGTTGCAAGCGGTATAATGACGTCAAGCTATATTGGGCTCTCACTCATAGGCCGAAACGATGAATTTAGCTTGACTTGACATATTAAATTCAAACATAGCATTCCTCATGTTAAAATAAATATTCCGTCATATTATTTTAATACGCCGGCGTGAATAGCTGTATTAAAATCATAACGACATTTCTCACATAAGTTTTAATCAAATTATTAACCATTTTATTCATTAAAAAAATAATTCGCGTTCGCGACAATATAGTAGAATCGGTCCCCTGGCCAATTCTACTAATTACAAACGTTATCGTGTCTCAATGATGTCTGGACAGCCATAGAAATAGTACTAAACCGAAAAGATCTCAATAAGATATCTATAAATCATAAATCATTTATTCACCAAAAGTATTTACATAGTGCTGGAGCCCTGAGCTAAGTAAAAACTTTTGTTACAGGGACTCCATTACAAGTGACATAATTTAATAACCAAATTAAGCTTTAGTACTCTTTGGCTTTTGACACACAACTGGCCCGATATTTACGTTTTGTAATTTAGTACAATCTAGGGCCAGTATGGTTAATTGGGCAAATTACACGCTCTTGAGGTGCGATTTTCCATGCGATATTTGACACTCGTGCTCGACCTGTCGCTAACCAGCTGCGCGATGTGCACTCGTGTGGACTCGTGTGCGATAATTGTGGACGAAAATCCTTTTAGGATAATTAAGCTGTACGTAATAAGTTTAAATTTAATTGAGTTGGAAATCTCTCTCTTTAGTCGTATTTCGTCATGACTCGTCGTTATATGGAATGAAACACACACAACGACTCTCATGGCAATTTTTAATGGAGTGATTTGCCATTGCCTTCTCCATTTCATACACTAGCTGATAATCATCAACCAGAGTGCAGGTTTCCTCACGATGTTTTCCTTCACCGGAAGCAAGTGGTGGTCGATGAAAACTAACATGAGTCAGATTGGTATACAAACTCATGTAGCCCGGGCAGGATTCGAACCTGGGATTTTTTATCCACAGGCGGGCGCCCTACCACTCGGCCACCACCGCTTTAGTTGGAAATAAGAGTGTGTTAAAATGATGAATGTTTATTTTAAACCTTTCTCGACAATTACAAAATTTTACCCAGAAATGAGGACTGAAACGGACGGAATACTAGTTGCAGCCGGGGGTTCGGCTCCCGTTGGAATTTCGGGATGAAAACTATAGAGTTTTCATTAAAACTTTGATATAGTTAATAGTAACTATATCAAAGTTTAAATCAACCAATGTGGTACCAAAATCTTTAAAAAAATATATTTAAACATCTTTGCAAACTTTGTTGTTAACAAAATCATATTTAGATAGGTTTTCAAGCTTGATTTCATGAAATTATTTTTATATCTCTCTTTCAATATCAATTTCCCGAGAATCTTAGATTTTTGTCATCAAACGCAGCTCTTTCATCATACAATATCGCTGAGTTGTTCATTAGTAAGTTACGAAGCAATCAACCCTAGGGGGGGAAGGAGGGGTTCAGTCACGTCGCGAAGTTAACGCGAATTTAATAAATCAGGATTTCCGACAATATCCCCAGGGATAGGATAGGATCTTTAGGAATTGTAAGACATGTTGTAAAGTGACGTCTTTGGAGAAAATGTAGCAGTGGAGTTTGTTGCGTCGCCTCTTCTACTCTGCGCTTTGGAGATTGTGGTAACCTAAGTAGCTTTAAGTAATTTTATGACGTCCACTAACTAAAAAACAAGAATATGACGATTTGAAAGTGCTATTTTTAAGCCTATTTAAATAAAAACAATTGAATTTGACTTTGGTGTGGAATTCAAATGCAATAATATTAATGTTTTTACAAACGTTTGGTCCTTATACTTTACAACCAGATAACTCTGAATAAATAAATATATACGGACAAATCACACAAATTGAGCTAGCCCCAAACTAAGTTCGAGACTTGTGTTATGGGATACTAACTCACCGATGGCTTTTTTATTTTATTTATTTAACTCACCGATACCATATATAGATAAACATCCACGATCCAGGTCAATCTGAAAAAGATCATTTTCCATCTTGACTCAACTGGGGATCGAACCCGGGACCTCCGGTGTGGCAGTCCGGCGTGATGACCGTTAGGGAACGGAAGTCGTCGATATTATATTCGTGTTCACTACTAATACTGTAAAGTTGATATTTCTTATAATTTATTTCAGGACTTCAAGCATATCTGCTTAGGACCATTTTTCTGAACTTTAAGAAGGAAAACACGGTAACCGCTTTCCATTTGATAGATATTATAACTCGAATTTAAGTTTTGTATGATCAGAAATAGATTCAAATAATTCTCGTAGATTTGCTATTTTGTAGAGGCATTTTACGTAGCACATACGTACGAGTATGCTACGAAGCGCTACGAGATAAGCTACGATGCGCTACGAGATATGCTACGAAGCCTACGGAGCTAAGAGTTTCATAAAATTTATATTGCTAGGGTGCGTTTCATTTATAGTTCCTCTGATGTCATGTTGGTAGTAAAACTTTTGTTATAATTAATTCGAATCGAATGTTATCTGCGGGAGTGGAAGCGGGCTTCACTCGACAGAGAATTGTGGAATTGTAAAGTGAAAATAGAAAGGGTAGGATTTCACCCAGCAGTGGGACACCTCAATAGGCTAAAAAAAATACTTGGATTACCTAATAGGTACTTTTCATAGCCAGTATTGTCGTAAAATGTGGCTATATGGAACATCCTAAACCAAGACTCGTGCGAAGCCGCAGAAACAGTTAGTAAACTAAAAGATAAGAGAAAAACAGAGAGAAGACGAACTAACAGATGAATCGCACTTTAAAATTATACGTATTGCTAACAAAAGTACGAGTAGAATTGCTGTTTTGTAGAGGCATTTTACGTAGGTAGACATGCTACGAATGCTACGAAGCGCTACGAGAAAAGCTACGATGTCTACGCATGGAGCTACGAGTTTCAAAAGCTACTACGTGTATTGCTACAAAAGTACGTATTCCATACATAGATAGATATAGTCATAGTGCTACACGGGTTCGATACGGAAGTCCTTGTTGCTCGAAGGTACTCGTAGACACACGCTACAAATCGCTACGAGAAAGGCTACAAAGCCTACGCACGAAGCGACGATATCCATAAGTACGTATTAACTAACCATTATGCCGCAGCGACCCAAAATGAGTCTTGGCCTCCGATAATAAGGATCTCCATTTGGGTCTGTCCTGCGCCATCTCCTGCCAGTCATCGGCGTGCAGCTCGCGCAAGTCTTTCTGGACCTCGTTAGACCATCGGTATCTGGGACGGCCGACCGGTCGCCGGCATTTGGGCTTTCCCAGATACACATATATCATATAATAAATAAGAAATAATTAATTTATAAGTAAATTGGGTTGCCCTCATGTTTGCTGTGCCCTTGCAGGGCGTCACTTGTACCTATATTATTATGTAACAACTTTGAACTTGTGGCTTGCAATAAATCTGAATCTGAATCTAACCACCTTCTTTACTCCACGGTTTTCCTCCATCCTTATATAAGTACGTATTGCCAAATTTCATTTACTTCGAGTAAATATCGACGCATTGAACTGTGCTTCGCCAGTAAAAGCGAGATAAAACAACGAACGGAAAAGGTAGAAAACAAACTCGATTGTGCCCCAAAATTAAGTCGGCGCCACGCTTCCATGCTTCACCATGCTTCAATACACCGAATCAACGTTCGAAGTGTTTGGAGTTTGGATAAACTGATGTGAATTTATCAATAGAAAAGAAAAATAGGTACTTCTTTCTTGTCCTAAATAATTTAGGACTGGAAAGTAGTAACCTATTTTTCTTTTCGCGTGTAGTAAAAATAATGTTTATTTAGGTATGAATTTTTAATAATACTGTTTTTTACATGACAGACAGATATAGCTATCAAAAATAATAGATAATAATTTGATCATGTCCAGCCAGGACGATTATAATTTATTTTCAACACGCCCCAACCAATCATCACACAGCTAAATACAAATTTGATGCTAATGAGGGATTTTCCGAGACACAAATTAAAAAAAAATACTTCCAAATGACTACTTAGATGGCGCTTAGTAAAAGGCTAGAGAAAAAGTTCCATACAAAAAGCAAATTTCACAGGATTGGCATTTAAAAAAAAATCAAACTTAGTAAAAAAAAACAACTAAAAAGTATCTATATTGTGATTTGTGCAACTGTCAAACTGTGTGATTTATTTTTCTGCCTCTGGTTGACTAGAAAAAGCGCACCATACAGGTTCAGCCATTATTACGACTTGGCTTTCATAAAACGCTATTTGTTGAGACTTTTTATACTGATTTTTTTTTTCTTAATTTAGCTGTCAGAAAATCGCTCATTGGCATCAGATTTGTAAGCTGTGTGCTAATTGGTTGTGTTTTTATTGTGAATCCACCAACGGAACAAAACTTAAGACCACATATCGACTATCGATATGTGGTCACTACTCAATGGGAGCTATCGCGTTTAAATATTCCACCAGATGTCAACACCTACGAGTGAGGGCAGAGGGTACAACGCTGTCAATGTCAATGTGGCTAATTCAAATGACAGTATTGGTACCTTTGAAAATTGACATGATCACACTCCACGTATACCGCCAACTAGTAAGCGTAAAAACGATAGCCCTCATTTCGCTACATATATACGTTTTTTACACGACTGACCAAAAAAGGAGTGTTATGTTTTCAGGGTGTAACGGTTACCCCTGGGGTCCGTATTTTATTTTCAAAAAAATGCTATTTTGCCAAATAGGTATGATAATATTTTCTCGCAAGGCTAGGGTGTTTGAACACGTCGCCTCGTGTTCCAGGAGTATGGCCACTACCCCGTACTGGAGACGTTACGAAATAATTACATCAAAGCCCTCTTCAATAACATAAATGCTCATATATTGCTCTAGAACAACTGATTAATTGACACAGCCTATATCGTATGACAATAGACTATCTTTGATTGACACGTCTGTTGCTCATACATTTAAATATTTTAATAATCTGATAAATAGTTATATTGTAAACTAATAATGAAGTTAGGATTGTCAATGAATCAGGTTCCAACAAAGGCTTGTAAGTCTATTGATTGGTACTGTTTTCAGACCATATAAATTGTACTCGATAGAGTAACAGGTATGATATGGGGTCACTTACCTGCAGATAGTGCCCCGCCCATTAATATGTGATCTTTGAGATAATATAATCTCTGAATACCAACTTTATTATAATTATTATTTTTTTTGTATTATTTGAAATTAGAAGGTGCGCACCGTTGGTATTCAATAATGTATATACGTTCCATTGTATGGAGCGGTTGCTAGCTAGTCTTTTGGGCTGATACCTTTATTATTCTTTTGTTTGAGCCGTATACAAATATTGATGTTATTGGCAAATTAATTAAATTCTTTGTAGAATCCTCACCTTTTTGGTGTAGAATTCTGCCCTGAGAAATAGATTTAATATTATATTTCTTCAAGTCCTGAATGGACAAGTAAAAGACAATTAAATTTGAGTAATAGCAAAGAGTTTAATTTAAGATACTAGTTTAATAATTATCAGGGTCTTAGCCTATTTTAAACTAATAGAAACTATTTCATACCTTATGGCTTAGGATGATGATAGCATTTTTTATGAAAGGAATTGTTAATTGATCAATTAAATAGTGAAGATGTCCTAATTAGAGGAATGGTGATTTAAAAGACTCAAGAGAAATAAATGGTGTTTATATTCTGATTCTCACACACAATTTAGGAAAATAATAAACAGATCTTAAACGATAAATATACACACAGACAATCTTAATTCTAGCTGAAATAAAATCACAGCATTATTATGGTTTTAATTGTGTCCCCGCCACTATATTTCATTAGATATCCGAATTTAAGATTGCGTGCAAATGTCGAATTTCTATTGAAATAGGACCCTTAGACCTCGGGCTGCCGAATATTCAGAATGAATATTCAGTCCCTACCAGACACATATTTTTAGTTATACTTTAATTAGCTTAAAAGTTTTCAGGAAATCAAAACAATAAAAGGGAAAATGGAACTAAAACTGAGAATATTATTTACATGAATCAGGCAAAGCCTTCAAGATCAGTTTTAGTTCGGTAAAATTAAGTGTTTCGTAAAGGTTTGTAATTTTCTTATTTTCTTTTTATATTTACAGCCAAACCTTGACAAAACTGAAAACTTATTTTCTAGGACTTGCCAATATACAGCACACTTCTACCCCAATTTAATTCTAAGCTCATATCGACCCAACAAAAGCAAAATATTTAAATCTCCCACAAAAAGTAATTATTACGTCTCACTGCAAACACGTCTAAACGAACACCCCACGATACGATGAATCCACCACGAATGTCTCTCCTCTCCTTCCTCCTCCTTTTTCATCCCCGCGATCAACTCTCGATATTGCGCCAACGCACCGTCCATTTCATTGGCTCATTCGTCGAATGGGCGTCTCTCTCATAACCATGAAACAAAACATATTTGTTTTAGCAATGTGTGAAAGGAACAGAGAATAGCTTTATCCTCGTTGTTCAATTCTGGAATTTTACGTAATAACTTACAATGTTTTTTTTCGTCCATGTCCGATAACACAAGATTACAATGGTTAACAGATGTGAGTTTAACAATTCTACAAACAGTCGGGCCGTCAATAAATTAGTTTCATTTCTAAGACAACACTTCTTTATTTTTTTACTCATGATTCTTAGAAGGCTAACAAAGCAAAAAAAGGATCGTTTAAATTTATGCTTTCTAAACCATTAAAGTATTTTTGGGAATCCATACCCTGTCATTTCCCTCCTTTTTCGGCTCATATAGAATGCCAATATTATGTGAGCTGGGAACCTTATTTTAACATAACAACTACGATAGAGAACCTTAAAGGCAACCTATTTTATATATATATACCTACCTACTTTTTTTTTCTTTCTAGTTTACTATTAAATTAAACTGTCTATTAAATTAAACCTATCACGAATTAACTTCCTAACCCTATTAAAAGCTGATAACCTAATTAATTAATCGCCTAACTCATTTAACCTAACACTGTCTAATAACCTAATGCCGTCTACGAAATCAGTGACAAACTTATGTCTTTCTAAAACAATGTATATCTAACCTAATTACGAACTATTCTACCTCATACAACTAACTGCGTTTATTTACAAATTCTCGTTAATTATCTAATTTTCATCCATAGTAACGTGCTAAATGAACCACATAAGCATAACCGCATTACCGTCTAAGTCCACTAAGTACAAACATTATTGTGCGTAACTGCTCCAACTCGATAAGAAACTATAAACTTATTTCGTTTTCATTATTATTCGTCCCTCCTTGACCGAGCAAACATTTTATGATTGAGCGAAGACTGTTATCGTCTATCTGCAATTCTCATAATTTTCTAAAAAAATGTTTTCACACAACCGCCTTTTTTTATTGCCTCAAACAATTGTAATTGTCGGCAAGCCACCTTTGAAATAATAAAGACATTAACTCCCTTTATGTTGCGAGAAAAATCATTAGATATGGCATTGTCTGTCTCCTTTACTTATTGTACCTGATATTCAAACCGTCCAAAATAGTGTACCCTTCGGAGTGAAAAGATTCCATGATTGTAAAAAGATAAGACTCATAAGATCGGTGCCAATTACGACTTTCTATCTCCATACGCTTAGAATTTAGACAGATTGTAAAAATAATGGCCCACAATTCCTGCTCCGATATTATCTACTTATTACCAAACCCGATTACTATAGGATAGCCCTCTTTAGATAACTGATACATCCAGCTATGCCAACTGCGCTACTATCTTTTTGTCTTATCTGTATAAGTCTTGTTTATTAAAAGTTGACACAAAGATTTAGTTTATTCGCCGTTCCTACCTATAAATTTACGAAAATAATAGCTAATGAAATGAAATTAAATATATTTATTCACTTGAAACATAGTACAAATGGGTGTTAAATGGGATGGGTGCTATGATAAAATACTGTCTTATATCTCATAAAATTGAGAATAACAAAACTTTATTATCATTATAATTATTTATAGACTGTATAAATTCTTGTATTTCGCTTGCAATGTTATGCCTTATCAAACAACTAATTGCCTGTCTCAACTCATCGTTATATTTAATCAAATTAATTTTAATCTGAATGTTTTACCCCTTTTATTCATCTTTTTTTTTTTCATCCACAAGTAATTATATCTTTAATTCTTAAAAAAAAAAATTAAACTAAGTATAAACTGACCTAACCAATTTCTTAAAACTAACACGCGTCTCTACCTAAACTTTACCGGCTAAGATAAGATAGTTCTTCGTTATGACTCACTAACCGTTCCACTGTCGATTGTTTTACCTATGTCCCTATATAAACCAACCAACTAATGGGACTTAATTGTTGGGCACCTTTGAGTTTGCCGACTGATTGTTTTCTAAATTAGGGTTTTACCCTATATTGCTGCTCGCAGCTGCAGAGTTGTTAAATTCCTGCGTAGATTTATCCCATTTAATTGCTGGAAAATTGAAGCCACTATTGCTTCGATTATAGCCTCCACGATATGAATTTCCACGACCGCGACCTCTACTTTTATTTAAATATGACCCGCGTCCGCGCGTACTTGCTTGTATCGCAGCGCTAACTGGAAATTCCGTGTGAACCTTATTCCTGCCTCTCCATGAACCCTGTCCTAAACCCCGACCTCGTCTACAAGAAATGTTATCAACCATTTTAGACCTACTTACTACATTTGATTCGATTTCTCTAAGAAATTCAGCATTCAAATCAATATGGGTATATTGATTGTACGAGGCCCCTGTCTTGCAAACCACAGACCTTGTACTTGTTCAGGATAATGGCGCATAACAAAATTTACTACTTCAGACTCACTCATCGAAATGGTAAAATACCTAAAGTCACTTAATTGTTGAGAAAAGTGCTCACTCATCTTTAGACCTTGTTGATCATCCCAATATGTATTCATTAACCTAAATTTTTCGGCCTCCTGCTGTGTTTGGCCCCAGAAAACCCTAATAAAGTCCTTTTCAAAATCTTCAAATGAATTCCAATTATCGCTATAGATTTCTATGGAATTATATGCAGACCCTTTAATACAATCTAAAGCTATATCGCAAGCTCTATCTTCTCCACGAATATTTGGTATGTACTTTTTCAACTTACACAGAAAACGCATAGGGTTTGTGCTAGCCCCATTATTGCCCTTGAAAAGAGGCTTTTCTATCTCAGGCTTGAGAACAATTACATTTCCGCCGGTTACGCTTCCATTACCTAGACTACCGGTGTCTGGAGTGGTTCGCTCTACTGAATCACTCTGGCCTAACCCGTTATCTACTAATAAAGGTGAATTACTTAAGGAACGTTGCCTATTTGTCTCAGCCAATAAAATTTTAGCAAAGTCACCTAGATTTTCGCGGAATACCTGCTTAATCGTATCAACAATAGAATTCTGTAAATCTACATCTTGTGGTTGACCTTGATTTGATAAATTTTCATTAATGCGCCGTTTACGACCTCGTGATCTTGTGATTTGGGACATGTTGACGTGTTTGTATGAGAATGCGAATAAAATCACCAATTATAATTTAATCTAATATTGAAGACTAAGATCCCTCCTAGTTTATTAGGACTTTACTTGTATTCTGTGGAATTCAAATTGTTAGAATACTGTAATATATAAATCAAATTATATATATTCCCTACTAATAAGGAAAATATATTTAACATCAATAAATTTATTAATATATTAAGCTTAAGCTCAGTTAATACGTTTGATTAATCTGAGTATTATTCATCTGTTGTGATCGTCTGAATAATAATTTGAAAATAAAAATATCTACGTTGTGTTTTTTTTTTTTTTTTTAATATAAAATCTAAGTAGTAAACCAAATAATTTTATCCAGTTGCTAATTCAAAGAAGTAGCAGATACTGAATCCTGGACCACGTCACCACGTGTAACGGTTACCCCTGGGGTCCGTATTTTATTTTCAAAAAAATGCTATTTTGCCAAATAGGTATGATAATATTTTCTCGCAAGGCTAGGGTGTTTGAACACGTCGCCTCGTGTTCCAGGAGTATGGCCACTACCCCGTACTGGAGACGTTACGAAATAATTACATCAAAGCCCTCTTCAATAACATAAATGCTCATATATTGCTCTAGAACAACTGATTAATTGACACAGCCTATATCGTATGACAATAGACTATCTTTGATTGACACGTCTGTTGCTCATACATTTAAATATTTTAATAATCTGATAAATAGTTATATTGTAAACTAATAATGAAGTTAGGATTGTCAATGAATCAGGTTCCAACAAAGGCTTGTAAGCCTATTGATTGGTACTGTTTTCAGACCATATAAATTGTACTCGATAGAGTAACAGGTATGATATGGGGTCACTTACCTGCAGATAGTGCCCCGCCCATTAATATGTGATCTTTGAGATAATATAATCTCTGAATACCAACTTTATTATAATTATTATTTTTTTTGTATTATTTGAAATTAGAAGGTGCGCACCGTTGGTATTCAATAATGTATATACGTTCCATTGTATGGAGCGGTTGCTAGCTAGTCTTTTGGGCTGATACCTTTATTATTCTTTTGTTTGAGCCGTATACAAATATTGATGTTATTGGCAAATTAATTAAATTCTTTGTAGAATCCTCACCTTTTTGGTGTAGAATTCTGCCCTGAGAAATAGATTTAATATTATATTTCTACAAGTCCTGAATGGACAAGTAAAAGACAATTAAATTTGAGTAATAGCAAAGAGTTTAATTTAAGATACTAGTTTAATAATTATCAGGGTCTTAGCCTATTTTAAACTAATAGAAACTATTTCATACCTTATGGCTTAGGATGATGATAGCATTTTTTTATGAAAGGAATTGTTAATTGATCAATTAAATAGTGAAGATGTCCTAATTAGAGGAATGGTGATTTAAAAGACTCAAGAGAAATAAATGGTGTTTATATTCTGATTCTCACACACAATTTAGGAAAATAATAAACAGATCTTAAACGATAAATATACACACAGACAATCTTAATTCTAGCTGAAATAAAATCACAGCATTATTATGGTTTTAATTGTGTCCCCGCCACTATATTTCATTAGATATCCGAATTTAAGATTGCGTGCAAATGTCGAATTTCTATTGAAATAGGACCCTTAGACCTCGGGCTGCCGAATATTCAGAATGAATATTCAGTCCCTACCAGACACATATTTTTAGTTATACTTTAATTAGCTTAAAAGCTTTCAGGAAATCATAACAATAAAAGGGAAAATGGAACTAAAACTGAGAATATTATTTACATGAATCAGGCAAAGCCTTCAAGATCAGTTTTAGTTCGGTAAAATTAAGTGTTTCGTAAAGGTTTGTAATTTTCTTATTTTCTTTTTATATTTACAGCCAAACCTTGACAAAACTGAAAACTTATTTTCTAGAACTTGCCAATATACAGCACACTTCTACCCCAATTCAATTCTAAGCTCATATCGACCCAACAAAAGCAAAATATTTAAATCTCCCACAAAAAGTAATTATTACGTCTCACTGCAAACACGTCTAAACGAACACCCCACGATACGATGAATCCACCACGAATATCTCTCCTCTCCTTCCTCCTCCTTTTTCATCCGCGCGATCAACTCTCGATATTGCGCCAACGCACCGTCCATTTCATTGGCTCATTCGTCGAATGGGCGTCTCTCTCATAACCATGAAACAAAACATATTTGTTTTAGCAATGTGTGAAAGGAACAGAGAATAGCTTTATCCTCGTTGTTCAATTCTGGAATTTTACGTAATAACTTACAATGTTTTTTTTCGTCCATGTCCGATAACACAAGATTACAATGGTTAACAGATGTGAGTTTAACAATTCTACAAACAGTCGGGCCGTCAATAAATTAGTTTCATTTCTAAGACAACACTTCTTTATTTTTTTACTCATGATTCTTAGAAGGCTAACAAAGCAAAAAAAGGATCGTTTAAATTTATGCTTTCTAAACCATTAAAGTATTTTTGGGAATCCATACCCTGTCAAGGGTGCATGTATTTTATTTTATTTTTATAGAAAGATCAACACCAACAATTTTAGTCTTAAATGTATAAATAGAATAGTTAGCAAAGAAGCCACTTAAAGGTCCTCACAGATGTATGTAAGTATCAGGACTTATGATGGAATAAAGAAACTCACATACATACATATGTATGTGAGTTTCTTTATTCCATCATAAGTCCTGATCGGCTTAACAGATTTTGATGTCAGAGGTATTGTTAGATTCCTTGCATTCCTCCGAGTGACATGGCCTATGTGAGTGGTCTGGTCAGTCGTGTTTTTTTATTTTTTAATAATTGATTTATTTACAAAAACTATTAACTACTATTAAACTATAAAAACTCGTACCTTATTCAGGAATTAACGCATTCAAAAATAACAAACTCTTCACCTTTATTATGCCTACATGCAGATTAAGCTTAACAGCGAAATATCTAGATGTTACATCTGTATTTAGTCTGGGGAGCGTAATTTGCGGCATTGTTTAACGCAGCCGTTGGCCATTGTTTTGTAATTAGAGGAAAATAGAGGGATTCCTGGCCAAACTTCATTTAAATTTCTGTGATTTTAAAACTCGGAAAAGCCGGCTTCTTTTCATGTATTTTTTTTTAATTCGCTATTAAACAATGCTTTACAAATACAGATAGACGAAAAAAATTAAATATTTTTTTAATTACTCATACTCTGAAAGTAAATCTGAAGTTGCCTGAAGAGCATGGAGAAAGTAATACTTTTCAGCCCTAGGGAGAATCGTTTTCAACTGACAGCTGTCAAATTATTTAAAAAAAACTAGTTCTATTTTCACGTTATTCTATTGAACCATATTCCAATTTATATTCCAATTTGGCAATACAGCCATTCAACATATTATGTAAAATTGAAATAACATGAAGTTAGAATATATTTTTTTATATAATAGATTTTTTTTATCATTTTTTCAATGATGAAACCAAATAAAAAAAATCTTATAGCTAAATGGTTGGTCGGCCACAAAAAAAAAAATATGCTGAAAGCTAAAGCCGATCATTTTTTTTTTCAAGTTTCTTTAGCTAATTCATGTTTTTATTTTTACTTTGCTTGTATTCGTAATGAAAAGCACAGTGTTTACCTCGGGTGAAAGACTTTTTTAAGTCCCTCGAACTATTTAACTAACCCTGTCTCGGGACTTAAAAAAGGTACTTTCACCCACTCGTTAACAATGTACTATTGTTGGCATTATTATAAATTAGCCTGTGCCCGCGGCTTCGCCAGGGTGAATTTCCCACGGGAACTATGCTTTTTTCCCGGGATGAAAGGTATACCCTATGTCACCTCAGTACTTCTAACTTTGTGTATGCGAAATTTCAGATAGATTAGAAGAAAAAGCATGAAGAGGTAAAAACCAAACAAACATTTTCGCATTTATAATATTAATTAGGATTAGGATAGAATGATTCGCTTATATTATAAAATAGAGACAATTTATATTCCGAAACTCGCGCGATTTTGATGAGTCGAGTATAATGCACGGTAGAGTTGGCGCAGGGCGTGCAATTGTTATTTCGAATTTAAAAAACGGCGAAAGGTCGACGTTCTATGCTCGTCTTCAGTGGCAAAGATATAGAAAAAAAAAACATTTATTACTTTATGATCAGAGGTTTAATAGTAGGTTGCTTTACTAGGGTCGGATGACAGCAATAGCATACGAGGTATTCAGACGTTGTCATTCACCCGTAGTAAGCACTCAACTTTTCATTTCGAATACAAGGAAAGTAGGTAAACAAAAAACACTATAAAATAGGCAATGGACAGTAAAAACCGAGATTTTTAATTTCGATACAGCTTATGAAATAAATATTTGTAGTCTTATTTAAATCATGAACATGGCCACCACCATGAACCAGGCGGCCTGCAGCGAGTAATCGCCGCCACGTTCTAGGATTTTTTTTAATTTGCAAAGGCTGATTAAGACAATCACATTGTCCATGTACCTATTTTGTTCTTTTTCAAATACTCCATATTCATTTTACAATTAAGTATCAAAATTAATTTAAATTACATAATTAAGAAACATATGTATTAAAACGAAGAAAATACAGCGGTAAATCTAAATACAGCAGAATTTTTCTTTTATAAAGAATAAAGAATGATTGTTTTCAATGCTACCATTGGCTAATACATGTAGTATCCAAAGACAAGGATAAAAAAAGAAATGTATTTTATCGAAGTTCTAGTTTTTTTTTAAACTCGGTATTTTTTTCTGTGTAGAACCTAGAACTTAGCCATAGACATAGAAAAAAAAATTCTAAATTTATGACAGTAGCCGATTCCGAAAGGAATTTATTATTATTCTATTTTTAAAATTCATTCCCTTCCTAGGGTACGAATGAATTTGTATAAAACATTATCTCCCGCGTGAGGGAAGAAGCACGTTCAACTCGATACTAAGATAAAATATACACTACTTTCCGAGTATGCGAAATGAAAAATTAATTTCTGAGCGCGCCAAAAATGGAAAACTTTCCTAGCTTCCCCGATAAATAACATTGAAAGTTATTTAATTTCCTGCACTTGTTTTCGGCCACAGCTAAATGTCAATAAAAACCTTCGTCTGGGCGGGCGGCGGCCGCCCACGACTTGCCACTGCGTATTGATTAAGTAAGAATAAATGAAATCGTTTTCTTAATTCAATTCAATTCTTTATTGCATCCTTAATGTAAATAACAGCATATTCTTATATTTATTTGTAACAATTAAGGACTTATCGGGCGCAGCAATCAAAGAGGGGCTGACTTGTCAATATTAATATGTACTTAAGGTATTTAAATTTAATTTACATAAAGCTCAAATTCTCTAAACATTCAATTACATTCAAATAAACACATTCCATTTAAATACTATATTATTTTATTAATAAATTTAATTGCATTTTTATTTTATTTAATCTTTATTCACATTTTATATCTATTTTCCTTGTTAAGTAGAATTTAATCAATTTTATCTTCCAGGTACTCTGTGACAGTGTAATAGCATTTATTAATTAAAAAGTCTTTAACACGAAGCACGAATTTTTTATGTTCTTTTGTATCTATAATAGCTTGCGGAAGTTTATTAAATATCTTAATGTCCATTGCTAGAGGTCTAATAGAGTGCAAGCGGAGGCGGGAATTACATCTAGTGTGTTATTACTATTATTAACACTGGTGTCAGATTTTATTCATGTCGCCCAAAAGGCAACCATACATGTCTTTACGACTATACTGCCATCTAGTGGCAGTAGCTGTACACGCACAAGTAAACTAAACAGTCAGCCAATGTGCAGGTTTCCTCACGATGTTTTCCTTCACCGGAAGCAAGTGGTGGTCGATAAAAACCAACATAGGTAATGAGTCAGGTTGGTATACAAACTCATGTAGCACGAGCAGGATTGGTTCTGTCCCACTGCTGGGCAAAGGCCTCCCCTTTTACTAGTCCCCCTCGTACAATGACCTTGTTTACTCTCTAGGTAAATTGTGTACTTTTACTTTTTCAGTGACATTTTATTAATTTATAAATTTGACATTTCATATAAATATTCAATGTATATTCGTCCACATACACAGTCATTTAATTGTAAGACGTATGTTGTAAAGTGACGTCTTTGGAGAAAATGCAGCAATGGAGTTTGTTGCGCCGCCTCTTCTCCATTTGCGCTTTGGGGGCGGAGGTAACCTTAGCTTTAAGTAATTTTATGACGTCAACTAACTAAAAAACAAGAATGTGACGATTTATAAGTGCTATTTTTAAGCCTATATGAATAAAAATAATTGACTTTAACTTTGCTAGTGTTATTTTATCATATTTCGCAAATGCCCAGTCTGTTGGATACTTATATTATGTCGGTGGTTCGTTCGTTTGAATATTATAGCGGGAGGGTCCTGGCTGCTACAATATTCAATAGACCGTTGACACGCAGCTTCATACTATGCAGCTTCCTTTCTGCTCCCTTCTGGAGAAGCCACATATTATAAACTTCCTTGTGCATGCGACTTCGTCTACGCTGAATTTACTATTGTTAATATGTGATGTATCAAAATGAAACCTACGCCAGATTTTAAGTTAGACCTTCAACAATACAACAGGGTAAACCGCATCAAATTTGGTCTAGTAGTTTTTGCGTGACATACAGACAGATAGAAGGACAGACAGGAAAAAACATAACATAACAGGAAGGTCATAGGAAAAAACTGGCACCTAAGTTACAGGCTAGGCCTAGTTTAGGTGCCAGTGACAATACTTCTGGTGGTGGATATACAGGTATTATACCTAAGTAAAATATTAAGTTAATTTAGAGAAGTAAGGCAAAATTTGTTGTTGGAAATTAATAAAGAATTATTATTATATTATTATTATTATAAATTAAAAAAAAATAGTTTTGGCTTCTGTTGACCCTATAAAGTCGTGGGGTCTTAGATAGTTTTTTTTTAATTCAATATCTCCTATGTACAGGCACAATCACTTACAATTTTATTATATGAATTGATGATTATTGATATTGATTGATGATTGATGACTAGCTAGCTACACTCGCACATATATATTATTAGATTGAGGGCTATCAAATGCAAAAAGATTTTTTTATCCAGTTGGTACTTACAGACTGTTCAGCTGTACAATTTAGTGTTTATTTAATTGGAAAAAAGAAATTATATGCTGCAATAGGCAAACACGTCTACACAGTTGACATAAGTACTTGTATGTAGAAGGAGCTTTACAAGATTTCCTACTTAAATAAGCTTAGTATACTTAGTTATAAATTACATGGCAGAGTGAATATGCTGCTTCTGGTTAAGCTCGCTGCAACGTAGACCTCATCTCTGTCCTCGGGCAGGATTGTGGTCAAGAGCAAATCCATCTTAATTAAAAAAAAAATTACTTTTCCATCGTCTGCAGCCGTAAGTGTACAAACCAATCGTAGTGTCGGTTTGTCTAATAACGGTTCCAGAATCCAATTATATGATGGTAAAGTTATATGTGAACGAGTATTATACATACAATATACATACCATGTTAAGAGTCGGGTTGACATCACCCTGTATACAATTTTATGATAACTGTATACAGCATATGACAACGTCAAAACAGGAAGGAGATAAGGGCCGTGGGGTCCATAAATATGTCGTTATTTTTATATTGAAAAGCATTCGGTTTGATGAGAATTCGGAATGTGTTGGTTTTAGAAATATATTTTATATATTTACATGACTTATTGATTTTATACATTGAGTAACTCACTGCATGAGAACAGCGGAGTTTTGAAAAAAAAACAATATGAGTTTTACGAAACTTTTCAGCCATTCCCGATTTATCAGCGTTCTCGACAACAGGGCCAATAATTCAGAGACATTGACGTCAATCATACTAGTAAATGTACTGGACAAAGCAATATAATATATGTGTACATATTTATCTTTTCAGATTATTAGTTAGTTTATGATTATGATACATATTGATTAAACACATATTTATCGGGATACCCTGGAAAGTTCAAAACACAAAACGACATTTAATAAATGGCGGACAGTTGTGTAGGATCGAGGCCAAAGAAAAACAAGGATGGACAGAAATATGAGAATTATTTATTAGTACTAAAATTAATAAGTATATTTTTACTACTAACATAGCAAAAGTTTACTAACAAATGAGTCCTGGTCACTTAAATAAATACCTTTTCATTATTTATCATTAGGCTTTTATTATTCATTAGGCTTTTATTATTTCTCTTCATCTTTTTTTTCAATTAATGAATGAAGCTGAATTTAATAGTAAATATCATTAGATTTTTCAAAAAATTCGAGATATAACGTAACTATGCTTAAATTTTAAGTTCTATTCTAAATTCTACTCTACTTTTTTACAAATTTTCATCAAAATTCACTCAATGGTTGAGGCTCGACTCAGTAACAAACATCTTACTTTCACATTTATGATATTAGTAGGAAGAAGCATAAAATAATGGTTAGCCAGAATAAATTTCGTGAGGTTACGAAAAAACTATGAAACTTGGTATACGGGTAGCGTAAAAACTGAATAACATATAGATTAGTATGTATCCCGAAGTAAGGCGCAAATAGTCGGCAACAAATTCCACAATAATTCTTGTTCAGTCCAGCGTAACAAGATATTAAAGTCAATGTCGACAAGAGCCGTGCTAGCGACGGAAGCAATTTGTCTCGAGTATTGTTTGTCAAGTTAGTTTAATAAACGGTCAATATTCTTGCCAAAACTCCCATTTAGAATGTTGTTTATTCTTCGTGTAATTTGACAGCATTTAATGAAATTCGGAAACTACTCGAGATACAAACATTTTGATTTGCTTATGACGCGGTCGTAACCGAGGGCGTAAGAGAAGTACTTAGATCAGTAAAATGTCTTAATTTTTTTTTAAACCTACAATGACGCAGATCCTGCGTCGTACTTCGAGCAACAGTACAAGGACTTCGGCGCGCGTCCGATTTAATCTATGGCGTCGTAGCATTACTTACATTTAGAGATGGGCATTTACCCGATAAATTTCCGAGACTCGGAAATTTATCCATTTATACCCATTTTTTCCCAGGAATTTTTAATTTATACCGGGTAAAAATTAAAATCAATTAAAATGTTTGTAATTACGATATTTTATAATATATCGTTAAGATTTATTATAAAATAAAGTGTTTAAGCACATATTCAGTTATTAAAGTAGTACTGTGTAAAAAAAAATTAAGTACTGTGTAAAGTTTCACGCAAAAACTACTGGACGGATTTGAATGAAACTTTTTTTGTTGTATAGTTACCTATTAAGCCTGGGCAACATATAGGCTATAATTGATTTTGAAAACAGGAACACCTGATGAAGAACCTTAACAGAACAGCAAAAGTTTATCAATCTGACGAGCATTTTCTGTTGACGTATAGAAATCGAAGATCAAGATCATCTGATGAAGAATTCCAAGAGACCAGCTACACTATTACATATATTGAAATGGCGCCTTAGCAAAAGTCGTTCAACCTGATGAACATTTTCCGCTGACGTATAAATAGACAGGAAACAGGATAGGACAAAGAGGGACTCGGGGTGGGAGTTGTGGTACACGGAAAATTGTAGATAACGAGCAGACGAAGATCGTTTATTGAATGAAGTATCACTTTTGATTAATTTTAACACCGCGACTGTAATACGAGTACCTAATATATTCCCGCGGGACACGGGATAACCAAATGGCTGAAATTTTGAGTACTGGAGTTTAGGTTACTACGTGTGGGATGCTAAGTGCGGGAAACCTCCTCGAGTGCCCGGTCCCTTGATAGCTTTAGCTTCTCTCATTTAATTTCTTTGGGATCCGGTGAGAGCGGCGGGCTGTCAAGGGCTTCGTGGACGGTGCATCCCGGGCGGCAGTCAGCAACTCCCCGCTTGTCGGGGTCTTGGTGGGTGTCGGCTGATGTCCTGCTGCCAGTAGACCCAGATTCCTGTCTGGGCTACTAATCCTATCCCAACCCCTTCCTGTACTTGAATCCCTTCCTAAATCCCAGCCTTTCCCATCCTATCCCATCTCCCCTATCCCACTGTGGTACTCTGTGGGCAAGTACTGCGGGCCCTACATCACAACCATACGTTGATGGGGGTATCCTACCAGCGTGCCCACCCGCGTGTTTTTGCCGTGCGCGGGGACCCGTACGGACGGATGAAGGAGTCCTGGTGGTTGAGCCAAAGGGACTGCGGCAACACGCCACTTTGGCCCGGATTTCGTCTTACACGGGCGGTTCCTGCCTAACCAGCAGTGAACCAACCGGCTGTCACGTCCGTCCCTCTGACGACGTCCGGTGAGTACTCCAAAGGAGTGCGGCCTGCAGTCGAGGGTGGCTTCGGTGCGCGTGTTCGCGCTGTTCGCGCGGCCGTAACCGCCTGGGTTGGTCTCGTAGGTTGCCCCGGAGGAGTACTATACCCCCTTAATCGCCCTGGTGTCTAGCAGACATCCCCATTTTGCGGGCTCCGTGGAGGGTGGGGAGTTAAGGGGGCGAAATATAAAAACTTTATTATGGCCTGTAACAATAATATGTTCCAGATATTACACGGCGCTAATGATGAGATAGAAGAGGAGAGACAGGGTGAACGCGGGCTGGCTGATAGCCGCACGCAAACGCCAATTGCTCGAGGTGAACGGACTGTAGGCGGTGGTGAAACCCTGTCTGGTCCGTTCACTGAGGCTAATAGGTATACCCAGATGCGAGCGATGGCTGACGCGACTGAGCGTGTGGCCTCCCCTGATCTTGGCCCTCCAGGCCATGGCTTACAAGCCTGCCAGGAGCGGACTGGTGATGGAGGGGACCCTCGTGAGGACGCGGTGGCTGGAAGTAGAACTGGGTCGGAATGGCGCACGAAGCGGGGCAAGAGGCTTTGCGGGTCCGTCAAGCGTCGCATGCTCAAGCTTAGAAGGGAGGAGGCTGTGGAGGCGTCTGCGGCCAAGAGGGACCGGGAGGTCAGCGACGAGGTCGCCGAGGCGGCGGCTGGAGCTAAGAAGGCGAGGCTGGACACAGCTGCGCCTTACAGTACGGCTGCAGCTGCCATTCGGATGGCAATCGTCCCTGAAGGCTTCCCGGCCAAGCAGTTTACGTGCAACGGGTGGACGGCCTTTGCCCCCCGATTGTTCAAAAAGATGATGGCTGACCTGGACTATGTTCCGATGGTCGACCTCAAGGGTGTCGTCGCTGGAGCCATGCACCTCTCCTGCTATGCAGAGACGGATGTCGAGTGGATCCGCAACGCCATAAGAGGTGAGAAATTTGAGGGTATGGATGTCAAGGTACTCCACGCAAAGGATCTGCCCAAGCCCGTCAAGATGGCCTGGAAGACGAAGAACATTGCCCTAACGGAGAGCTCAATGGTACTTCGGTACCTCCAAAGCGATCCATCCATCTCTGAAGACGGATGAATGGAAGGTCGTGGACACATTGGTGGAGAGGGAGCACGTCAGGCGTGTTGTGCTCGTCGACCAAGTCTCCGCGGACTACATTAAGGCTCGTGGGTACAGACTCAAGAACTGCCTGAGCACCGACATCTTCAAGGTCCTTGACGATGCCGTTGCTCCGGCGGAGGGTGAGGCTACTGCGTCCACGGGTCGGGATGGCGAAGATTCGCGGGGACGGGACGGAGAGCGGAATGCGCCCAAGCCACCGCTGCCACAGACGCGACCACTGGCTCTGGGGCCGGCAGGAACGCTGGAGGCTGGACGGCCACTGCGGGCTGAGCCGACTCCGTCAGTGGCTGCGCCTGGAGGTAGAGGAGCGGCGGCTTCCTCCGGCCACTGGACCTGCGCAGGCAGCACGCCGTAGGGCGGTCGCGCACACCGTCACCTGGCCTGGTGACCACTGGACCACCGGCGAGGCCCCCGATGTCGGTCTCGCCACTTGTGGATGCGGCCGAGCAGCTGGCGCTGTCGCCGGCCACGTCCGGGCCCGTGGACCTAGGCCTGCTGGCATCATCGCCGCGGGACGTGGAAGAGGAGGAGTTCTTGGACTCCGAAAAGGAACTGTCGGTACGCCGACACCACTAGGCCTCAATATGGGGGTTTTAAGGTGCGTACAAATAAATTTACACCACTGTAAGGCAGCCGTGGCTATATTAGCACGAGAGTTACGGCTGAATAAGTATGATATTGCTCTTATTCAAGAACCTTATCTATATAATGGCCAAATTAAAGGCTTTGGTAGTCTGAATAGTCGAATCTTCACTTACTGCACTACTAATGATGCGAGAACATGCATTTATATCAGGGATGGTATAAATGCAATGGTACTCAATTCTTTATGTTACAGGGACCTGACGGCAGTCAAGGTCCAGTTAGGGGCAGAGCAGGCAGTGGTCATGGCCGCAGCCTACCTGCCTTACGAAAGGAAGGATCCAGTTTCAATGGAGCTGTTGGCACTTGTGCAGCACACGACGGAGAAGAAGCTGGACCTCGTGATTGGGTGTGACGCTAATGCCCACAATCTCTTGTGGGGCAGCACGGACATCAATGAGAGAGGAGAGAAGTTGGCTGAGTATCTGGTGAGTTCTCCCTTGCTGATTCTCAATAAAGGTAATAAACCTACCTTCTTCAATTCCGCGAGAAGAGAGGTCATCGATATTACATTGGCCTGTAAAAAGGCATATGGTAAGGTAGATAATTGGCATGTGTCAGATGAGATCTCGTTATCGGATCACAACTACATATGCTTTAGGTACAGATGTGGTAACTTTAAATCAGACACTGTTCCGAAAAGGAACCCCAGACACACAGACTGGGTAACCTACAGAGAAGTGCTCAAAGCAGAGCTAGGAGCTCCGGAATCTAAGTTGAACTCCATTATCGACCTAGAGCTGGAAGCAGACCGTATAGCAGATTGCATAAAACAGGCATGGATATCAAGCTGTCCTAAGCGAAAACCTCGGAACCAAAAGGAACCCTGGTGGACGCCAGAAGTGGCAAGAATGCGACAGGAAACAAGGAAGCTCTTCAACGAAGCTAAAGCTAAGAAGGACTTCAGCGAGTACCATAAGGCCCTCACCGAATACGGGAAAACGGTTCGCAGGGCAAGGTGGACAGGATGGAAACGACAATGCGACTCCATCGGTTCATTACCTGAAGGAATGAGATTAGCTAAAGCTGTATCCGTCACCAAGGCTAACCCGTTGTCAACTGTCAAGGACAACAGTGGCGTGCAAACAGAAACCGGCAAGGAGACACTAAAGGTGATGTATGAAACTCACTTCCCAGGTTGTATAGAGACAACAGTCGATCAACAAGATCTTAACTGCCTGAAGTCCTGGGAGGCTAGAACCTTCAAACGGGACTGGGAAGAGGCGAAGAAAGTGGTGGATGACCGTAAACTGGGATGGGCAGTAGGAACGTTGCAACCCTTCAAGGCACCTGGCCCAGACGGCATCTACCCTATATTCTTGCAACAAGGAATTTCCATACTCGGTCCACATCTATGTAGACTATTCAGGGCCTGCATAGCATTTGGGCATATACCCAGAGCATGGAATTTAGTTAAAGTTACGTTTATTCCAAAACCAGGAAAAGCGACATACGAAGAGGCCAAGTCATACAGGCCAATAAGTCTTCAGTCATTCTTGCTAAAGACACTGGAGAAGATGGTGGACAGATATATAAGAGACGGTCCGCTTAAGAGGTATCCACTTCATAAAATGCAATGTGCCTATCAGCCTGGCAAATCCACGGAGACTGCTCTTCATTATGTGGTAAGTCAGGCTGAAAAGGCGCTTGAGAATAAGGAAGTATGTCTGGGTGCCTTTCTGGATGTTGAAGGAGCATTTGACCGGACTACTTTTAACTCGATCTGCAAGGCAGCAATGGAACACGGCATTCCAAACACACTCTGCAGATGGATGGAGAATATGCTCAAAGGCAGAATAATAATATCTGAGCACATGGGAGAAAAGCTGTCAGCAATAACAACCAAAGGGTGCCCACAGGGAGGGGTACTTTCGCCGACCCTGTGGAGTCTAGTTATAGATTCCCTGATAGCATCTCTGAACAGAGGTCCGACCATAGCAGTCGGATATGCGGATGACATTGTCATCCTGGTTAATGGGAAAGTTCCTGATACGGTAAAAGGGATAATGAATAAGGCCCTGCGGGAGGTTCAAGAGTGGTGCACCGCGAACCACCTGAATATAAACCCGAGTAAAACCATCATTGTTCCTTTTACAAGACTTCGCAAACTCAAAGGACTTGAGAACCTCAAGATGAACGGCACAGAGCTACAATTGTCCAAGGAGGTAAAATATCTGGGAGTCACACTAGATAAAGAACTGACTTGGAATGCTCATGTTAATAATATAATAACTAAGGCCATAAGGGTATTTGGTATGTGCCGAAACACCTATGGCAAAACATGGGGCCTCAAACCGTACATTGTACGTTGGCTGTATGAAATGATGATTAGACCAATATTGACCTATGGAGCACTAGTATGGTGGCCGAAGGTCGAACAGGTGACGTGTAAGGATGCCCTTAGGAAACTGCAACGAATAGCCTGTTGTGCAATCTCCGGGGCGTTTTCCACGACACCGACAGCGGCCTTGGAAGTAATACTCGGACTGCCACCGCTACACCTGCATATCAAAGGCGAAGCCTGTAAAGCCCTTTACAGACTATCTGTATCTAAATTGTGGAACAGGCATGCGCCAAGGACTAGACATCTACTACTGGAGGTACCACAGAATCTCGAAAGGATGTTACACATGGGCAGTGATAAGATTCTCCCTAAGTATAACTTCAAAAGACATTATAAGACATATATCCCAACAAGGGATGAATGGAAAGGAGAATTTAAACCTCAAGAGAAAGACTGCCTAATCTGGTACACGGATGGATCCAAAACCAACCAAGGAACAGGAGCAGGCATCTTTTCGACAGACAGACAACTGTATCAGAGCATGGGACAACTCTCGACCGTCTTTCAGGCGGAGGTGTATGCAATCACTGTCTGTGCTAAATTGAATCTAGAGGAAGGACAAGAAAATCGCACGATTTACATCCTTAGCGACAGCCAATCTGCACTCGCTGCCCTCGACTCCAGTAGGGTTGGCTCTGGACTGGTCTATGACTGCATAAGGTCCCTAAATAATCTAGGCAGGCACAACAGACTTAGGCTGGTTTGGGTGCCGGGTCATATTGGGGTTGAGGGGAACGAGAATGCAGATGAGTTGGCAAGGAAGGGTTCAAGTGAGACTTTAATAGGACCTGAACCCTTTGTTGGGCTGTCATATGGGATGGTAACCACGGCAATTAATGCATATGTCAAAGACAGACACAGGTCCGAATGGAATGCACAGGATGGACTTACACAATCAAAGGCAATGCTTGGTGAAGGCAACACCAGGTGGCTCAAAGAGATCTGCAAGTATAGCAGAATACAGACAAGAATTCTAGCTGGGGCCTTGACTGGACACTTTGAAAATCGCAGTCACCTCTACAAATTAAAACTTGTCAACAGCCCTCTGTGCAGGGCCTGTGCAGAAGCAGAGGAGTCCATGAAACACATTTTGTGTTATTGTGACTCGTTGGCAAACAAGCGACTGGACCTCCTAGGATCAGCATATCCGGCCCTGGAGGACTATAGGCACTTCGCAACAGGCGATATTCTGAAGGTAATGCAGTCCTTCTTCAGAATTCCCGATGCGGGTGAGTAAGGCATTGGGATAAGTACAAAAAAACCCAAGGTTTGAAGTACTTCCGGACCTCGGACCCCGCGTGTTAAGATAAGATTAGGTTACTACAGTTTGGAACACATAAGGATTTTTCATCTAAGCGAAACTCACGCGGGCAACAGCTAGAATCAGTAATAATGAAAAACTTAATTTGAAATTAAAATGCAGCAAACTTAGTTACTAACTCTCTCAAAAACAGGCGTGCATAAAATTTTCTCGATAGAAAAATATTGCGAAGTTACCTCCAAATCCTAATCTTAACTAATATTATAAATGCGAAAGTGAGTTTGTTTGTTACCTCTTCTCGCTTTACTACTCAACCAATCTTCCTGTTTCACATACACATCGTTAGAAGTACTGAGAAGGACATAGGATACTTTTCATCCCAGGAAAAAGCACTGTGCCCATGGGAAATTCACGCGGGCGAAGCCGCGGGCAAAAGTTAATCTATAATACAATTGAAGATGTTTTGATTTTTTTGTTAATTCTACTTAAAACAGCCATATACTAAATATGCATCATTATTTTCAAAATATTATTTTTTTTCCTTTTTCTTAACATACTTTAATATAATTAAATACGCTAATATTATTACGATCTAGCCTATTTACAGGCTAATGTGTAATTTTATATTGTCCTAGTTTTATAAAGTCCATAGAATTTAGAATGTGTCCATCGGCACTTTTCTTACTGTCTCTATTAAGGGGAAGGCACTTTGATCATGTGTCTTTTTATTTGCACTATTTTATCACTATCACTATTGATCTGTTTGTATTATCACTACACTAAATCTATCGGTTTAGTTCTTTTTAGTCTTCGCACTATGTCCGTGTTGTCGAGGAGCTGGATAGCCTCAACATTCACATGATGAAGCAGCCTGTGTTCATGTGCTTCTACATATTTTTGTATTACGTCACGTACGTACTGCATGTTAAGGTCCCGGTGCAGGTTGTCATTTCTTACGTACCACGGCGCATTGACAATGGCTCGCAGCACTTTATTTTGAAAACGTTGAATGATGTCAATATTGCTCTTTTTGGTACAGCCCCACAGCTGTATGCCATAAGTCCATACTGGCATAAGGACTTGTTTGTATAAAAGTAATTTGTTGGGTACCGACAATGTAGACTGTCTACCGATAAGCCAGTACATTTTGTGAAATTTGAGATCTAGTTCCTGTCGTTTCTTCTTAACGTGAGCTTTCCAGCGAAGCTTCGCGTCGAGCGTCATACCTAAGTACTTTGCTGTATTTCCGTACGGGATTTGATTTTCGTTGATATATATTGGATGATAATCTTCGCGCTTATTTGTAAAGTTAACGTGGATCGATTTTGATTCGTTAAGCTCTATACGCCATCTCTTTGTCCAGTCTTGAACTTTATTTACAGCCATTTGGATCTTTTCTGCCGCTTCTGCATGAGTGTTAGCAACTGTCATAATAGCTGTGTCGTCGGCAAAGGTTGCAATTGTATTGTTATCTACATTAGGAATATCAGAGGTGTATAATAAGTACAGGACCGGACCCAATACACTTCCCTGAGGTACTCCAGCATTAATTTCCTTAACTTCAGAATATGCATCTTCATGTCGTACTCTGAATGCTCTATCCGATATGTAGGATGTTAGTATATCGGTATAGTGTTTGGGAAGAATTCTTTTCAGTTTTATTACAAGGCCTTCATGCCATACTCTGTCGAAAGCTTGCGCTACATCTAGAAATACGGTAGAACAAACCTTTTTTCTTCGAGACACTTTTCAATTATGTGTGTAATTCTATGTACTTGATCTATGGTTGAGTGCTTTTCCCTGAAGCCAAATTGATGTTCAGGTATTAGGTTTTTGGCTTCGATAACGGGCTTCAGCCTTTTCAGTAATAGTTTTTCAAATAATTTTGACATGACAGGCAACAACGAAATTGGCCTGTACGATGTTACTTCAGATGGTGGTTTTCCTGGTTTGGCAATCATAATTACTTCAGCTACTTTCCACAAATCAGGGACATACTTGAGTCTTAGAGCAGCATTAATTAGATTTGTTAGTTTAACTAACGCTTTACGCGGAAGATTATGTAAAATTTCTCCTGATATAAGATCAAATCCAGGAGATTTTCTAGGATTTATATTCTTTTTATTTCACTAAGTACTTCCTTAGGAGTGACAAATTTAATATTTATATCTTCAACTGGCGAAGAGTCGTAGGGTTCATTAAAAGTTGACTCATTGGGTTGTTGAGATATATTTGGCTTAAAGATTCCCTCTAGGTGTTCAGCGAATAAAAATACTTTTTCTTCATTGGTCACTGCCCATTTGCTAGGTCCAACCTTTATCGGAGGGATTTGTTCTGTCGATTGCTTCATGCACTTAGTAGCCTTCCAAAGAGAGTAATGATATTATTTGAATACGATTTTAAATCTGTTGTTTTTGTTTTTTTTTTATATTTGAACCAAAAATAACTAGTTATTTGTCTTCCTTTTAATCAAAACATACCTAATATTTATACTTTATTTATTATTCTAACAGTATTAAAGTAAATAAGGATATTTTCCTTTCATTTTAATTTCTACCCGGCATAAATTAAAAATATCGGGTATAAATGGGTATAAATTAATTTTTACCCATTCTACCCATTCTTTCCCATTTTCACCTTCCCGAAATTTATCCAAGCGCCCATCTCTACTTACATTGCTTCGAGGTGCTACGAACTCCATTGTAGAATAATTCGTAGACGATATCTCGTAGCACTTGCAGCTACGATTCCCGCAGCGTAGCGCTGCATTGCTACGAGCTACACACAAACTTTTATGGCATATTGTGCTATTTTGTGATTTTATGTTATTGTAGTACGAGTAAAGAGAATTCTGACAATAACAACGTATAATTAAAAAAGATACGTACGGAATCGTAGCTGCAAATCAAAACAATATTTTGTTTTGATTTTAACCACTACTGTAAATTTGTGGATTCCTGCAAAAACTGTTCTATTTTCTTGAACGCGAGTAAAAGCTAGTACCTATGCATTTTTTTATTAGCCTGTTGGTGTGACCCATTGCTGGAAAAAAGCCTCCCCAGTATGCTAATAATATTCAAAAGTCGTCAAGTACTTGTCGCATCGTGAACACAAATGAATTCTTCATCGTAGGCCTGTGAAAGTTAGGGAAACTTTCTAAATTAATTAGTTTGGGCGGAAAAGTTCCTGAACTCATATCGAATCCATATCCCTGCGAGCAGGAGTTCTCAACTCATTTACTGACTCGTCATATCTCTTTCAGTTTATTAGATAACATTTTTTAATAACATTATATTGACAAAAATTACTTACGTAAGGCACTTTGCCATTTCAGGTTTTGCCTCTACCCCTGTACCAAATTTCATGTAAATCGGTCTAGCCACTGTGAGTTCTAAATAGTGTAACTAACCAGAATTTGTTTTCCAACTATAATAACAATCCAAATAAATAAACGTTAAACTAAAATTTCCCATCCTTTTTACCCGTCACGGATAATCCCTAAAGAATTGGACGATATAACACATACGACATTGGTCCTTATTTTTAGGGGATAAAGCTCAAAACACGAGGCAGCACATTACGCCCGCTGCGGGTAGTTCTCTAAACGATATAAAACCTATTCGCGGGAGATCAGATTGACTCGTGAAGATTATCTTGAAGATGTATTTTTACGCTGGATAAATCCTATAGAACCATTTAACAAGAGGGAGTGCGAGAATAAACGTTTTTTTTATATATATAATTAAATGGTATTTTTGTATAATTAAATGTGAATGTCTGTAAGTACTCTAGATACTCTAATACATTCGCAAATAGGATTCTTCCTAAGAAAGCTTGCCACTTTCTGTGGGGGGAAAACGCGCTCACTTACACATGCTACACACAAAAATGCACACAAAGATAATACCGACAACTAGCTTAAAAAACTACGCACTATATATATAATCACAAAAGGCCCTTGATTCTACAACTTGTAAACGTACTATATCGTGACCATAGACATAGAAAAAAAAATCAATTAAAAATTTTTTTGCTAGCTCTATGATCGTGACTCAGTTGTGTCTCAAGCCAAAGAAATCGTAATAAAACATAGAAATCTCACAGAGATCTTGTCGCTTTAGTTCAATTTCTTTGGATAAAATAAATTCATAAAATAAGCCTTTATTGCTATTTTAGTATTAGTAGATACGATACGATAGATAGTATTAGAGTACGGCCTGTGGTGTGGCCCTAGAATAACACCAACCCATCTCTTCCCGTGGGTGTCGTAAGAGGCGACTAAGGGATTTAAAACACCGGAGGATGGGCAGCAGCATCTTTCCGCCTACTATGCCATCACACTGCGATTGCCAACCCGCCTGCCAAGCGTGGCGATTACGGCAAAACCCTCCATTGGGGGAGGCCTTTGTCCAGCAGTGGACGTCTTTCGGCTGAGAGAAGAAGTATTAGTAGATACACGTTTACTCTTTTAATCATTATGTTTCCTGATAGCTTGTCTTTCGACATAGGCCTCCTCTAAAGATCTCCATAAATCTCTGTCTCTTGCCACCCTTAGCCATGATGGACCAGCAGTCTCCTTCAAGTCGTCTTCCCAGCGCGTATTCTGTCGTCCTTTGCTCCTTTTACAACCTCTTGGGTACCACTCTGTTATTAATTTAGTCCATATCTCAGTTTTCTCTCTCAGCATATGTCCAGTATTGTCCAGTCCATCGCCATTTATGAGTTCTATATACTGTTCTATTTCTTTGGATATTGAGATACAATTCACACGACTTCTACGTTTGTAATTTGTAGAATCGGCCCGCAGATCATATTCTAAATTTAGCTGAGGGGTAGGAGTGGACTCTCCACTGTTCTAAGCAAAGATTAATGGTCACCTTACAGACCTTCGTCAAGCGCGCTCGGCGTGGAGTCATGCGAAATAACCAATTACTGTTTGTTTATGTTTAACTCATTGTTAAATCGATTTGGATTTATTTTACTTATGAAATTAAAAAATATTCATTAACGTTGAAAATCGCCTGTGCCTCTGGCACTTTTTCACATCAAAAACTAATATATAAATCTCAAAGCTACAAACTACTAGCATTTCGGAACGACCACTGCTGAGAAAAAATGCCGAAAGAAACTCATGAAACAGTCTTGGTCGCCTAACATGCCAGAGGGGCTATTTATTATCTTTATTAGTAGAAAAAGCGTCCGCCATTTACATGTATTTTGCAAATAAATAAATGAAATTCTTATAATGCCAACATCCATGTCTTTACTTCGACATATTCGAATTTAAAAAAGACAAGCCCCTCTGTCTTTTTTAAATTCGAATATGTCGAAGTAAACACATGGAATGTGTCAGCTACTTCTTCGCATGCAAATTGTTGAACTGTTTTCCTAGATGAGCCTCAAAATCCGCAAAGGAGTTTTTAAGATTTAGATTTTAAGACACATGCATTTTAATCCCCAATGCAAAAACATACAATACATACCTACCCCCAAATGACCCCGATGCATAAACCTAGTGTACTTCTAGTTCATCCCGATTTATGTTTTCTAAAAGTGATTCATATTTCTGATCTAGAATCTAACCGCATGATAAAATGGCTGCATTACTCATTACTGCAAGTGCAAACAACCACAATCATAGATAACATTTATACGTATTTCTAATCTAAGAAGCTAATACTTTCGCTAAGCAATGTCTACTTATAGTAAAATATTGACCTAGAGAAAGGACGTGGCACAGAAAATATGACTTTATCATTGAAATCTTGTAAAACGATCACATTTCTTCGGCGCCGCGGCTGAATGCTAAAGAGACTGCGGCAAAATATATCTAATTGCCCCTCAGACATCGCTGCCCAATCTCCACGGCGTGACATGAAAATCAATAGACATCTTCGAGATGACTCTCCAGTTTTCGCTAACATCCTTATATCCGCTTTATATAATATAAAGGTTTGTTGACAGTGGGTGGGTTGCAGCCTTATCAGCGTTTTCGCCATCACGCCGACTCCGTACCCCTCCCGAGTCGATGCCCTACCACGCCCTCGGAGATTCCATCTGGATGCTGCGTCATGGACCGTACATACATCTCGGAAGGATTCAATAATGTGTCTTAATAGGTTATGTAAGAAACTTACCCGCGAGAGTGAAGTCCCGGTTTGAGCGCCATTCAGCGCGTGGTGGGAGCGCGGTGTGGGAGGAAGCGCGGAGGTCTGTCCGCGTCGACGGGCGGCGCGCGACTGCCGTGTTTGGAACAAGCGCGTGCGTGCAGGAAGCTTCGCGCATGCGAAGACTACCCGCGATTTGTTTTGCTCTTTATAGGGCTCTATAGCACAGCCGCAAGGAACGAGATTATGCGAGAGTATAGATATGGCACGCGGAGCATCCCAATGAACGTCTAAGTTGTCGGAGATATTGTCGGCTCTTATTCACATCGCTTGACATGAATTGCAATGGATACCGCTGGGATTGTAAAAGCCCGCTGGAAAAATATACTTCACTTTTTCCGAATGCTTACATTCGGTCTACTTACATTGTATTGTAAAAGCGTACCTGAGTGTTTTATACTGTCTCATAGCGAAGGTATCTTTTGACAATACCTACTTAGATGTGTTTCGTAACTTTTTAGAATAATTTTAATAGGTAAGTCACATGTAAAATCGACTTACCTCACCTCATTGTTAAATTATGTATATCTCTAATAGATGAACCAATTTTTATAAATTTTGAGAACTTTTGAAATGTTCAAGAAATCAACCGCAAGTGGGAAGCCTCAAGGTATATAGGGTAATTACTACTAGCACAGTCCTAATCCTAATCCTAACTTCCTAACTTATATTATAAATAAATACAAAAGTGAGTTTGTTTGTTTATAAATTAGTTCATATGTTACCTCTTCACGCTTTATCTACTGAACCAATCTCTTTAAAATTTCGCATACTCGTCGTTAGAAGTACTGAGAAGGACATACATAGAGTAACTTTCATCCCGTGAAAAAACTAGTATTCTATAAAGTTCGATTCACGTCGCGGGAATGATAAGGGTCTCTATACTCGACTGCCAGCACCACCCAGTCTACAAACACGAATACAGTATCACTTCTATAGCCCTTACGGGGTAGACAGAACCAAAAGTCGTAAGACTTAAAGGCCTCGATTACCCTATATTTAATAGGGTAGAATTTTCTTGTAAAACTGTTGGAATACAATTCAGAACCTCAAAGGTTCCGCTTATATAAAATGTTAGAGGAAGTTAGATCAACTCTTTATTGCACCATTTATAGAAAAACTGTTAAGTATAGATGAAAGACTAGGTACTTAGAATCGAATCAGACAGATATTCTGAAAGAAACCCGTTTAAACAATTATAGGATGAAATATTTAATGTAATATTGTATATGGCAAATTTTACTAAAAAAAACATTTATTTTTCAATAAGTACTTACTTATATGAATTCAAATTGTTAATACCTACCTTGTTAGCAATTGTCAGATTCCATACAGAAAAAAAAACACAGAATGTGCCAGCTGCTCTCTTCCCGCGCAGATTGTAAAAGTCATTCGAGGGAAAGGGCTTTGAAGTTTTGAACTGGGGATTCCTCTACTCATAGGCGATAGGCTAGCAACCTGTCACCATAATTGAATTTCCATTTCATCAATAAGCCCACTATCCAGCTAAGCGTGGCCTTCGAGTCTAACGAGTCTTAGCTTTGTCTACCCCGTAAAGATGTGATAAAGACGTGATTCTATATGTAGGTATGTAAATTGTTTTCAAGAAACAAAACTGCAGACAAAGATCTTTAAAAATTGACTTGCCGCAACCGGGAATCGAACTGACTAAAATGCGTAAAAAAACAACCTGTATACTATAGTGCATTTAGGACCTTGAATAGCATTATATGCTACTAACTTTTGCCCGCGGCTTCGCCCGCGTGAATTTCTCTTTCCCAAGATGAAAGTTACCCTTTGTCCTTCTCCGTACTTCTACTATGTGTACCTATGCAAAATTTCAGGAAGATTGGCTCAGTAAGTAGATGAAGCGTGAAGAGGTAACAAACAAACAAATAAACAAACAAACCCACTTTCGCATTTATAATATTACTAGCTTTCGCCCGCGGCTTCGGCGGCGTAAATTTCCCACGGGAACAGTGCTCTTTCCCGGGATGAAAGGTACCCTATGTCCTTCTCCGTACTTCTAACTATATGTATGCTTTTTCAGGAAGATTGGCTCAGTAGATGAAGCCTGAAGAGGTAACAAACAAACAAACTCACTTTCGCATTTATAATAGGTATTATAGTTAGGATTCAAGTAGCATAACCTATATACTTACATAAGAGTATACCAAATAAAGAAGTCTGACTAATCCTACTAATATTGGATGTGAGTTTGTAACATAATATAGATCAAGGTTATCTGAAAATAAAAGTTTTTTTTTTATAACTTCGAGCAACAAGCGGCAAGGAGTCCGTGTTGCTCTATGGTTTGTAAGGATGTTTGTTACTCAATCACGCAAAATCTCCTGGACGGATTTCGATGAAATTTGATATTTCTACGGGTTGAAAAATATCAGGAATAGCATATAGGATTCTTTAACCCTGAAACTAATCCCGGGCGCAGCTAGTATAAAATACATATACGTATTCGGAGAATTCCACAAAAGCAGAGCCCCAGGCTGTAGCTAGTATAAGCATGTATTAGGAGTATGTGATATACGATACGAGCAGTGCAAAAACTAAAAGTATAATGGAAGGTACGGGCCAGGGTCTAGTCACGTATCCGCCCACGACATGTTTGTACGTGCGATAAGGGCACGGGGCGGGTAAAAACGATAAGTACTTTATAAGTGCTACCTATATCTATGAGAGTTAGATATAACCATCGGGTAATGACGTCATTAAGTAGCAAAAGTGAAGCAAATTCAAGTTAGGGAAGATAATGCACGTCTCACAACACAACTCGAATAGCGATGTGTCGCCGAAAAAGCCTGTTCCCGAAAATTTCTTACCTTGAAAATTTCCGAAAATTCTTAGTTATTCGGGTTTTTAGGAAAATTTTTCTAATAGGAGAATATTTCCGACGAATTTTCAAAAAACTTTCCGCTGTTTCTTTGAAAATTTCGCTAAGTGCGGACTAGTTTGTTTACATCCGAACTATATGTAAGTACCCGGGTTTAGTCATTTCATTTTTTCAAAGTATTCCATGTGGCACATGCCCCCGTTCCCTCTAAATCCGCTACTGGTCCGTTTTAAGCCAATGGATCTTCTGAAATGACGACTACTTCCATGGTTCAGACAATTTTGAGTGATTAAATAAAAAAAAACATTCTTTGAATATAGAATAAGCGAATAGTATGTATACATATGTATTTTTTGCCGAGATTTTTTGCAAACACAATAGTAGGTTTGGTAGATTTTTAATTTATTTAATTGCAATATTGAATGCATGTGTCATTTTTATTTACATCTTGGCAACACCGTACCATTCGAGAATCAAAAGTGTGACGGGCTGATATTTTGTGATTTTTGTGTTGAATTTATAATAAATAATGTCGACATTAGCAGCCCCCTTATCTGTCGCTGGCACCAGGACATCAGGAGCACCAGTCAGAACTCAAAATGGTAAATTTTTATGTGAAAACCCACGCGATGTTCTTACCCCGGTAGATCACATGCATCACGCTTATGGTTGAAATTTCACAAATAATTCAATTAAAATCCAGTTTATAGACGAAATTCCCAGTTAAATTAATTATATATCACAGAAATGTTATGATTTGTAAAGAATGAATAAGTAATTGTTAGATTTTTCGTTTGCTTACAAAGAAAGTAACCTATGTAGGAGCATTTGAGTGTAATAAATTGTACTATTTATATTGTATTACTTGTTGCTCTTTGAATAATTATGTATCTCACTGATTCATAAATTATCAATGTTACAGTGATGGCAGCATCAGCAATAGCAAACATTGTCAAAAGTTCACTGGGCCCGGTCGGGCTTGACAAAATGCTTGTGGATGATATTGGAGAAGTCACAATTACTAATGATGGGGCCACAATTTTAAAGTAAGTAGTACTTAATTACATTATTTATCTTTATTAAGACTTGCTTTCTCATCAAGTGTGTTACTACTAACACTGGTGTCAGATTTTATTCAAGTCGCCTAAAGGCATCTGACATGACTTTTACGACTACCGCCATCTCATGGCAGTAGCTGTATACACACTAGTAAACTAAACAGTCAGCCTATGTGCAGGTTTCTTCGCGATGTTTTCTTTCATCGGAAAGATGGTGGTCTATGGGAAAACTACCATACATGAGTCAGATTGGTCTACAAACTCACAGTCTGCAAATGTGCAGGTTAATTAAGACGAATATGTTTATTTGAATTGCTACTATCACTAAAACATTAATAAACTAATATAAAATACACAAAATTCAATTAGAGTGCAACAGCAACCCAAAATGGCCAAACTCAGTGATCTTTCTCCATGTTAATACAGAAACACTCATTTTCAGTTGTTGTCTTTGGCACATAGTGGTTTTGTAAGCATTCAGTATTCAACTAATCGCTAAGAGAATTTTACTAAGAAAACAAATTCCAAAATATATCAAACCAATGTTTTTCATCTAGGCACTTAATTTTAACAAGTTACAATTTACAGATTGTTAGAAGTGGAGCATCCAGCTGCCAAAGTCATGGTAGAATTGGCCCAGCTGCAGGACGAGGAAGTTGGAGACGGCACCACATCTGTTGTTATCATCGCTGCTGAGTTACTGAAGGTTAGTACTACATTTTTATTTAAGTTTGAATGCATGGAAATGTTTATTTGAATAAACTTAGCATAGCACACACACAGTTATAATTAGGTACATATTTAAATCTTAACAAAATATGACAATAAATAACTATACAAATAAAGTAATGGAAATTAGTAAGTAGTTTTATAAATTGATCGCAACTGAAGCTTTGTGACATTCCCATCGAAAACCATCTTTTGCATAATTGAGTAACAAACATTTCCTTCCCCAAAAAATATTGGCCCACAATATGTTGAGGCTTCACATTTAAATTGCTTAATTTTCACAGAATGCAGATGAACTGGTCAAAAACAAAATCCACCCGACCAGCATAATATCGGGCTACCGTCTGGCTTGCAAGGAAGCTGTGAAGTACATCCAGGACAACCTCACTGTCTCCGTGGAGTCTCTGGGCCGGCCATCCATCATCAATGCGGCCAAGACCACCATGTCATCCAAACTTATTGGAGCGTATCCTTTTAATACTATACCTCATACTTTTGTTTAGGAATATTCTGCTTATTGAACTGTCTATTAGCAATGTTTGATAATTTTGATTGAAATACTTTTAGTGGAGTAACTACTAGCTGTTGCACTTGCTGCAAAAAGTGTTGTGTGTTTCATACAAATGTTCACCCCTCTTGGGGATTGATTTTTAAAAAAGTAGCCTACGTTTGATCTCAGGTTTTTGATTATACCCATGACCAATTTTATCAAAATTGGGAATGATTTAATTGTGAAAGCTAACAGACTTTGGCATTTATAATATTAGTATGGTCTATTTAGTTGGTTTGATTGTAGAATATGATATACTTGAATTTTTAATATACTTACCCTGATATTAATTTCCATCACAAATTATAGACGTCATAACTCTGATATATACTTCCTTATGTATTACAATTCCAATGCCCATTTCGTATTAAAAAATTAGCACAACTGATAAGAGTTCCTTAACAAAACAACAGTGATGCCGATTTCTTCTCCGAGATGGTAGTGGATGCAGCACAAGCCATCAAGATCACGGACTCAAAGGGCAACGCACAATATCCAATCAAGGCAGTAAACATCTTAAAGGCCCATGGCAAGAGTGCCCGGGAAAGTGTTCTGATCAAGGGATATGCCCTCAACTGTACGGTGGCTTCGCAGGCCATGCCGAGGAAGATTGTCAATGCTAAAATTGCCTGTTTAGATTTCTCGCTCCAGAAGACTAAAATGAAGATGGGTGTGCAGGTAATATGATTTGCTTGATCAAGCAAAAACAAGGAAAGATTTCCTTGTTTTTGAAAGTGTCTTAGTTAGAAATTGTCTCTCTCTGTAGTGAAATACCTCGTATGGGAATTAGGTTTAAGGTAGAGACAAACTGAGCCTACGTACACGACACACGCTACGCGACGTGGGCGAGTTGGTGTGCACACTACACCCACGTACACTACGCATAATGACGTCAGACTCGTTGTTCGTCTCCCATTTTTACACGGTTGACCAAAAAGAAGTGTTATGTTTTCAGGTTTCATGTATGTATGAGGTATTTTTAGAATGCCTTGAATTCCTCCAAGTGACATAGGTTATGATAAAATTTGATCAATCTTATCAAGTGGGATATCAAAATGAAGGGCTTTAAAAGGCGACTTCAAAAATGAATATAACTCATTTGTTTTATGTACTTTTTGTTGTATAAGTTGTCTGTGGTGTTTTTTATTGTTGTTTTAATAATTTAAATAATTAGCTTGTTTCTGTACACATCCCAACGCAACAAACATCAATTCATTACTGACGCGCTGCGAACGTAAGTTCCTAGAAACACACTGGGTCTACTCATGTGATGGCATATGATTATCCCCTCCACCTTCCCACGCCGATCTGGATCGACAGATCTTACGTCGTCTTACGTTGCGTGTGTAGCGTCGCGTATGATAAGTATGTTTCTGATTCAACTGTTTCCATACAAAATCAAGAGTCCAGATTTCATAATGCGTAGCGTGCGTTGCCTACGTGGGCCCAGTATGTTTCTACCTTTAACGTTTTTACGTTTACTAGTTGTCGCTTCTGGCAAGTGTGGTCCTGTAGGTACAATACTGTCATTTGAATTTGCTCACTCATAGATGCTGACACGTGGTAGAATATTTGATAGCCTAGCCAAGGTCGAAAGAAATCTATTGATTTCTTTCGACCTTTTATTACACCAGTTGGGTGATTGCTCCTTCTTTCTAGTCCTATTTTACAATAGGGTTGTTGTACCTTACTGAACAATCTATTATTCCAGTACTCGGTATTTCAATAACCTTAACTCTTGATACTCCTGGTGTTGCAGTTGTCCATAGGCAGCGGTTATCGCTTGCCATCAGGTGACCCGTTTGCCGCCCTGTATTAAAAAAAAATATTTCTCATCAGGTGCTGGTCACCGACCCAGAGAAACTGGAAGCGATTCGCGCGCGCGAGTTAGACATCACAAAGGAACGTCTGCAGAAGATTCTTGCAACCGGGGTCAACGTTATCCTCTGTTCCGGAGGGATCGATGACCTTTGCCTCAAGTACTTTGTAGAATCTGGTGCCATGGGTGTGAGACGGTGCAAGAAAGCTGATCTCAAGAGGATTGCGAAGGCTACGGGTGCTACGTTCCTGACCTCGCTTACTAATATGGATGGTGAGATCTGTCATAGCATCCAACATATACCTACTCATACAATGATAATGACAGTTGGGTCAAGAGTCATCGGAAAGGCGGCACTTTTGGATATGTACCACATTTTTTCCACACACAAGTAGCCCACAGAAGATGCCACCATTTGTACCTTAAGAGTTTTGTACTTCAAAAGGAAACAACGTATCCTTATAGGATCACTTTGTTATTGGTTTATATGTAAAAAGACAAATTCACATTTGTGAAATATAGATACAAGATTTTCTTCAGAGTTCGAAGTCTATTGGAAAAAATTGCTGTTTCGATTTATGTTTTAAGAAACCCATGTAGTCAATCAATTTACCCTTAATTTACAAAACATCTGCTAAAAGCGTCATACATCGTTGATTGTAGATAAAAACCTCAGAAAAAAAAACCCTTAATTTACCATCATAATATGTATATTTTTAGGTGAGGAAGTATTTGATGCCAGTATGATTGGAGAAGCAGCGGAAGTGGTCCAGGAACAAATCTGTGATGACCAGCTCATCTTGATCAAGGGGTAAGTAGCAATGCTACGATCAGTAATATTTGACATGGCACTGTCAATATTTTTGATTTGTTTAGGTTCCTTATTATTTAAAAAAAAAAATCTTGAACAAAGATGTTACTATGTACCATTATTAGCGAAGTGTTGTTCCGCATTATACCCGCTCCTCAAGCAACTACAGACCTACTTTCAGAGTATGAGTAATGAAAAGTTTGTTTGCATTACTTATACTCGGAACTAGGTCTTAAGTTGCCTGAGGAGCGGGTTGAAAGTAATACTTTTCCGCCCTAGGGAGAATCGTTTTCTACTGACATTTAAGGCTGACACACACCAAACGGTGTCGCAGACGTGCTGCACTGCGTCTTGATTTGTATTATTTGAATTTGTACACGGTGGTTCCCACCAACGGTGTCGCAGATGCATTGCGTTGCGTCTGCGTGCATCAGTCGGCCGGCAGTCCGCGCGATACAAACTGAACATGGCCTCGGTGCGGTCGCGCATAAGCGGAACGGCAACGTCGCTCACTCGCTCGGGCGTGTTGACGTTGTATTTCGTAGGATTTTTTAGTCGAAAACACCGCGGCGATCGATATGCGTCTGGGTGCATCTGCGACACCGGCCGCAGCACTCCAGTTGTGAATATTTACAGATTTTAGTTTTAGTGATCATGGATTTTGAAATACGCGAAAAGATAATTAAAATAGTACGCAGTTACAAATGTTTATATGATCCACAGGACAAAAAGTATAAGAACAGTTCATATTATACTATGTTGTGGGAGAAAATTGGAAGGGAATTAGGAATTGACCGTAAGTTCTAAATAAAGATTATTATATTGCAAGTTAAGTAATTCACTTGAAATGCTATATTCCTCGTCGTTCGACATCTTGAAACAAAATGACAGCCGCGATCCGAAACGAAAACACGGCGTCGCAGACGCACGCAGACGCAGCGCGCTGCGTCTGCGTGCGTCTGCGACACCGTGCGTCTGCGACGCCGCGCCGTGGAGCCGGTGTGAATTGCTTTTGCCGCAGCCGTGCTGCAGATGAAACGCACGGTGTCGCAGACGCATCCGGTGTGTGGCAGCCTTTATTATGTCTATTTTTCATAACTTGACAGCTGTTAGTAGAAAACGATTTTCCCTAGGGTTGAAAAGTATTACTTTCAACCCGCTCCTCAGATACTTTCCTAGTATTCGTAATGAAAAGCACAGTGTTTACCTCGGGTCAAAGACTTATTTAGTCCTCGGGGACTAAATGAGTTACTTTCACCCCTAGGGTAACAATATACTATTGTTAAACCGCGGTATTATTTCAGTCCCGTAGCGCGCACAGCGGCCTCAATAATCCTGCGCGGGCCTACAGACGCGTACTGTGACGAAATGGAACGTTCCGCACACGATGCGTTATGTGCCGTGCGTCGCGTGCTGGAGTCCGGGCGGCTGGTGCCGGGCGGCGGCGCCGTCGAGGCTGATACCTCTATATACCTCGAGAACTTCGCTACGACGCTCGTGAGTTTGCTTTTTATTACACGACTGACCAAAAAAAGGAGTGTTATGTTTTCAGGGTTCATGTATGTAAGTTTCTTTATTCCACCATAAGTCCTGAACGGCTTAACAGATTTTGATGTGAGAGGTATTTTTAGATTCCTTGCATTCCTCCGAGTGACATAGGCTATGTGAGTTGTCAGTCGTGTTTTTTGTTTTTTAATAATTAGCTTGTTAATTTATAATTAGAAGTGTTTTTCTTTCAGGCCAGTAGTAATAATCCACTCGTGAACGTCGTTACGACACTTGAGTTTGTTTTTAATTTTACAAAATAGAACTGTTTTCTTTTAGGCCAGTAATAAAAATATGTCATCGTAATTTTAAACCATCTAGGTACGTACGACATAAAAGAGTACAAAACGGATTTAGGATGAACCACTTTTTTATCATTCCAATACCAAATCGAATGGTCGTGACGTGATTGGTTATGAATATTTGCACGATCTGTGATTGGTTGATGTATTCATTGATTAAAATAAATGGGGGTGCTGTGTTCACTTAGCTGGCAACACTGGGTATTCCCAGTGTTGCCAGCTAAGTGAACCCATTTATTTTCTACTCTTTTATGTCGGACTATGCCCTCTAGAACTAAGTGCATGAGTCTACTCTTAAATATGAAATGACTACTTTTTTTCTTTCATTCTAGTAGTAAAATGAAACCGAAATTTAAAATCATTTTGAGTGAGTTTCATTTCAATTTCGAGCTTTTTTATATAGAATAGTAGGCAAACGAGCATGCGAGTTGCCTGATGTTAAGCAATCACCGCAGTCCATAGACACCAACGACCCTAAAAAGGTCACTGATGCGTTGCCGACTCTTTGAGAAAGCAATAGGCTCTTTTCTTGAAGGCCCCAATGTCGAACCTATTCGGGAACCCCGCTGAAGGAAGCTAATTCTACAGTTCAGTGCAGCGCATTAAAAAGCTGCACGCAAAACAAGCAGTGGTTGAACACCAACCACTGTTGAAATCTAATTTTTATTTCATCCAGCAGCAGTAAAAAATTGACTCCTCATATACCTACTCTTCCGAACAACCAGTCCCACAAAAAGCGGGGTGTGACTCTCCTCACACGCCAACACCCCGCTGACACTCAAAATTTGCTACTGCGACTAAGGGCCAATTTCACCGATGAAACTAATTGCGATTAGTTGAAGCTAATCTCCGTTTGGCCGAATAAACGAGTTTAGAGCGTTTTTTTGTCTATGCTTCATACTTACGTTCCCGTAAACTGCGTTTTCGTAAACGCGATCAAAATAAGCTGGAGAAATCAATTGGTATGTAATCGAGATTAAAGAAAACCTTTAATCTCGTTTAGATAAAACTTGGTTTTCATAAACTCGGATTTCGATAAGATCGATGAAATCAGCCCTAAGTTCAGGACCGTCATTCTATATGTTTTGATTATAAAAATATGCTAAACGATATCGTTGTAATTCGCAGAGTTCCCGCGAACAACTAGCGATCGCAGCGTTCGCGCAGTCGCTACTAGTGATCCCGAAGACGCTGGCCGTGAACGCGGCGCGCGATGCCACTGACTTAGTGGCCAAGTTGCGCGCCTATCACAACTCTGCGCAGACCAAGGTTCGAACCTAGTATAGTCCGGGGGCCTTGAACAGAGAAAACTGCCCCTTACATCACTGAATCCTATGTCAGGGTCAGGTTTATCTGCCCCATAACCAGGTTATATGGAATATACCCTGTTTTTCCCGGGATGAAAGTATGTATGTCCTTCTCAGCACTTCTATGTGTATGCGAAATTTCAGGAAGACTGGTTCAGTAGATAAAGCGTTAAAAGATAACAAACTCAATCTCACATTTATAATATTAGTTAAAGACTTACAAAGGTACCTATGTTTGTATACAGCTGCGCTGCTCGCAGTAAATAGCTGTAGCGGATGTGGCCGAGGGGTAAGACGCCCGCCTGTGGCTGCAAAAGTCCCAGGTTCGAATCCTGCCCATGCTACATGAGTTTGTATTGGTGTACAAACTTGGTATGAAAACTACCATACATGAGTCAGATTGGTATCTGACTCATGACATTTTAAGCATCTTATGCTATAAATTGTTATTTAATGTAGTGCCCTACCAGGGTCCATGAGGTTCTTCTATTTTATGTATTGTATGACCTATGTACTTAACCATGGAAGCATTAATAAATGAATTGAATTGAATGTATGGTAGTTTTCATCGACCACCACTTGCTTCCGTCGAAGAACATCGTGAGGAAACCTGCATTCTGGTTGATGATTATCAGCTAGTGTGTGAAATGGAGAAGGCAATGGCAAACCACTCCATTAACATTGCCAAGATAGTCGTTGTGTGTGTTTCATTCCATATAATGACCACGACTCAGTAATGAGGAATACAACTGATGGGGAAAAAAAAACTGATTACTGAAACATAGTGCTTCGGGAATGCTGGCTGAAGCTGATGTTGACAGTCTATAGCCATCATAAGAAAGCGTACTGCATCCCTGATTCACCGAGTGCGGTGTAGTGCCAACAGTTTGGTTAAACGATGGTGGCCAAGTGATAATGACACACGCCTGAGGTCGGATAGGACCCGGGTTCGAATCCTACCTGTGCCACATGAGTTTGTAGAACGATCTGACTCATGTATGGTAGTTTTCCCGTAGACCACCACCTGTTTCCGGTGAAGGAAAACATCGCGAAGAAACCTGCACATAGGCTGACTGTTTAGTTTACTAGTGTGTATACGGCTACTGCCACTAGATGGCGGTAGTCGTAAAAGTCATGTCAGATGCCTTTAGGCGACTTGAATAAAATCTGACACCAGTGTTAGTAATAAAATAACACACTCGATACAAAAGAGAAGTTTGGTTAAAACGGTTGCGGCTAGGTTGGACGTCCGACGATAGTTGTAGGTTGGTCTGCCTGAAATAAAATAATTTTAATTTATTTATTTATTACAGGTGGAACACGCCAACCTCAAATGGGTCGGTCTGGACCTCACAGAAGGCACTCTCAGAGACAACCTGGCGGCCGGCGTCCTAGAGCCAGCCGTGTCAAAGATCAAGTCCCTGAAATTCGCCACAGAAGCGGCAATCACTATACTCCGCATCGACGACCTAATCAAACTAGACCCAGAACAGAAAGGCAAGAGCTACGAAGATGCCTGCAACGCTGGAGAACTCTAATACAGTATTTTAAGATGAGACTACACTGACACCGCTTTAAAAAATATTGTAGTTTTTGGTTCAATAATAAATACGGTTTGTTACAGCTGTACTGAGGAATTAAACTAAACGCATTGACCCCTATTTTTGCTTTAACTGGATTACTTTTTAAAGCGGTGCTGGAGTATGGACGTCTTCGCAAACGCGGTCTCAATAACCTATCTTAAGTCTTTATCCATGTATGGTACTTTTAGTTAACAATAAAGCTTTAAATTTTATGAAATTGGTCTATTTGTTGTTAATTAGATTTACAAGCTACAAAAATAATCTAGGGATTAGTATTCGATTTTATTACTATTAAACACTAACTTCGTATACTAGGTAGGTTATTGTATTTGTGTCCTCTAATCGAGATATCGATTAAACGATTAAACATGACTTGTTCAGCTTAATGGGAGAATCGCAAAATAGTAATATCAAAATGAACGAATGGTGGAATGATTTGTGCCTATTATTAATATTTATACACTTTATAAATAAAACGATAGCATTTATACAATTACATTGATATCACTACAAATACGTTTAATGAAAATGCGCTCTGCTATTTTATCATTGGAATCTTGTCTGTTTTAGTTGTTGATGATTGCAAGTCTTTGTGTTGAATTTCATCCACATATTTTGCAGGGAATTTTCATCGAATTCTCTAAATCAATTTCTTTGGAGCAGCAATCTTTGAAAAAGAACTACTTTCGTAAAATAGAGAGGTCCAACCTTCACAAAAGCTATATCCATCAAAATAGTACACAATTGCATTGTAAATGATGAAATAATTGATTTATCCAAGTTCTTGCTTTTAAAACATACTTTTTAAGTTGCTAGAGTACGCGAACAACTTATAATAAAATAATTTAATTAATAGGAACTCTTTTATTTCATAATTATATGCCTTGCTATAGATAGATCCTATGATCCTTAAAATTACTACGCTGCAGCTAGAGGTTAATCGCTTTTCTTTGGACAGCGCTATAAAAGTAGGTATAGGTATATAATAATAACCCTACTCAGTACATCTCTAGCTAAAAAACTGTTGGAAAATCTCTATTCTAAACTCCATTGTTGTAAAATCATAAAAAGACATGGTAAGATTGCTTACATGATAGGACTGGTAAATAAATGGAGTTTACATTGTACTGAAGTAGAAAGAAGCTTATTATCGTAGGCCAAGACTCACTTTTGAGTCACTCCGCCACGCACAATACCTAAAAATAGTTACTCTGCTTAGATAAAAACGTGATCTCTGAAATAATAAATTGAACAAAAGTGCTGAATTTCCTCGCCACGCTGTCAGTTCAAAAATCCCGCCATTTTATCAGATTCTGCATGCATGACGTCAATAATGGTAAGATTTGATAATTTTTGTTTTGTTTGTCTCTACTTACGCTATTTTATTTACACAAGCAGATTAATCTCGATTGCGTTATTTTGAAGACCAAAAATGATATTGAAAAGCATTAGAACAGTGTTAATTAAAATAAATTACGGAAATGGTGTCCCAAGGTGCCAAGGGCTGTCAACATCAGCTGTTCCAAAGGTACGATTTGATTCGGATGTTGTACACTTTCTATAAACACACCAAAGAATATACAAACTAAACCTTATTTAAAACTCCAAATTTATGGACTATTTTTTTAGGTTATGTTTCGTTCCATACGAAATCTTTCTTATAGGTACATTCGGGATCAGATAAACCTGACCCCCTGAGATAGGATTCGGTTAGGTGGGGTGGGGGGTCAGATTAATCAGCCCTCGACTGTACATACGTTAATTTACATGTTTTTTGTGTGAAATAAATAAATACCTGAACCAAAGATTTAAATCTTTGACCATCTACAATTTGACAATGCAGCCAGTCTTTTGGGCACGCTTTTGAGGGGTTTAGAATTTATAATTTTTTTTTGTAGGTTTAAAGCCAACTTTTTAGGGTTCCGAAGTAAACAAGGAACCATTATAGTTTCGTCATGTCTGTCCGCGGTTTATCTCAGACTTCTCAGAGACTACTAGTACTAGAAAACTGTAATTTGGTATAGATTTACATATTTATTACGCGGAGTTAACTGTAGAATAAAATTACGAAAAAATATTTTTTTAGGGGGTTTCCCCTACACCTAATGTGGAATTGTTTTTTTTTTTCTTTTGATTATACCATCGTGTGGGGTATCATTTGATAGGTCTTTTAAAAATATGATGAGTCTGAGAAGACTATTTTTTGTTTTAGGTATCCGTTTGCGAAATATTTAACTTTAAAGTGCTAAGTGTTTGTGAATAATAAGAATGAATTATTTAAATTAATTAGATTTATTATAATTTTAGACTTTGCACGGCCAGTTTAAGGCTAATGTGATGGACCATATATTTAATGTAACAACTAATGTAACCACATTTCTGCAAATAAAGGAATTGAATTGAATTAGAGGCAAGTGTCCCCCCTCGAACAGGAAAATGGTGGAGGCATCTACCCTCCATGAAAAAAATTACAATATCTAGTAAATGTAACGAATTTAGGAAAATTATCACGGCTATGTAGACATAGACGATAAACTTACAAAATTGATTTTAGTATGAAAAATATTTGTAGGAACAATTTCCATTCTTATGAAGGTATATCCTTATTTTCTTTAGTTGTATAAAACTGGAAGTAAATATAAGTTCATGTGTCCGCATTTCTACAGGATAGGTACCTACGCGGAACCCTAAATGCGCGTGGCCCGACATGGTCTTGACTAATTATTTATTTATTTATAGCGGCTAACGTTTCGGGAGCATTGCAGTTGCAGCCAGACTGTCTGGCTGAAACGTCAGCCGCTATCTGAGTCTTTGAATCAAATTACTGTACTGTGGTACTTATTTTATCCAAACATGCATACGGCCCACCCGATGACGGACATAAGTACTATTAGTAGGTAGTCGAAGTTATTATTTCGTAAAATCTTATCTACAAGAAACGTTTTTTCAGTCTTTAAAAAAACTGGACAAGGGCGTGTCCAGTGTCCAGCTCCTCCTCGTATCCAGTTAGTGTAGGTGTATAATCCATATTTATTATTTGGATAGGTACTTTCTTACGCCACATAAATAATTTCAGGAGGAGAAAATCAAAATAAGAGACTACAACATAAACTATTTAAAAGTTGGACATGGTCCTCACAACGTTTTATGTTTGCCGGGAGCCCTGGGGACCATATGGACCGACTTCAAGCCGCAAGTGGAAGGGTTTGACCGGGAGAAGTTCACATTGGTCGTATGGGACCCTCCCGGTTACGGCAAAAGTAGACCCCCAAATAAGAAATTCGATGAAAAGTTTTATGAGACTGATGCCGACTATGCTGCAGAGCTCATGAAGGTACTCTATATTATAACTCCCTCCCTATCCTGCTACCTACATAAAATATTGTAGCAGTAGCGGATTTGGGGGGGGCACGTGCTGATTGCTATTTTGTTAATTAAGATGTGAGTTGGTTAAAATAATAGAATTCAGTGAAATTTTTCTCTAATAGTTTCTGACCAAGTTTATTTATTATTGATTATTTTTACCCATCCGCCTCATTAGCAGGGCGGAAAAATTCCCCCTTTTTGATCCCACCACGTCTCCAGGATTCGTCTCTGCGTGGAACTAGCTTGCAAATCCGCCATTGCCTTGTGCCCCACCCCTAGAAAAATTCCGGGATCCGCCCTTGCACTGTACGTATGATTTTTTTAGGAACTACGAATTCCGAGGTACTCCTTGTTGGGCTGGAGCGATGGCGGCAACACCAGCATGATCCAAGCCGCCAAGTATCCGGCCGCAGTACAGAAATTGGTAATTTGGGGCACCAACGCTTTTATCCTGCCGAACGATTTAGATTTATGTAAAAGTAAGTTTCAATGACTTGAGGTACTTTTGTGTTTATATGATAGACAAGTACTTGTTTACCTGTTGTATAAACCTCAAATGGGTCTCAGCATCTCGGGGAACTGTGTGAAATGGTCCAGTATGAGAAGACTGATCACCCGTCTGATGCTTGCACTAGCGTCCCCAACAAGTACCTAATAAAATAAAAATTAATACCTGTGGTAGTTTAAGGGTAAGTCTCCGTGACACATTGCCTTTTTCAGATGTAAAAGACGTAAGCAAATGGTCAAAGAGAATGAGGGAGCCAATGGAACAAGTGTATGGCGATTATTTCCCACAGTACTGGGCGGACTGGACTGACGGCCTGATAGCTCTGGCCGAAGCAAAGGACGGGAACATTTGCTCCGAAATGCTCAAGGACATAAAGTGTCCAACCCTCATTTTGTATGGAGAGAAAGACCCTATGGTGGACCCAGTACACGCTTCGCATTTGCACACTCATATTCAGGGATCCAGGTAAATTAACACCCGAACTATAAATAGAGTAGTTTCCTTCCTCACCAGCACAGAGAGGGCACTTCATAAAAACGGGGCGTCACATATGCCTACTACTACTACAAATGAAACTGTACATCCGTGAACACGTCAATGTGTGCGTTTTCATATATAGTCAAGCGGCCCAATCCGCAAATGAACGGGGGAGAAGTTCGGGGTGCGCACGGGGCGGGGTGTGTGCGTTACCCTGGCAGGAAAGTGTGTCCTGGAGTTAAGTGAATGGAACCAAAACGTTGTGCGTAGTCTAGTGTACATGTGCCGCGAATAAAACTTTTGTGCGTCTTGTAGTTTAGGAAAAAAACGGAAATCTGGGATTCTGCTAGGGTAACGTCGTTCTAGCAGGAAAGTTCTAAACGAATGATCGGAGAGAGAAATATTCTGAGGGGGCAGAGAGCTTAGAGCTGTGCATTGACCTGGGCCGAAAAGATCATTTGTGCGTCTTCAGGTTTTCGGGATATTGCATTTCCTGCTAGAGTAACGTTTTGCAAAATCGTGGATCTCCTAGATCCATCGTATGTGCGCCTGTAAGATAAATATACATGAGTAGCTATTCATTTGTGCCCATCTGTGCCATAATTAGATTTAAGAAAATATTTATAATTTTTAAGTAATCGCGTTGTCTTTGAAATCACGAAAAAAAATCATAGCGCCTAAATGAAAAGACGTGTAAGCTCCCTGAAAACTGTATTCGATTCTTCTATACACCTATAATAACCACAAAAAGTTTCTGAAGTGCACATGAATTCATTATTGAATAATATTACTAAAAGACAAAATTAGGTGACTTAACTTTGACGTCAACATACAAGAAACCGGCTCAACCCAATAAGTGTGCGTGTGAACCAAAGATTAGTGTGTTCAGTCATAAGTTATCGTGTGAAATTTTCAGCTCAAAATGTTAAGGATATAAGTAAATAAACACAAATCCAAAAACATATGAACAACGGCAGATTATTCGGCCAAATTAGAATGACTACAAAAAAGCGACGGTTTCATACATATCGATAACCTTCTCTATTGAACGCATTATACCTAAGCTGTTCGTACAGTCGCATTCAAACGTTTATTAGCAAATGCCAACCTGTAACTCTTTATTTGTGGGAAATAGTGGGAGTAATTAAAAAATATGTATTGTTGTTAAATAGGGATTTGTATAAAAGTTAAGGTCGTGTTCCTTATTTGTCGAAATAGGTAGATTAGGTACCTTCTATAAAAATACAAAATGTGTTTTTTAAATGTGAAAGTTTATTTAGGTACCACTATTATGAACTAGCTACATGGCTATGGCTACTGGGGCCCTATTTTTGAAAGTGTGACATACCGCCGAAAACGAATAGACTATTATGTCGCACTCGTCCTACTATGTCACTAAAAACATAAAAGCCGTATTTTTGAAATCACTCGTCTAGCAATGTTGCCAGTGATATGAAAATAATGCGATAAATAGTTTCTGGTCCATTCTACGCAACGAAAACCGAATCGGTAACGAATCGTAAAAAATGTTCGGAAATTTTCAATCAAAGAGAACGTAAGCGTTCAACGGAACGCAAAAATGAAAATTCTAATAGACTCCATCTATATCCGTATCCGGTTGTCTATGTCATTCAAAATTTTGACGTAAAATTCGTTCGACTACCAAATCATACGAAAACGAGTGGTCTAGACCACTCGTTGCGAATTGTTCGACATAGACAATTCAAAAATACGGAATAATCAATATCGAATGAAAAGTCATTCGGCTCACGCTTTTTTGGTGAGTCACACTTTCAAAAATAGGGCCCCTGTTTCTTCTTCCATGTCGAGTCGTACAATTCTGCACACCGACCGATGTTTCCTTCCTCCGCGCGGCACCCGATGACGTTGGATTAGTTTTCTGTCTACGGATAACAAAAACAATAGGGAGGGAGTCGCTTTGTCTAGCTAGCGTGAAGATAAGCAAAATGGTATCAGTGGGACAGAGATAGATATATAATCGTCATTCTATTTTCAATAATGCGATGTATTTTGCTTTTTACTAGAAGTGAGTCATCTTTTCTCTTGGTAAACAGTTTGGTGCGTTGCGTGCATCACGCGTGCATGTTGTATGTTATGACGCTATGGAGATCCTGTTGCGCAGTTGCGTTTGTTTACTAATTAGATGTTGGTTAAAAGTTTATGAAGTTGGAATGGAATAATCTGCAATGGTAAGTAAATATTTAAGTTACCAATGATTAGAAAGGAAGGCATTTGGTTTTCTTTAGCAGTAAGTACTTAAATATTATTTTATTGTTCGAGACCCACAGCTAAAAGTGCAGTCCAAAGTCATTGAGTCATTTTTGTTTTCGGCTAAGCAGTTGATTTGAAAATGCAATATCCCAATAAGACTGGAAATCCTTTCCGCAAAATATGCTTGGTAGATATATAAAGTACCCAGCCAGATCATGAGACATATTTTATGCTTTGACTACTGGACCACCGAGGCATCTACTTAGAAGTACTGGAGAAGAACATAAGGTACCTTTCATTGATTTGATGCCATAATATTTACTATTAAAATTACCTATGTATAAGAGAATAAAAATAATAATTCCCAAATCAAAAACTTCTTTTTTTATTTTATATGGCCACTATGTGCATGTCCTGTGCATTTTATATCCATACTAGCTTTTGCCCGCGGCTTCGCCCGTGTGAATTTCCCACGGGAACAGTGCTTTTTCCCAGGTATCTTATGTTCTTCTCAGTACTTATAACAATGTGTATGCGAAATATCAGGAAGAATGGTTCAGTAGATAAAGCATGAAGAGGTAACAAACAAACAAGTAAATAAACAAAAAAACTCACTATCGCATTAATAATATTAGATAGGATAGTTACGATTTTTTTAATTATTTCCTCAAACTTTGTCGGAAATTCCCAGTTGGGAATTGCAGCTTAGGTATAATACGTTCAATAGAGAAGGTCATCGATATGTATGAAACCGTCGCTTTTTTGTAGTCATTCTAATTTGGCCGGATAATCTGCCGTTGTTCATATGTTTTTGGATTTGTGTTAATTCACTTAAATCCTTAACATTTTGAACTGAAAATTTCCACGATAATATATGACTAAACACACTAATCTTTGGTTCACACGCACACTTATTGGGTTGAGCCGGTTTCTTGTATGTTGACGTCAAAGTTAAGTCACCTAATTTTGTCTTTTTGTAATATTATTCAATAATGAATACATGTGCACTTCAGAAACTTTTTATGGTTATTATAGGTGTATAGAAGAATCGAATACAGTTTTCAGGGAGCTTACACGTCTTTTCATTTAGGCGCTATGATTTTTTTTCGTGATTTCAAAGACAACGCGATTACTTAAAAATTATAAATATTTTCTTAAATCTAATTATGGCACAGATGGGCACAAATGAATAGCTACTCATGTATATTTATCTTACAGGCGCACATACGATGGATCTAGGAGATCCACGATTTTGCAAAACGTTACTCTAGCAGGAAATGCAATATCCCGAAAACCTGAAGACGCACAAATGATCTTTTCGGCCCAGGTCAATGCACAGCTCTAAGCTCTCTGCCCCCTCAGAATATTTCTCTTTCCGATCATTCGTTTAGAACTTTCCTGCTAGAACGACGTTACCCTAGCAGAATCCTAGATTTCCATTTTTTTCCTAAACTACAAGACGCACAAAAGTTTTATTCGCGGCACATGTACACTAGACTATGCACAACGTTTTGGTTCCATTCACTTAACTCCAGGACACACTTTCCTGCTAGGGTAACGCACACGGGCGGGGTACGCCATATTGCGAGAGGGGCAGGGAACTGTCTTTCTGTACGTAGTACTTATATCAATTCTGTGCCACCCATCGAAAGTGCCACCAGTAAAAGTTTCAATGATTTTAAATTAAAAATCAATTATTTAGAGAACCTACCTGAACAACTAGATTTCTATTACCTAACTATGTGATTAATCTATCAGTGTAGATTTCTACACACTAATCTTGAATTAAAAGTTTAAATTTATCAATTTTCGCCAAGAGTAATGTCATTCATTCCTAAAATCATGTTTCAGGCTACACCTATATCCGGAAGGCAAGCACAATATTCATATCAAGTACGCCGAAGATTTCAACAAGAGGGTGCAAGAGTTTTTATTGCAATAAATTTAAAGTAGGGACTATTTGAGGGACTACCTGTTAATAATAAACCTAAATATAAGTACTTCATTTTATAATTATGTAGGTATTTCATTTTATAACTGTATCAGAGCACAGTTAGATCCATTTATTTTTCCCAAGATTCGATTTGAATGTAAACTTGACTTTCTTTTAAAATATTGGTATGTCCGTTTTTGACATTGTATCGGACACTTTTTGTATGGGAGTCCCGTCTCTTATAACATAGTGATTAGATTCTCTTTGGTTGCTAGTAGTTGCGTAAATTGTATGGTACAATCTACCATTATCTACTTATTTATTTATTTTATTTTGAATATTTTTTATTCTATCTTGAAGTTTGGAGATATTATCTAATCTTCTTCTTTGTCCAGCCCTTCTCCCATTTTATTTGGGGTCGGGAAATACACACCTCATAATAAACAAGTAATGTTGCTCGTTTGAAGTAATACTTATATTTTCTGTCTTCTTAATTTTCTTTGTAAGCTTTCATTAATTCTCAACTGCATCGACGCCATACGTATTGAGGACATCGCCTCTGATATCGGTGAACAATATTCCTCATAGAATCTGATATTCAAGGGAGTATACATTCGGGCGATCATTCTCTTTTGGGGACTACAATTTCAAGTGGTTCCTCTTTACCGTTGAATACTTCAGGCGGTTCTTTTTTACAGTGGTATACATCATCAGGCGTGAATTTCATTTTAGAAGAGAACATGTCTTCTTCAAACACGGATTCCACTTTAATATTAGTATAAAAATTCCTCCCATCTTTATCTTCTTCAAACACGGATTCCACTTTAATATTGGTATTCCCAATATGTGTTTGAACTTCTACATCACATGTTTTTTCATCAGAATATACAAATCTATTGCAAATAAAGGTGTTTTCCAGTATTTTGGGGTAAAATTCGTTAACTAAACACTCTTTGTCCAATTTAGAACTTGTATCAAACTCTACTGGAACCATGGTTACAATATTACTATTAAATTCAATTTCTTCCTTGATTGTAAGACAGGCGCTGCTAACATCTTGTTTTGTGTGACATGTTGAACCATCAGAACTTGAATAAAATAAAATAATTTTTAAATTTTAATAATCTAGAGAAACTGATAGGTTTAAAAAGAATATACAGAGTTTACAGAGTACTTAAATATTAAATAGAATCAATACTAAACATTAATTTCTGACATGGAAATCAAAACTTTTAAAAGGAAAATGACTTACTTGACTGAAAATTGAATATCCTTGTTTCCTGTATATTTAGATGGTGGATAAGCAAGTACTGGTCGTAGAAGAGTCACCATTACAGGCTGTCCAGACAATTTTCTACCAGTGAAATTATTTACAACATGTTCCATATGTACAACATCTTCTTGAGCCACCCTTTTTTGTTTAACATCAGCAGGGTGCGAGTGAACTTCTGCAGTTCCTGTATTAAATACTGTCTCTGTTGATGTAGAAGGACTAGAAGAAAATGGCAGCGATGACAATCTTATACGAGCCCTAAAATCCCTGCTACGCTGAGTTGAACTTTTCGCAATTTTTTTTGGCTGTTCCCCTCTAGTTTTTAATATTTCTTCACGTTTTTTCTGCCGATAAAGTCGCATATATTCTGCTCGAGATTTACCCATCTCTGCAAATTAATGACGAAATCTTTACAATAAATAAAATATTAATACTGAACATCGAAATACAACTATGTACTTAATATCTCGATGATAATGAACATTTAACCTGCAAATTGGAACTATGGAGATCTGAGGATGAGGATATTAAGGATACCTATTAGTAGCAAGTGATCTCCACTTGCCTCTTGAATGTGCAAATATCCTGAGAAGAAGATCTCCACTTAATCACTTCTGCCTATCCATTCCCCTGAAACTGGCGTAGGTAGGTGTATCTAAAGCAATTACCCACATCATCAACGATCGCATTTTTCAGACACTTATTATCAACAGTAAATACAATAAAGATTAATTAATTTCTTACCTGAAAATTAATAGGTATTCGAACCACGAACGAAACAAAATGTAAACAAAGTCAAAATAACAGACTTAAACCTTAGACTATAGACTCGGCATAAACAAGCTTTCACAGACATATAATAATAGTAAGCAGACTGAACATGTCATTTGAAATTGCATGGCAAAAACACACACTAAAGCTGGCCTGTGCAGAGCAACTACGCTCTGCTGCCAGAAAATGTGGCAGAGAGAATCCGGACAAACGAAGCGGCGGGAAGAATTCTGTACCGGAACTTTACCGGGAAAAAATCTACCGGTAAAATTAAGTACCGGGAAAAAATCTCCACGCGACACCACGCTTGTCCGACTAGAATCTAACTTAAGCTATACGCAGTCAAGTTACCACCGTAGCTTATGAAGGGAGCTACAGGCCCTATATGATAACCTAACCTATAAATTAAATACAATTGAACACTTACCAAATTAAATCTTCTTTCTCTTCGGATCCAAACTTGAGTGTCTTTCGGGAAGGGGAATTCCTAATCACCCTACCTAACCCTTGAGATCTCAATTCCCCATAACAACTAAATAGATTTCTTCCCGTAGTTTCCTCGGGAACAGCCAGATGTGAACAGCCAGCCACGTTTCACCTCTCACAAGAAAAAGTCACAATAACAGAGTTTTTCACAAACACAAATTCAATAGTTATTTGACAAACAGGAAATTCACAATTATCACTCAAACTAAACAACAAGCAAAAGACGCGAGACCGCTCCGCGTATTAAAATCAAACCGATATCGCCCTGGACAATGCAATGGCGACGCCATTCACGCTAGCAGTGTGAAAACCCCGAACGCCCTCTGGCGGCAGCAATGCGAAACGCCTGCGTTTAGTTTTACCCAATATATTACAAACATCCCCCCGTCCCGGTCTGAGAAGCAGACCGCTAGCTTACTCTACGGGAAGGCGGGCGAGAGAGGTCACACCTCTCCTTAAAATCGAACCGTCGACCAACACTCAGCCACACGCGGAGTGCCATCTCCGCCAAGAATCAAACGTAATATGCGAGCTCGTCGCCAAAGCAATGAGGGCAAATTTGCCTCTTTTAACAATACTAAATCACCCTCCCTGGGAGGCTCAGTCCTGTCTGTCCACTTCACTCTTTGCTGCAGCAATTGCAAATATTCAAGCGACCAGCGACGCCAAAAGTCCTGGCTCATTTGCTGCAACATTTGAAAACGCGACAACCGATATACGCGTTCATCCTTCCACGGGTATTCGGGCAGGGCATTCAACGGCCCTCCCACCAAAAAATGACCAGGGGTGAGAGCTTCCAAGTCATTTGGATCTGGAGATAGCGGACAGAGAGGACGAGAGTTGAGGACCGCCTCAACTTTACAAAACACTGTGGCCAGCTCTTCAAAAGTTAGAGCCGTTTCTCCGATAATGCGGCGGAGGTGGGTCTTTGCGGATTTCACAGCCGCTTCAAAAATCCCTCCCCAATGGGGCAACTTGGGGGACTAAACTTCCAGGTTATTCCCCTTTGGGCAGCAATTTGACTTAAACTAGTACAATTTTTATCAATAAACACAGAAACATCCTTAAGATAATTTACAGTTCCTTTATAGTTTGTGCCATTGTCAGACCTAATAAGGGAAGGTAGACCTCGACGCGAAACAAAGCGATCCAACGCGGCGACGAAGGCCTCCGTAGTCAGAGCCGATACCACCTCCAAATGGACAGCCTTGGTGGCCAAACAAACAAATACACACAAATAGCCCTTCACAATACGGGCATTACGAAAGGGAGAAGCCTTGATCGAAAAGGGACCGGCAAAATCGGTTCCAACGCCGTCAAACGGTCTCGAAGGTCGGATTCGATCAGCGGGCAAATCACCCATCTGTGGTTGCATCGTGGATGCCTTCAACCTATAACATGCAATACATCGAAACAGAACACTACGGATTGCTCTTCGGGCTGACAATATCCAAAAATTCGCGTTGCAAAATAGCCAACAAAGCATTGCACCCAGCATGGGCGTTACGAATGTGTCGATCAGACACCAAAAGCTGCACCAAGGGTCCGCCCTTTGGGCAACAACAGAGGATGGCGAGTCTCATATGGAAGATCCGCCTTCCGGAGCCTGCCTCCAACCCGAAGAAGCCCATCCGAGTCGATGTACGGGTTCAAACGAGCGACCGCGCCCTTCAATTTAGCGCGTCCGTCGCGCAAAATCTGAAGCTCTGACTCAAACCGTCCGGTCTGCACGACACGGACCCAATGCAACAATGCGCTCCGGCGCTCTTCTGCACCTGCAATCGGCTCCAACCGCTTTGCCTGTGGGTTTCTACAATTATGTATGAAACGCTTAATCCAACTGGTAACACCCAGAAGCTTATCCAAACTGCTATACCGAGCAAGTAGCCAATCCGGCTCCGACGTCGTCTCAGCGACTACAGCATGTACACGGAGCCCCGTCAAACTCAAAGAAGTAACATCTGTCTGACAGACAGGCCAAGAAGTTTCTGATCCCATCAGCCACTCTGGACCCCACCAGAGCGGGTGTGACACCAATTCTGGTGCCGTACAACCTCGGGAAGCACAGTCCGCTGGGTTAAGCTCTCCCGGCACATGTCTCCATGTTATATCAATTCCGATATTCTGGATTTGGGAAACCCGATTTCCCACAAAACCTCCAAGGTATGTGGAGCCGCGCGCAACCATGCAAGCGCGACCTGGCTATCCGACCAGGCGAAGATGTCCCGTATCTCGACCGTGGCCGCCAGCTCACATGCAACGTGATGCAACAATTTAGAGAGAAGGTGAGCTCCACTCAACTCAAGCTTGGGAATAGTCAGCCTAGTCCTGATGGGGGCGACCTTGCTCTTCCTAACAAAAGCGAGACATTGACCCGGCCATCGGCGTCAACTGTCCGCATATAGACTGACGCGGCGTAGCCTCGCCCCGACGCGTCACAAAAGCCATGCAGGCTGGCTCGATATTTCCCGGGGGGCAATATTCGACGAGGCAAGGCAATCCGATTGACTTCCTTAATCGATGAAAACAACTCGAGCCAATCATCCAATGGAGAGCCAAACAGCGGCTCGTCCCACGAGACGCCCAAAGTCCAAAGTCTCTGAAGAAGACACTTTGCAGAGAATATCACTGGACTGATCCAACCGCTTGGATCAAACATACGGGCTATTACGGACAACACCGTTCTCTTAGTCCAGACTTTTGGTATTTCCAAGTCCACTTGGAATGTGAAAATATCGGTTAGCGGCTGGTACTGCATGCCCAGCACCGCTATCCTGTTGGGATCATCCACATCCTCAAACAGGTGAGGGTTCTGTTGGTGATCCTCCGGGATCCCTTCTAGAACTTTAGGCTCATTAGACAACCACTTACGTAGCTCGTAGCCACCTGTCTTCAATATTTCAATCAATTCATCCCGCAGTAGGAGGCCTCCTCAATACTTTGGGCTCCGGTGCACACGTCATCAACATACAAGTCACGTGACAGCACGGAAGCCCCACGGGGAAAGCGGATCCGTTCCCGCTCTGCCAATTCAAGCAATGATCTGATGGCGATATAGGGACTAGATTTCAAACCATACGTGTTTGTGTTGAGTTCATACACCGTCACAGGATCCTCAGGGCGCTCACGCCAGAGTATCAACTGGAATCGCCTGTCCTCAGGATGTATGACTGTCTGGCGGAACATCATCCGGATGTCCGCACCAAAAAACCACTTGATGTCTTCTAAAGTTCAAGATGATGTCAATTATGTCCCTATGCAATTTGGGACCCGAATGCAAACACAGATTCAACGAAACCCCGTTCGAAGTGGGTGCGGACCCATCGAAGACGGTCCTCAATTTGCCTGTTGAGGCCTTCACCACCGCGTGGTGGGGCAAAAAATAATGCTCAGTTGAGCTCCAATCAACTCGAGCCGGAGACATGTGACCCAAATCCTCGTACTCGCGCATAAATTCAATATATTTATCGCGAAGTACGTGGTCACGCTGCATGCGTCGCTCCATGGACAGCAGTCGCTTCTCCGCAAGCGCCCCACTTTGCCCTAGGCTAGGACGAGAGGCAACAAAAGGTAACCTAGTTACAAACCGACCGGAGGGCAACCTCTCCGTGGTTGATCGAAAGAAGGCTTCGCACTCAGCGTGTTCCGGATCCATCCTGGAACTCATAGGTGGCTCCTCCACCTCCCAAAACCTTTGCATGGTCTTGGCCAAGGACGCAGATGCGACGACCGGTGGCTCCTCCACGGTGCCATTATCAAACACAGGGCCCATCAGGGCAAAACCAAAAATCGTAGACACTGCCATCAGTGAAGACGAACCCAGAGCCTTCTGTGTACCCAACAAAATCCAACCCAATACGTCCGAACCCAGGAGCAAGTCCACTGGGCCGGGATGAAAGACAAAGGGGTCGGCCAAATCCAGACCCGAAACCAAAGACAACACACCCGGCGGTATGTCTGTCGAGGGGTGCCAACCCGCAATGGTATCCATTACCATAGCCGAAGTCGTGATCCTCATTGTGGAGGACTTCAGCGAAGAAAAGGTGACAAGTGTCTGGCCCGTCAGACACTTCACTTGTATGCCACCAACTCCAAGAAGTGGCACAGGCGAGTCTTCCACGACTAAACCTAACTGGCGTGCCACTCGAGTGGTAACCAAACTGCTTTGAGCCCCTGAGTCCAACAGAGCTCTCAAATTAATGGCTTCCCCCACGACCCCATACGCGGACCACCGCGGTAGGGAGCAGAACCGTCCGCGGCTCTGTCCCAGCAAGGGAGCAAGCTAGTTACGGGCTCCCCACTCTCTCCAAACCAGGGGCGCGCCACTGGCCGGATAATATGGCGGGCGAGTGCACATCCCCATCTGAGGGGGCATAACCCGCGGCCCGGCCATACATATGGTACGGCGGGTGGTACTCCAGCCGTGGGTACTCGTGCAGCGGCGGAGAAAACCGCTGCGGCTGCATGTGTTGGGTATTGGTAACCCGCGTGGAGGGGGGTGTCCCCACTCTCACGTCCGATCTAGGGCCCCCGCCCATGGGGGCCCTATCCGGGGCCTGGCCAGCTACATACTGGCCATGACCTTGGGGCGCGTGGTCCCGGTCCGCCAAGACCCGCGCAGGTACGCGACCCCCCTCCCGAGGGGGGGTGCGACGAGCGAAGCCGCGTCCTCCGTCCGGTGGTGGAGGGCTTCGCGCAGGAGCGCCCCCGCCCATAGGGGACCCCTGCCTCAACATCCGGGTGCCATCCCCGTTGCGGTTCATGCAAAGCATCGCGTGGTGCCGCCCACGGCATGCACTGCATGGTATGGCACTGGGACAGTCACGTGCATAGTGACCGCCCAAACAATAAAAGCATAGTTCATGCCGCTTTGCCATGCGGCGCCTATCTTGTACTGGCAGTCTCTGCCAGTCCCTGCATTGCAGCAGGCTGTGGCCCATCCGGCCACATTGCAGGCAGTCCGCGTCCCTCGCGACTGCTGCCGTGTGTGCAACCCGCGCACCAGCTCCACGCGGTGGCGGTTGCCGTCCCTGTTGGGGGCCTCCTCGCCATGAGGGTTCCAAGGGCCTACGTTCAGGCGCTCTGGATGGCGCTGAGTCCGTCATGGGATTCTCAGCAGCCCGTGCCTCAAACTCCACAAACTTCACCAAGTCAGTGAATGTTGGTAGGGTGGTGCTATCCCGCTCCGCATTTCGCGCTCAAACCGCGAGCGGATGTCATTGGGCAATTTTCCCAATACAATGTGCACCAACAAAAAGACCATTGGTCCACCGGCAGCCCCAGTGTGCGGAGCGCGTTACAGGCCACTGTAACGGGCGTGAGCAACTGCAGGCGCAACTGTGCCCTGTTGGCCACCTTGGGCAGGGCCATCAACTGTGCGGCGTGCGCATCCGCTAACAAACGTAAGTTTTGGTAGCGGGGAGTTCAATAACTCCCAAGCCGTATCGTACTGGTCGTCCTCCACCCGGAGGTGCTGGATGAGCGACCGCGCTTCATCCTCAAGAGTGGAGAGGAGGTAGGCCATCTTCTGGGCCTTCGACAAATCCTGTCGTGCTACGACCAGGGACTCAAACATATTTTTATATGCTACCCACTCCTCCATCCTACCCCCAAAGTGGGACAGCTGAAGGGTGGGGAGCCGACCAGTAACCGCTGGTCCTTCCTGTCTAACAGGTGTGCGAGGGCTGGTCCGCCAGCCTGTCTCGCCCTTATTGCGGTCACCGCCTCCGCGATATCATCGTGCAGACTCAGGATCTGGTCCATGTCCGCCATGTGACCTGCGTAGGCCTCCGGGGTAAGATCGGCTTCGGTAAAGCGCCGCCATGGCCGCTTCCGCGCTAATCAATCGTGAGTGGAGGTGATCCGCTCTTAGCAGTATGGCGCCCTCCCTGTCCTTCCGGGACAGGAGTCCTCCGGCCGTCACAAACCATCTCAATTCGTTGGCGAGTGTCGCCCTAGCATTGGAGGCCTTCGCCATCGCGTCAAGTCACAAACAAAAAATAACAAAAGGTAAATAAAAAACAACAAAATCAAACAACTACACGAAGAACCGCGGTAGGTATGAGAATGGCACAAACCCGGAACGCACGGTACAAACCGCAAACAAATACAAAAAAGGTTACAAATATTCTTATACAAACAAACTAAGAAAAATCTAATAATTTTTACAAACAATTAATTATTTTTTACAAACGAACAAATAGAGGGTAGATAAACTACGCTCTGCTACCAGAAAATGTGCAGAGCAACTACGCTCTGCTGCCAGAAAATGTGGCAGAGAGAATCCGGACAAACGAAGCGGCGGGAAGAATTCTGTACCGGAACTTTACCGTGAAAAAATCTACCGGTAAAATTAAGTACCGGGAAAAAATCTCCACGCGACACCACGCTTGTCCGACTAGAATCTAACTTAAGCTATACGCAGTCTGCTACCACCGTAGCTTATGAAGGGAGCTACAGGGCCCTATATGATAACCTAACCTATAAATTAAATACAATTGAACACTTACCAAATTAAATCTTCTTTCTCTTCGGATCCAAACTTGAGTGTCTTCGGGAAGGGGGAATTCCTAATCACCCTACCTAACCCTTGAGATCTCAATTCCCCATAACAACTAAATAGATTTCTTCCCGTAGTTTCCCTCGGGAACAGCCAGATGTGAACAGCCAGCCACGTTTCACCTCTCACAAGAAAAAGTCACAATAACAGAGTTTTTCACAAACACAAATTCAATAGTTATTTGACAAACAGGAAATTCACAATTATCACTCAAACTAAACAACAAGCAAAAGACGCGAGACCGCTCCGCGTATTAAAATCAAACCGATATCGCCCTGGACAATGCAATGGCGACGCCATTCACGCTAGCAGTGTGAAAACCCCGAACGCCCTCTGGCGGCAGCAATGCGAAACGCCTGCGTTTAGTTTTACCCAATATATTACAAACATGGCCATTGACGATCAGTTTTTCGCGTAAAACTAGACATAAAACCGTGGCGTCACTCCAAAATTTGATCGTGAGTGTAAAATCATCACTCCAGAGTTTTAACTGACGACGCGCCACGGAAATTTTCCGTGTCTACCATAAATCCAACGGCGCATCACGCCAAACTAGAGATGGGTTAAGGACTGAGTATTTATCGAAGGATGAGTAAATACTCATAAATATCCATTTCTACTGAGTTTTTATCCTTAATCGACAGTAAATATTTTTTAATTAGTTAGTCCCATAAATTGAATTGGAACTGTGAATTTACAAAACTATAAGGATATAGAACATATTAGGGTGATTAATTAATAAGTACTTAATGGAAAAGTACAAAAATTGCAATGTATTTATTCTAAATCAACAAATACTGTCAATAATCGTCTGTAGGATAGTGTTTTTTAGGGTTCCGTCACAAAGAGTAAAAACGGGACCCTATTACTAAGATTCCGCTGTCCGTCTGTCCGTTCGTCCGCCTGATACCAGGCTGTATCTCATGAACAGTGACAGCTTGACAGTTGAAATTTTCACAGATGATGTCTTTCTGTTGACGCTTTAACAACAAACACTAAAAATAGAATAAAATAAATATTTACATCCCATGTCCTATCCCATATAACAAACTTGTTTTACTTTTTGCCGTTTTTTGCTATAGTGCAAGTCCGACTCGCACTTGGCCGGTTTCATTGTTATAATACTTGCAACACTACGCGTACCTCGAAAACGACAGTTGACTCTCACCCGTCCTAGAAAGTGCATTAGTGCACGCGTGAAGGACTGGACTTAACCTTTCATTCTTACCCGACGAGAACAGTAAATGTACTGCGGCTAGTACTTAGAATTTTAATGTTTAGTTAACCATATTAGTACTTACATAAATCGATTTTATGGTCCCATCCGAAAGAAAGCATGAAACTTGGCATAAATGTAGCTTTAATAAATGTATTTTAATATTAATATGGAAACACGTCGAGAAATGATTGTTTTCCCCCCTCCCCTTTTATATCCCAAATCGTGGTTTTTCTCATTTTTAGGGTTCCGTACCTCAAAAACGGAACCCTTATAAGTTATCACTTTGTTGTTCATCTGTCTATCAAACTTGTTTTCTCAGGAACGCTTAAAGGTATCAAGTTTAAATTAATATCGAATACCCGGATCTACGGTCTCTTTTAGAAAAAAAAAAAAAATTGTTTGATAAATAAAAATTAGTGCATAACTCGCTTTGAAATTTTGTTTTTAGGATTTCGTACCCGTCTGTCTGTCTTTGAACGCTTCGGATCGATGCTCCGGAATTTGATATCTCTGTAACCATAATGGGTCTCTCTCTCTCTCTCAGCCGAAAGACGTCCACTGCTGGACAAAGGCCTCCCCCAAGGATTTCCACAACGACCGGTCCTGCGCTGCCCGCATCTATGCGCGTCCGGCGACCTTCACCAGGTCGTCGGTCCACCGAGTGGGAGGCCTGCCAACACTACGTTTTCCGGTTCGTGGTCGCCACTCGAGAACTTTTCTGCCCCAACGGCTATCTGTTCTACGAGCTATGTGCCCCGCCCACTGCCTCTTAAGTTTGGCGATTCTGCGGGCTATGTCGGTTACTTTAGTTCTCCTACGGATCTCCTCATTTCTGATTAGATTACGCAGGGAAACTCCGAGCATAGCGCACTCCATCGCCCGTTTGGGTGATCTTGAGCCTTCTTATGAGGCCCATAGTAAGCGACCACGTCTCTGTTCCATATGTCATTACTGGTAACACACACTAGTCATGTACCTTAGTCTTGAGACACTGCGGTATTTTGGACGAGAAGATATCGCGAAGCTTCCCGAACGCTGCCCAGCCGAGTTGGATTCGACGATTGGCCTCTTTCTCAAAGTTGGACTTACCTAACTGAACTGTTTGTCCCAGGTATTCATAATTGTCAACAACTTCGAGTGTAGAGTCTCCAACCTTCAGAGGAGTGGGTGCAACACGGATATTAAACCTGATTTTCGTCTTGTCCATGTTCATTTTTAGACCCACTTGTTAAGAGGCTCTACAGAGACCATCGAGCATTGTGCCTAGGTCTTCCAAGGTCTCAGCCATGACTACGATATCGTCAGCGAATCGAAGGTGAGTGATGTACTCGCCGTTGATATTGATACCGAGTCCGCTACAGTCCATGAGCTTGAAAACATCTTCCAGGGCGGCGGTGAACAGTTTCGGAGATGTAAAGTCTCCCTGACTCACCCCTCGCTGCAATGCAACTGGATAGGTTTCGAGCCTTGATCCTGGAGACGGACCGACATGGTGGTGTTTTCGTACAAACACTTCAGCGCTTCGATATATAACCATAATGCTTGAAATTCACACAAGATGTGTATTAATATGACCTCTATAACAACAAATACTAAAATTAAAAATAGTTAATAATTAAGAGGTGTGGTCCCCCTTAGATGTAATTTTTTTGTGTTGATTTAAACAGTTGTGTTGATAAAAGCGGTTTTGAGATGCTTAGCGTGTACGGAACCCTCGGTGCGCGAGTTTTACTCGTACTTGGCCGGTTTTTTTATGAAAATGGTAAAAGCTACTCAAAAACTGTCCAATGTAATGCGAACTTTACTATTACTGCACGGCCGTAAAAGTGGCGGAACACTTTTCGGGTACAATCTGAATGGATCGTTGGAATGGCATCGACGAGCCAAGAAGAAGACTGCACGGTCTTGGTGGAATTTCGTATTTAATATCAGGGACAGCATTCGACTTCTTCAGAAGTCGAATAAAAAATCTTAAATTATAAAATCTAGAAGCACTTTGAACGTGCTTGAAACAGAAAATTAAATTAATAACTATTATTTTTCTTTTTAGCAAAAAATATTGATTTTTTTTTTATGAAACGGTGCCAAGCTATTATCAAAAATGAATTTATGGTCCTTGATTTATACGGAAACGATACCAGACACGATAAAATATCTCAACAAAATAGGTTGGAATTCTTCGCTCGCGCGGGGTGTACTCTTCCCCCTCCCCCAATTGAAAGAGGTACTTTGTTGGCGATGGTAACATATGTCGACACGAAGTTTGGGACCACTATAATAATATGTATATCAGAAGTCGAATAGAAAAAGTTCGCTTTAAAAACAAAACATTCTTGTAGCCATATTTTGTAAACTATAAGTCCTATCAACGTACATTCAAAGGATTATAGAGAATTTAATGAAGAACAAAGTCTTTGCCAGTTTTTGCGTAGCTTTTACCGTTTTCATAAAAAATGAGAAAAACCACGATTTGGGACATAAAAAGGGGGAAAGGGATGGGGGAACATTAATTTTTCGGCGTGTTTCCATATCAAGCACATATATGAAAGCTACATTCATGCCAAGTTTCATGCTTTCTTCCGGATGGGACCATATTTCACGTTAAGGACCCTAACTATTTTATTCTAACCCGACGAGAACAATAAATGTGCCGCGGCTAGTGCTAAGAATTTTATCTGACCCGACGAGAACAATAAATGTATCGCGGCCAGTACTGAGAATTTTTTTATTCAAGTTTTATTTTTACCTGAAAAGAACATTAATTGTTCTGATGTGCAATTTTCAGTACTATTTTTTTCCCGATAATCAACAGATCCCATTCTCAGTACTAAAAATGAAAGGTTAACTTAAATAAAGTATGAAATTAGGGCTCCATTGCATACAAAAGTTTATACTCATGCTTTTGGATAAATACTCAGTAAGAATGAGTAAAAACGGATAAATACTCATATTTATCATACTCACTCAGTAAATACTATTTAGTATTTACTGACCGCCCATCTCTACGCCAAACTGCCCGTGAGTGTGTGATCGTCATTCCAATCGTCAGTTCGCTCGCATCGCCCGCGGTGATTGAGCGTGTTTCTGTAATGATGACTCCTAGACGCTGTGGAGATATTGCAGTTGGAAATTTTAATTCTTCGTAACTCATTCCCGATGCTAATTAACGAAGAGTGGTAGTCAATCTCTCATGAGGGCTAATAGCTTCTCTCATATTAGTATCCTGTTTTGCAATATATTGTGGAGTTTATATGTTTCAAAAGCTTGAAATACTTATGTCGTTTCGTCCATCCTTAAATTATTTTGTCCAGTCATTTGGTTCTAGCGATAACTCAATTAACAAATTGACGTGATTGAATTGATTCCTTTTTTACACGACTGACCAAAAAAGGAGTGTTATGTTTTCAGGGTTCATGTATGTATGTAAGTTTCTTTATTTCACCATAAGTCCTGAACGGGTTAACAGATTTTGATGTGAGATATTTTTAGATTTCTTGCATCCCTCCGAGTGCCATAGGCTATGTGAGTCAGTGTGACCGTTTTAAAATTTTACAAAATACCAAAAAATTGTCCGGTCAATACTAATAAATACTAAAAAGCAAACTTCAAATAGGTATACCAAAATTGTACTAACATTTTTTCAGAATTATGCTACGCAAAATACTCATTTCAATAACAAATCCGAATAAACGTTTTAATTTAATTTTATTTTTTAATAATTAGCTTGTTTAAGCCCATAATAGGTCACCCCTTCAGCCCGGCCGATCGAAAACTGAAGAGCCGGATTTACGCCAGTGAATGGGGAATTCTAGTAGGCCTAAAACCATTTGGAGTGATGCCACAGTTTTACGTCTAGTTTTACGCGAAAAACTGATCGTCAATGGCCAGCTTAAGATTATTAATCACACAACGACAGAATACAGGGTCGGATCTAAGATAATTAATTATATTCGGTACAGTGTATAGTAGCAAAACCAAAAATTTTGAGACGCTGAATCTTAAGCCGTGCGCGGTATGCGGACGGATCTGCATCAGCTTTTTACGATGGGAAATTCTATCCCTTTTGGGAAAAAATACTAGTCATTAAATCAATAAAATTTATTTTAAATTATTAAAAATCACGTGCAATGAAACATTGCAATGATGTTAATGGTTGCTGGCGTCCATTCACTGTCCTGGTACTCGTAGTACGTAAGAGAAATACTCCCCATAACAGTTCTCTTTCTTGAGGTATTATTGTCTGGCATATTTTTCCTTGTCCTGAAATAAAATTCACTGTCAGTATTTTTATAAAATGTGCATTTTAATCTTCAAGAAAGAATTCCTGAGATTTTTATAGAATAGGTACTAAATTCGTATATTTGCCTTGATTCGGCCCAGCCATAGTAAACAAAACTGGATCTGTCAAATGATCTATGCTATTTACGAAATTATTAAATTACTTGTAGTATTTCTTATGAAATGGTTATAATTAATACACTACTTTATAAAATAAATAATGATATTGCTGATAAATAGCATTCAAAAGTCTAATAATGGTTATTGTTTCAAAAATAACACGAAATTGTATATTATCATTGGGCACGTCAAAAAAACATGTATTGTTTAGCGAAGAGATGGTCGCTACTTTGAGGTGTGTGTGGAATGAAACCTCAGATCAGAAGGTGTAGAATGGAATGGAATATGGAATGGACCACTGTAGCGGGAGAAGGTGTTATGCTCAACCGCCACAAAGGGAAGATCTTCCCGCCAGGCTAGGTGTTAGGCCTGGGGAGCCGAGGCTCCGACGATGTTGCGTTGCAGTTCGAATATATAGCGAGTTGCCTTGGAAATTCTGACAGCGCGATTTAGGATTTTTCTGTTTTTGTTGATGATCTTGCGTGGTGTCATATGGAGATTGAGTGGAGTCTGATCTGTAGTCTTTTTGCGATGTTGCGAAGTCATTGTTGGTTGGAGATCATTCATACAATCATTGTTAATTGTAATTATCTGTCGATATTTAATGTCGCGTAGACTGTGCCGCCATCTTGCGTCGTTATTGCGAATTAGCGCTTGCTTGCCGATGTCGCCGAGATTCTGTGGAGTCGCTGAGTTGCTGCATTCGCTCGGTAGATGGCGGACGCCACAGTATTTCCACCCAAGACCGAAGGTCTGATCTGATGAATTTGCTGTGCAGTCTGTGCTTCGTAGCTTGCAAGGGCCAGTCTTGTTGTCCCAGTGAGTTGGGTTGGGAAGTCGCGTGCTCGTAGTCTAGTCGAGACTGTCGGTGAGCGTAGTAGACTTGTGTGCTCCGGTCCCTGCAGAGCCGCCACGCTGGTGAGTGAGAGTGCGCCGCCGTCGAAGTCGTCCAGGCGTGGGCTGCAGGTTGCGTCGGTGCGGAAGTCGTTGTAGTCGTCGTTGTGGGTGCAGGACCAGGAAGCTCATTGCGTTGGCTGCGTTGGACCTGATGATACCCGTCGTCGTGCTGGCTTGCTGTGAGACTGCTGCTGAAGACCAGGGTGCTGAGGCTTGTGAAGGCTGCTGCGTGTTGGAGAAAGCTGCTGCGAGTGCTGCGAGTTGGAGAAGGCTGCTGCGTCCAATGTCGGTGGTCACCACTTTAGCGAAGAGATTGTCGCTGATCACGTCGATATCACGTCGGTATCACGTCGGGGTCACCACTTTAGCGAAGAGATGGTCGCTACTTTGAGGTGTGTGTGGAATGAAACCTCAGATCAGAAGGTGTAGAATGGAATGGAATATGGAATGGACCACTGTAGCGAGAGAAGGTGTTATGCTCAACCGCCACAAAGGGAAGATCTTCCCGCCAGGCTAGGTGTTAGGCCTGGGGAGCCGAGGCTCCGACGATGTTGCGTTGCAGTTCGAATATATAGCGAGTTGCCTTGGAAATTCTGACAGCGCGATTTAGGATTTTTCTGTTTTTGTTGATGATCTTGCGTGGTGTCATATGGAGATTGAGTGGAGTCTGATCTGTAGTCTTTTTGCGATGTTGCGAAGTCATTGTTGGTTGAAGATCATTCATACAATCATTGTTAATTGTAATTATCTGTCGATATTTAATGTCGCGTAGACTGTGCCGCCATCTTGCGTCGTTATTGCGAATTAGCGCTTGCTTGCCGATGTCGCCGAGATTCTGTGGAGTCGCTGAGTTGCTGCATTCGCTCGGTAGATGGCGGACGCCACAGTATTCCCCCCCAAGACCGAAGGTCTGATCTGATGAATTTGCTGTGCAGTCTGTGCTTCGTAGTTTGCAAGGGCCAGTCTTGTTGTCCCAGTGAGTTGGGTTGGGAAGTCGCGTGCTCGTAGTCTAGTCGAGACTGTCGGTGAGCGTAGTAGACTTGTGTGCTCCGGTCCCTGCAGAGCCGACACGTTCGCACGAAGCTACACCTTCTGATCTGAGGTTTCATGCCACACACACCTCAAAGTAGCGACCATCTCTTCGCTAAAGTGGCGACCCCGACGTGATACCGACGTGATATCGACGTGATCAGCGACAATCTCTTCGCTAAAGTGGTGACCCCGACGTGATACCGACGTGATATCGACGTGATCAGCGACAATCTCTTCGCTAAAATTGCTTACCGAAGGAACGATATTCCACGAATATTTTTTTATGAAACACTTCCACATATTGTACACGTTGCATTTTATCACAACAAATATGACAGTTAAGGATCATTTCGCATGAAAAATCCGGCTTGGATGATAAATCTTTCAGTGTAGTGGTTCGTGTTGCAATACATTGCAATGCTAAGGAAGGAAAGGGACAGAGTTATGTGACAGTCCTTATCATGAACAGAATGCAAATATTGTCAAATATCATCAGTGTGTGTGTGAAATTTGTGTTCCTTCTGCTTATATTTAATAAAAAAAATTTACTTCTGTGCAAGCTTTAGCAAACAGTAGAAATGCGGCCGGTCGCCAGAGATGGGTAATGGGTTATAACCCATTTCAATCCACCCGGGTTATAATGGGTGGTTTGGGTTATAACCCATTATCACCCAATTTGATGGGTGAAAACAGTTTATAATAAAACTATTTATTATTTTAGAATAATAAGTATACCATGTTCTTCTCAGTACTCCAAACTATGTGTATGCGAAATTTTTTGAAGTTTGGTCCAGTAGATAAAGCGTGAAGAGGTAATAAACAATATCATTTCCGCATTTATACTGTTAGTGAGGATGACATCTTGTACCTAATCTGAGAAGAGACAACTTTTTTCGAATGAATACCGAATCATATATTGGTAACGAAAATTACATTAATACGTTACTAGCTTTTACCCGCGGCTTCGCCTGCGTGTATTTCCCACATGAACAGTACTATTTCCCGGGATGATGTACCCTATGTACTTCTATGTGTATGCGACAAGCAGGTTTTGTAAAGAGAAAGGGCACTCGGGAACAAATACTTATCGTACGCCAGATTATCAAGAAATCTAGAGAATTAAATAAGCCCGTATTTATTTGCTTTGTTGATTTCTCCAGAGCTTTTGACTCGGTGAAATGGCCCGTATTGTGGAAGACCTTGCTAGACATGGGCACACCAAAACATCTCGTACATCTTTTGAGACGTCTATATGAAGATGACACAGCCTTAGTTCGCACGGATGATGTCCTGTCGAGTGATTTCCATACTAGTGCCGGAGTAAGCCAGGGTTGCATTATGTTAAAACTTTTATTCAATGTGTGCACAGAGCTTATAATTCGTATCACTTTAGAAGACTGGACGGATGGTGTAACAATTGGTGGATAAATTATTGCAAACTTGAGTTACGCGGATGACACCACCTTATTTGCAATCAGTTCGCAACACTTGGAAGAGCTACTGTCAAAGATAGAACGAGTGAGCCATGAGTTTGGACTTGGAATTAATGGCAAGACCATGGTAATGTTTGTTGGTATGACTACGGGTATCGTCAGGTCCTGAGCTTCTTAGTCCTGCACCCACAACGACGACTTCCGCACCGACACACTCTGCAGCCAACGCCTGAACGACTTCGACGGCGGCGCACTCTCACTCACCAGGGCGGTGGCTCTGCAGGGACCGGCGTACACAAGTCTACCGACAGTCTCAACTAGATTACAAGCACTTCCCGATTCACTGGTACACAAGACTGGCCCTTGCAACCTTGCAAGCTACGAAGCACAGACTGCACAGCAGATTCATCACATCAGACCTTTGGTCTTGGGGGGGGAATACTGTGGCATCCACCATCTACCGAGTGAATGCAGCAACTCGACGACTCGACAAACGACGACTCCACAGAATCTCGGCGGCAAGCAATACTACTTCGCAAGGTCGTCACAAGATGGCGTCACAGTCTTCACTACACTTACATATCGACAAATAATTGCGAATAATAAAGATTGTACGAATATTCTCCAACCAACAATAACTTCACAGCATCGCAAATAGACTACAGATCAGACTCCACTCAATCTCCATACTACAACCCACAATCTCATCAACAAAAACGAAAAAATCCTAAATCGCGCTATCAGAATTTCCAAGGCAACTCGCTATATATACGAACTGCAACGCAACATCGTCGGAGCCTCGGCTCCCCAGGCCTAACACCTAGCCTGGTGGGAAGATCTTCCCTTCGGGGCGATCGAGCATCATACATCGCTCCCGCTCCCAGTGGCAACTTTAACCTTCGCAGCTGTCGCCGTTCACTAAAGAGCAATAGAAATATAACCATAGCCAAGAAGACCAGACGCTTATATTTCCCATATTTCTGTGGAAAGACAGAAAATAGATGCTCTGGAGATGTGGTGCTGGAGAAGAATGTTTGGGGTTTCGTGGACCGAGTTTCGCACGAATGTCTCGATACTTCAAGAACTCGGTATCAAGCAACGTCTGTTTTCGATAGTACAATCTTGCATCCTCACATTTTTCGGTCATGTTTTCCGGCGTGACCATCAGTCCATAGAACGCCTTGTCGTCCACAGAAAGGCAGAAGGCACTAGACCGCGCGGAAGGTCACCCACCCGTTGGACTGACCTGATCAAGTCTGCCATTGGAGGGTCAGTTAACGAGTGCAGCAGAATGACCTCCAACAGACAACGGTGGCGAAACGTCGTGCAGCGCATTACAGCTGCCCTTATCAATACAACCGCTCTGTCAAGAGCGTACTGGACTAGAAGAAGTATGCGACAGGAAGATTGGATCAAAAAAGGTGAAGTTTCATACATCATTTCAACCCCTATTTTTTACCCTTAGGGATACAAATTTAAAATTTAATTATGATGTTATTATTTTTTATTACATAAGAGCATAAATCTATAATTTCATGAACATAACTTCAAAAATGACGAAGTTTCATACAAACTTTCAACCCCTTTTTTACCTTTTGCTCACTTACGTCACATGAGGGACCTTTGTACAAAATTTCATGTGGCTTGTTATTACAATAATAGGAGATAAATATGATGTTCATATTCATATTACACACTAACACAAAATAGTTAAAATGTGGTAACTATTTATAGGTATTTTCCATTGAATATTTTAGATGTTTCACTCTAGGTGGGTGCCTACGTAATAATCGCTTGTAATAATACACAAAAAAATATTTTTTTACAATATTTAGTTTTCACCCGGTCAATGGGTGGTTTGGGTGGATTGAAATGGGTCGTAACTGGGTTATAACCCAGTCTCGGGTTTTAACCCGGGTGGTTACCCATCTCTGCCGGTCGCCATGTTTTGTTCCTGTCAAAACAAGTATATAGTGATGTGGTTCGTCATCCTCAAATATCACAACATATCGATAGATGAATGAATTGTGATTTATTTTATTCTATTGAGATTTATGTAATAATATTTATTATAAGATATAACTATAGTCGGTTTCTTTCTTATGATTTTAGATTGACAACATGTAAAGAAAGAAAAGAACAGTGGCTGGATACAATTAGAATCGAAAATTTGAATATTACAACTTACAACCAAACATATTTATATTTGTTCCCTGCATTTTGAAGAGAAATGTTTCAAGCGAACTTTAAATGTAACAAGACTGCACGACGATGCTTTGCCTTTGAGTGAGTTGTTGGTAAGTTTTAATATATTGATGAGATGAATTAATATTATAAAGAACCTACTCCAATAAAAATAATAATAATAATGATAAAATATAATGATTACTCAGAAACAGAACAAAAATTTTTACAATCTATTCAACCATGTAAATAATGTTGATCTGTAATATATGAAATTATTCAAGTAGGTAAGATCTATGTTTACTTTTTTTTAATGCAATGATAATTACTCAGAAACTGACAATATAGTCTATTCAATTGTGTAAATAATGTTGATTTGTGATAGTTAGAAATTATTCACACAGTAGGTGAGGGGATGCGGGCAGCGCAGGACCGGTCGTTGTGGAAATCCTTGGGGGAGGCCTTTGTCCAGCAGTGGACGTCTTTCGGCTGAGAGAAGAAGAAGAAGAAGGTGAGGTGAAGACGTATTTTTTAAGTTTAATTTATAATGATACTTTCGAACACAGTAGTCTAGTCAATTAGGCAACATAATGTAAATACTATCTCTGATATGAGTAAATAACTGAAAATGTTACATTGAACAAACTGTGATCTTTTGAATACAAATAAAACCTGTTGATTTTGAAAAAAAAGTTGTAGTTGTTTATTTTTTTGTGTTCCTTCCTTTTGTGTTTTATATTAAACCTAAGCTGTGCACGCAAAACAGGTATAAAAATCTCTAAATATTTTACGCATTGTCGTTTCATAACCTTCATTATTCAACTGCGAAATTTTATTATGGCGAAGTCGAAGTGCATTTAATAGCTCATATTATCACGTAAATAAAAGCGAGGAAAGATAATATAGAAACTCAACAAAAATGTCGAATTCTATGAACACCATGCAATTCAATTATCGATATTATCATGAGATATTAGTAATACGCGCTGCTCTACGGCAAGCCGCCATTTTTGTTTCCGACTCAAGTTTAGGTATGCACGATTTTTTTGTAGGTATGTCATGTCTATTCTTTATCTATAGTCTAAGACTTAAACAGACTGCTGTTCTGCCTGTCAAACTCATTGACGTTTTAAAATTTGACAAAATACCCAAAAAATGTGCTACCAGTACTAAAAAATTCTAATAAAAATTACCAAAATTGTACTAAGATTTTTAATAACAAATAGATACATAAAACACACATTTGAATAACAAATATTAATAAATCGAGTTAAAATTTTGTAGAACGAGCAATAAAAAAAAGGACGCGTGTACGCGTGGACAATTTTACGCAGGAGCAAAAAAAGGTAGGGCACGGGAAGAGATGTGCAGTGGTGTGTGATGTGACGAGATGTATGGAAATATACTCGAGAACGGAATAATTTCTTATTTTTCGGAAATTTTTAAAGGAAGAAACTTTGGGGGGCATCGTTATCACTACCACGCTGCAAAAAATTGCAATGTGCAAGAGCCTTTAGCGTTTTCACGTGAAAACACGTGAAACTGCCAAAAAGGGCAAAATAGTTAAAATTCTACCAATATTATCTAAAATTTTGTTGAGTAAGTACTAAAATTATACAAACACAAACATCATTCTGTAATGATCCAATTATACTAAATTAGTAAGTACAGAAAGTACATTGGGGGAGGACTTTGTCCAGCAGTGGACGTCTTTCGGCTGAGAGAGAGAGAGTACAGAAAGTACTAAAAACGGTCACACTGTTGCTCAGAAAAATAATATAAAAAATGCTAAAAAAATTAAATTAAAAAAAATGTTTTTGTGTGTGGCTGTTTGGTCATTGCCATCATTGGTGCTAAATACGGCCGGAAGTACGTCAAAAACCGGATGTGAAGGATTTCTCAAACTTCCGGCTCCGGCCAATTTCTCCTTGTTCCGTTGCGGAACAAGGTCATGAAAGAAAGAATTAGTAGAAGGAAATAGTCAATAGGCGAATATAATGTTGGCTGGTCCTCAATGATATGGTCCTTGATTTACCTACGTACCTAGTAACTTTAAAGTGATAAATTTTGTTAGAGTCAAGTGTCCCCCCCCCCTCGAACACGAAAATGGTGGAGGGTGAATACATGAAACAAATTATAATAACTAGCAAATATTTAAAAGGAAAATTATCACGGCAATGTAGACTTTACACGTTAATGAGTAATAGACGATAAACTTACAAAATTGATTTATATCATATAATATGACATTTTATTTTCAACCGACTTCCCAAAAAAGGAGGAGGTTATATGTTTCGATGTATGTATGTTTTTTTATGTATGTTCGCCGATTTCTCCGCCAATTGTGGACTGATTTCCAAAATTGTTTTTTTATTCGTAATGGTGTATTCCCAAGTTGGTCCCATTTTAACCACGTCAGAATCTGTTCGGTAATTTTAAAGATACCTAACAAAATATAAAAATAACAACATTGCATTATAGAGCAAAAGCCCGCGACAGCATGCCTTTCCTTATTTTATTAAAACTCAAGATTTTCTGTGTTTGTCCCCAACATAGAAATAGCGATTAGCGACTATAAAAGTTGGTTCATGATTACTTAGACAGATTACTTGTAGCAATAACATTTAAAGTGGTAACTCAATTTCCTCAAAATAAAGTTTTTTAAAGATTTTATTCCTAATAATATTAGAAATCACGCCATCCATTACCAGGCAATTGGTGCAGATATAAACCCCTGCTAGTATACTAAATTATAGTTATATTTGTTTTATTATAAAAGCTTAATTTAATATTACTTTGGGAGGCCCCAAGGTTGCTTTTTTTACTTATAAAAATCATCCTTACTATCCATATTACCTGCATAAGCAACTAAGATCCAAACTTCATACCTAGTCGCTAATATTTTTTACCCGTATATACCACGCAGAGAAACATTCAGCATTTTTAAAATAAGGAAGGTTTGGTCGTCACGGGCTCTCGGTCTATTTATCTGCCAAAATAATAGACAATTTGACATGTTGTGACATTTCAAATCAAACTTACTTACTTAGACATAAAAAGTTTTGAATTCTTAATTCTTTGTTTTCGGCCAGTGAAAAAAAAGGTTTTTATTAAACTAAAAATGATAAAATAAAACTTTTTTTCCAAAAAAAATGAACCGACTTCCATCATAAAACTTAAAATCATGAAATAACAATAAAGAAAAATGTATTAGCATTCTACCTACTGAATGAGGTGAAGTCGGTGCCAAATTGAATATTAAATAATCTAAGTTAATATTAGAATCATGTATATAATACCTAGCTAAACAATTACATAACACCCTTACTCCTGCACTTGGCACCGACTTCACCTCATTCAGTAGGTAGAATGCTAATACATTTTTCTTTATTGTTATTTCATGATTTTAAGTTTTATGATGGAAGTCGGTTCATTTTTTTGGAAAAAAGTTTTATGAGGATAACATACCTATTATAGTCCATAATAGAATAGGTACCGCCACAGTTTTACGTCTAGTTTTACGCGAAAAACTGATCGTCAATGGCCAGCTTAAGATTATTAATCACACAACGACAGAATACAGGGTCGGATCTAAGATAATTAATTATATTCGGTACAGTGTATAGTAGCAAAACCAAAAATTTTGAGACGCTGAATCTTAAGCCGTGCGCGGTATGCGGACGGATCTGCATCAGCTTTTTACGATGGGAAATTCTATCCCTTTTGGGAAAAAATACTAGTCATTAAATCAATAAAATTTATTTTAAATTATTAAAAATCACGTGCAATGAAACATTGCAATGATGTTAATGGTTGCTGGCGTCCATTCACTGTCCTGGTACTCGTAGTACGTAAGAGAAATACTCCCCATAACAGTTCTCTTTCTTGAGGTATTATTGTCTGGCATATTTTTCCTTGTCCTGAAATAAAATTCACTGTCAGTATTTTTATAAAATGTGCATTTTAATCTTCAAGAAAGAATTCCTGAGATTTTTATAGAATAGGTACTAAATTCGTATATTTGCCTTGATTCGGCCCAGCCATAGTAAACAAAACTGGATCTGTCAAATGATCTATGCTATTTACGAAATTATTAAATTACTTGTAGTATTTCTTATGAAATGGTTATAATTAATACACTACTTTATAAAATAAATAATGATATTGCTGATAAATAGCATTCAAAAGTCTAATAATGGTTATTGTTTCAAAAATAACACGAAATTGTATATTATCATTGGGCACGTCAAAAAAACATGTATTGTTTAGCGAAGAGATGGTCGCTACTTTGAGGTGTGTGTGGAATGAAACCTCAGATCAGAAGGTGTAGAATGGAATGGAATATGGAATGGACCACTGTAGCGGGAGAAGGTGTTATGCTCAACCGCCACAAAGGGAAGATCTTCCCGCCAGGCTAGGTGTTAGGCCTGGGGAGCCGAGGCTCCGACGATGTTGCGTTGCAGTTCGAATATATAGCGAGTTGCCTTGGAAATTCTGACAGCGCGATTTAGGATTTTTCTGTTTTTGTTGATGATCTTGCGTGGTGTCATATGGAGATTGAGTGGAGTCTGATCTGTAGTCTTTTTGCGATGTTGCGAAGTCATTGTTGGTTGGAGATCATTCATACAATCATTGTTAATTGTAATTATCTGTCGATATTTAATGTCGCGTAGACTGTGCCGCCATCTTGCGTCGTTATTGCGAATTAGCGCTTGCTTGCCGATGTCGCCGAGATTCTGTGGAGTCGCTGAGTTGCTGCATTCGCTCGGTAGATGGCGGACGCCACAGTATTTCCACCCAAGACCGAAGGTCTGATCTGATGAATTTGCTGTGCAGTCTGTGCTTCGTAGCTTGCAAGGGCCAGTCTTGTTGTCCCAGTGAGTTGGGTTGGGAAGTCGCGTGCTCGTAGTCTAGTCGAGACTGTCGGTGAGCGTAGTAGACTTGTGTGCTCCGGTCCCTGCAGAGCCGCCACGCTGGTGAGTGAGAGTGCGCCGCCGTCGAAGTCGTCCAGGCGTGGGCTGCAGGTTGCGTCGGTGCGGAAGTCGTTGTAGTCGTCGTTGTGGGTGCAGGACCAGGAAGCTCATTGCGTTGGCTGCGTTGGACCTGATGATACCCGTCGTCGTGCTGGCTTGCTGTGAGACTGCTGCTGAAGACCAGGGTGCTGAGGCTTGTGAAGGCTGCTGCGTGTTGGAGAAAGCTGCTGCGAGTGCTGCGAGTTGGAGAAGGCTGCTGCGTCCAATGTCGGTGGTCACCACTTTAGCGAAGAGATTGTCGCTGATCACGTCGATATCACGTCGGTATCACGTCGGGGTCACCACTTTAGCGAAGAGATGGTCGCTACTTTGAGGTGTGTGTGGAATGAAACCTCAGATCAGAAGGTGTAGAATGGAATGGAATATGGAATGGACCACTGTAGCGAGAGAAGGTGTTATGCTCAACCGCCACAAAGGGAAGATCTTCCCGCCAGGCTAGGTGTTAGGCCTGGGGAGCCGAGGCTCCGACGATGTTGCGTTGCAGTTCGAATATATAGCGAGTTGCCTTGGAAATTCTGACAGCGCGATTTAGGATTTTTCTGTTTTTGTTGATGATCTTGCGTGGTGTCATATGGAGATTGAGTGGAGTCTGATCTGTAGTCTTTTTGCGATGTTGCGAAGTCATTGTTGGTTGAAGATCATTCATACAATCATTGTTAATTGTAATTATCTGTCGATATTTAATGTCGCGTAGACTGTGCCGCCATCTTGCGTCGTTATTGCGAATTAGCGCTTGCTTGCCGATGTCGCCGAGATTCTGTGGAGTCGCTGAGTTGCTGCATTCGCTCGGTAGATGGCGGACGCCACAGTATTCCCCCCCAAGACCGAAGGTCTGATCTGATGAATTTGCTGTGCAGTCTGTGCTTCGTAGTTTGCAAGGGCCAGTCTTGTTGTCCCAGTGAGTTGGGTTGGGAAGTCGCGTGCTCGTAGTCTAGTCGAGACTGTCGGTGAGCGTAGTAGACTTGTGTGCTCCGGTCCCTGCAGAGCCGACACGTTCGCACGAAGCTACACCTTCTGATCTGAGGTTTCATGCCACACACACCTCAAAGTAGCGACCATCTCTTCGCTAAAGTGGCGACCCCGACGTGATACCGACGTGATATCGACGTGATCAGCGACAATCTCTTCGCTAAAGTGGTGACCCCGACGTGATACCGACGTGATATCGACGTGATCAGCGACAATCTCTTCGCTAAAATTGCTTACCGAAGGAACGATATTCCACGAATATTTTTTTATGAAACACTTCCACATATTGTACACGTTGCATTTTATCACAACAAATATGACAGTTAAGGATCATTTCGCATGAAAAATCCGGCTTGGATGATAAATCTTTCAGTGTAGTGGTTCGTGTTGCAATACATTGCAATGCTAAGGAAGGAAAGGGACAGAGTTATGTGACAGTCCTTATCATGAACAGAATGCAAATATTGTCAAATATCATCAGTGTGTGTGTGAAATTTGTGTTCCTTCTGCTTATATTTAATAAAAAAAATTTACTTCTGTGCAAGCTTTAGCAAACAGTAGAAATGCGGCCGGTCGCCAGAGATGGGTAATGGGTTATAACCCATTTCAATCCACCCGGGTTATAATGGGTGGTTTGGGTTATAACCCATTATCACCCAATTTGATGGGTGAAAACAGTTTATAATAAAACTATTTATTATTTTAGAATAATAAGTATACCATGTTCTTCTCAGTACTCCAAACTATGTGTATGCGAAATTTTTTGAAGTTTGGTCCAGTAGATAAAGCGTGAAGAGGTAATAAACAATATCATTTCCGCATTTATACTGTTAGTGAGGATGACATCTTGTACCTAATCTGAGAAGAGACAATTTTTTTCGAATGAATACCGAATCATATATTGGTAACGAAAATTACATTAATACGTTACTAGCTTTTACCCGCGGCTTCGCCTGCGTGTATTTCCCACATGAACAGTACTATTTCCCGGGATGATGTACCCTATGTACTTCTATGTGTATGCGACAAGCAGGTTTTGTAAAGAGAAAGGGCACTCGGGAACAAATACTTATCGTACGCCAGATTATCAAGAAATCTAGAGAATTAAATAAGCCCGTATTTATTTGCTTTGTTGATTTCTCCAGAGCTTTTGACTCGGTGAAATGGCCCGTATTGTGGAAGACCTTGCTAGACATGGGCACACCAAAACATCTCGTACATCTTTTGAGACGTCTATATGAAGATGACACAGCCTTAGTTCGCACGGATGATGTCCTGTCGAGTGATTTCCATACTAGTGCCGGAGTAAGCCAGGGTTGCATTATGTTAAAACTTTTATTCAATGTGTGCACAGAGCTTATAATTCGTATCACTTTAGAAGACTGGACGGATGGTGTAACAATTGGTGGATAAATTATTGCAAACTTGAGTTACGCGGATGACACCACCTTATTTGCAATCAGTTCGCAACACTTGGAAGAGCTACTGTCAAAGATAGAACGAGTGAGCCATGAGTTTGGACTTGGAATTAATGGCAAGACCATGGTAATGTTTGTTGGTATGACTACGGGTATCGTCAGGTCCTGAGCTTCTTAGTCCTGCACCCACAACGACGACTTCCGCACCGACACACTCTGCAGCCAACGCCTGAACGACTTCGACGGCGGCGCACTCTCACTCACCAGGGCGGTGGCTCTGCAGGGACCGGCGTACACAAGTCTACCGACAGTCTCAACTAGATTACAAGCACTTCCCGATTCACTGGTACACAAGACTGGCCCTTGCAACCTTGCAAGCTACGAAGCACAGACTGCACAGCAGATTCATCACATCAGACCTTTGGTCTTGGGGGGGGGGGGGGGGAATACTGTGGCATCCACCATCTACCGAGTGAATGCAGCAACTCGACGACTCGACAAACGACGACTCCACAGAATCTCGGCGGCAAGCAATACTACTTCGCAAGGTCGTCACAAGATGGCGTCACAGTCTTCACTACACTTACATATCGACAAATAATTGCGAATAATAAAGATTGTACGAATATTCTCCAACCAACAATAACTTCACAGCATCGCAAATAGACTACAGATCAGACTCCACTCAATCTCCATACTACAACCCACAATCTCATCAACAAAAACGAAAAAATCCTAAATCGCGCTATCAGAATTTCCAAGGCAACTCGCTATATATACGAACTGCAACGCAACATCGTCGGAGCCTCGGCTCCCCAGGCCTAACACCTAGCCTGGTGGGAAGATCTTCCCTTCGGGGCGATCGAGCATCATACATCGCTCCCGCTCCCAGTGGCAACTTTAACCTTCGCAGCTGTCGCCGTTCACTAAAGAGCAATAGAAATATAACCATAGCCAAGAAGACCAGACGCTTATATTTCCCATATTTCTGTGGAAAGACAGAAAATAGATGCTCTGGAGATGTGGTGCTGGAGAAGAATGTTTGGGGTTTCGTGGACCGAGTTTCGCACGAATGTCTCGATACTTCAAGAACTCGGTATCAAGCAACGTCTGTTTTCGATAGTACAATCTTGCATCCTCACATTTTTCGGTCATGTTTTCCGGCGTGACCATCAGTCCATAGAACGCCTTGTCGTCCACAGAAAGGCAGAAGGCACTAGACCGCGCGGAAGGTCACCCACCCGTTGGACTGACCTGATCAAGTCTGCCATTGGAGGGTCAGTTAACGAGTGCAGCAGAATGACCTCCAACAGACAACGGTGGCGAAACGTCGTGCAGCGCATTACAGCTGCCCTTATCAATACAACCGCTCTGTCAAGAGCGTACTGGACTAGAAGAAGTATGCGACAGGAAGATTGGATCAAAAAAGGTGAAGTTTCATACATCATTTCAACCCCTATTTTTTACCCTTAGGGATACAAATTTAAAATTTAATTATGATGTTATTATTTTTTATTACATAAGAGCATAAATCTATAATTTCATGAACATAACTTCAAAAATGACGAAGTTTCATACAAACTTTCAACCCCTTTTTTACCTTTTGCTCACTTACGTCACATGAGGGACCTTTGTACAAAATTTCATGTGGCTTGTTATTACAATAATAGGAGATAAATATGATGTTCATATTCATATTACACACTAACACAAAATAGTTAAAATGTGGTAACTATTTATAGGTATTTTCCATTGAATATTTTAGATGTTTCACTCTAGGTGGGTGCCTACGTAATAATCGCTTGTAATAATACACAAAAAAATATTTTTTTACAATATTTAGTTTTCACCCGGTCAATGGGTGGTTTGGGTGGATTGAAATGGGTCGTAACTGGGTTATAACCCAGTCTCGGGTTTTAACCCGGGTGGTTACCCATCTCTGCCGGTCGCCATGTTTTGTTCCTGTCAAAACAAGTATATAGTGATGTGGTTCGTCATCCTCAAATATCACAACATATCGATAGATGAATGAATTGTGATTTATTTTATTCTATTGAGATTTATGTAATAATATTTATTATAAGATATAACTATAGTCGGTTTCTTTCTTATGATTTTAGATTGACAACATGTAAAGAAAGAAAAGAACAGTGGCTGGATACAATTAGAATCGAAAATTTGAATATTACAACTTACAACCAAACATATTTATATTTGTTCCCTGCATTTTGAAGAGAAATGTTTCAAGCGAACTTTAAATGTAACAAGACTGCACGACGATGCTTTGCCTTTGAGTGAGTTGTTGGTAAGTTTTAATATATTGATGAGATGAATTAATATTATAAAGAACCTACTCCAATAAAAATAATAATAATAATGATAAAATATAATGATTACTCAGAAACAGAACAAAAATTTTTACAATCTATTCAACCATGTAAATAATGTTGATCTGTAATATATGAAATTATTCAAGTAGGTAAGATCTATGTTTACTTTTTTTTAATGCAATGATAATTACTCAGAAACTGACAATATAGTCTATTCAATTGTGTAAATAATGTTGATTTGTGATAGTTAGAAATTATTCACACAGTAGGTGAGGGGATGCGGGCAGCGCAGGACCGGTCGTTGTGGAAATCCTTGGGGGAGGCCTTTGTCCAGCAGTGGACGTCTTTCGGCTGAGAGAAGAAGAAGAAGAAGGTGAGGTGAAGACGTATTTTTTAAGTTTAATTTATAATGATACTTTCGAACACAGTAGTCTAGTCAATTAGGCAACATAATGTAAATACTATCTCTGATATGAGTAAATAACTGAAAATGTTACATTGAACAAACTGTGATCTTTTGAATACAAATAAAACCTGTTGATTTTGAAAAAAAAGTTGTAGTTGTTTATTTTTTTGTGTTCCTTCCTTTTGTGTTTTATATTAAACCTAAGCTGTGCACGCAAAACAGGTATAAAAATCTCTAAATATTTTACGCATTGTCGTTTCATAACCTTCATTATTCAACTGCGAAATTTTATTATGGCGAAGTCGAAGTGCATTTAATAGCTCATATTATCACGTAAATAAAAGCGAGGAAAGATAATATAGAAACTCAACAAAAATGTCGAATTCTATGAACACCATGCAATTCAATTATCGATATTATCATGAGATATTAGTAATACGCGCTGCTCTACGGCAAGCCGCCATTTTTGTTTCCGACTCAAGTTTAGGTATGCACGATTTTTTTGTAGGTATGTCATGTCTATTCTTTATCTATAGTCTAAGACTTAAACAGACTGCTGTTCTGCCTGTCAAACTCATTGACGTTTTAAAATTTGACAAAATACCCAAAAAATGTGCTACCAGTACTAAAAAATTCTAATAAAAATTACCAAAATTGTACTAAGATTTTTAATAACAAATAGATACATAAAACACACATTTGAATAACAAATATTAATAAATCGAGTTAAAATTTTGTAGAACGAGCAATAAAAAAAAGGACGCGTGTACGCGTGGACAATTTTACGCAGGAGCAAAAAAAGGTAGGGCACGGGAAGAGATGTGCAGTGGTGTGTGATGTGACGAGATGTATGGAAATATACTCGAGAACGGAATAATTTCTTATTTTTCGGAAATTTTTAAAGGAAGAAACTTTGGGGGGCATCGTTATCACTACCACGCTGCAAAAAATTGCAATGTGCAAGAGCCTTTAGCGTTTTCACGTGAAAACACGTGAAACTGCCAAAAAGGGCAAAATAGTTAAAATTCTACCAATATTATCTAAAATTTTGTTGAGTAAGTACTAAAATTATACAAACACAAACATCATTCTGTAATGATCCAATTATACTAAATTAGTACAGAAAGTACATTGGGGGAGGCCTTTGTCCAGCAGTGGACGTCTTTCGGCTACTAAAAACGGTCACACTGTTGCTCAGAAAAATAATATAAAAAATACTAAAAAAATTAAATTAAAAAAAATGTTTTTGTGTGTGGCTGTTTGGTCATTGCCATCATTGGTGCTAAATACGGCCGGAAGTACGTCAAAAACCGGATGTGAAGGATTTCTCAAACTTCCGGCTCCGGCCAATTTCTCCTTGTTCCGTTGCGGAACAAGGTCATGAAAGAAAGAATTAGTAGAAGGAAATAGTCAATAGGCGAATATAATGTTGGCTGGTCCTCAATGATATGGTCCTTGATTTACCTACGTACCTAGTAACTTTAAAGTGATAAATTTTGTTAGAGTCAAGTGTCCCCCCCCCCTCGAACACGAAAATGGTGGAGGGTGAATACATGAAACAAATTATAATAACTAGCAAATATTTAAAAGGAAAATTATCACGGCAATGTAGACTTTACACGTTAATGAGTAATAGACGATAAACTTACAAAATTGATTTATATCATATAATATGACATTTTATTTTCAACCGACTTCCCAAAAAAGGAGGAGGTTATATGTTTCGATGTATGTATGTTTTTTTTTTATGTATGTTCGCCGATTTCTCCGCCAATTGTGGACTGATTTCCAAAATTGTTTTTTTATTCGTAATGGTGTATTCCCAAGTTGGTCCCATTTTAACCACGTCAGAATCTGTTCGGTAATTTTAAAGATACCTAACAAAATATAAAAATAACAACATTGCATTATAGAGCAAAAGCCCGCGACAGCATGCCTTTCCTTATTTTATTAAAACTCAAGATTTTCTGTGTTTGTCCCCAACATAGAAATAGCGATTAGCGACTATAAAAGTTGGTTCATGATTACTTAGACAGATTACTTGTAGCAATAACATTTAAAGTGGTAACTCAATTTCCTCAAAATAAAGTTTTTTAAAGATTTTATTCCTAATAATATTAGAAATCACGCCATCCATTACCAGGCAATTGGTGCAGATATAAACCCCTGCTAGTATACTAAATTATAGTTATATTTGTTTTATTATAAAAGCTTAATTTAATATTACTTTGGGAGGCCCCAAGGTTGCTTTTTTTACTTATAAAAATCATCCTTACTATCCATATTACCTGCATAAGCAACTAAGATCCAAACTTCATACCTAGTCGCTAATATTTTTTACCCGTATATACCACGCAGAGAAACATTCAGCATTTTTAAAATAAGGAAGGTTTGGTCGTCACGGGCTCTCGGTCTATTTATCTGCCAAAATAATAGACAATTTGACATGTTGTGACATTTCAAATCAAACTTACTTACTTAGACATAAAAAGTTTTGAATTCTTAATTCTTTGTTTTCGGCCAGTGAAAAAAAAGGTTTTTATTAAACTAAAAATGATAAAATAAAACTTTTTTCCAAAAAAATGAACCGACTTCCATCATAAAACTTAAAATCATGAAATAACAATAAAGAAAAATGTATTAGCATTCTACCTACTGAATGAGGTGAAGTCGGTGCCAAATTGAATATTAAATAATCTAAGTTAATATTAGAATCATGTATATAATACCTAGCTAAACAATTACATAACACCCTTACTCCTGCACTTGGCACCGACTTCACCTCATTCAGTAGGTAGAATGCTAATACATTTTTCTTTATTGTTATTTCATGATTTTAAGTTTTATGATGGAAGTCGGTTCATTTTTTTGGAAAAAAGTTTTATGAGGATAACATACCTATTATAGTCCATAATAGAATAGGTATGTTATCCACATATTAAATACCATTAAGGAACATCAAGGCCCACCAGGCCAAGGACCAGTCTTGATCTTGACTCATCCTTAGACGGGGCGGAAGGATTCATGTACTATAAGTCCATAACCACCCAACATCATTGAATAACATCATCAACATCATCAATTTATCAGAGTTGAATACAACTCTGATAAAACCTAGATAGGTACTTATCCTAAATGCGAAAGTTTGGATTTGAGAGGATGTCTGTTACTCAATCACGCAAAACCTAAAATTTTGATGAAATTTGGGACACGGGCAGAAAAATACCTGAAATAGGATAATTTTATCCCGAAATTCCCAGAGTATCGTTTCAGCAAGGGAAGGTCGATGGTTAAAATCGCTTTTCAAAAATCCTTAACACTTTTATTAATTTATCTCTATTCGCAAGTAGAATAATTATATTTTACTAGCTTTTGCCCGCGGCTTCGCCCGCGTGAATTTCCCACGGGAACAGTGCTTTTTCCCGGGATAAAAAGTAGCCTATGTAGCACATAGGTTCCAGGTCATTATCTACCTCTGTACCAAATTTCATCGAAATCCGTCCAGTAGATTTTGCGTGATTGAGTAACAAACATCCTCACAAATTCACAAACTCACATCCAAACATTCGCATTTATAATATTAGTATGGATACATACACATACAATAGAAACACAAGCACACGAAAGGTTTTGTGATCGATTTTGTGGATGTACAGTGTTGTTGAAAAGCAATTTTATTTGAAAAACATGGCGTCTTATGGAACCATGGGCCATCATCAAGTTCCAAAGATAGGATTACAGTGGCATTCGTTACCGATAGTTTCTTTAATTTTACACCCACAAACGGAACTAAAACTAACAAGCTAATTATTAAAAAATAAAAAACACGACTGACAACTCACATAGCCTATGTCACTCGGAGGAATGCAAGGAATCTAACAATACCTCTCACATCAAAATCTGTTCAGCCGTTCAGGACTTATGGTGGAATAAAGAAACTTACATACATACATATATGAACCCTGAAAACATAACACTCCTTTTTTGGTCAGTCGTGTAAAAACTTTGTTTCAAACTCACATTTTACATATAATAAAACTGTAACTGGTGTGTCTGTACATAGAAGATATTTAAGAAAAAGGTCTTCGTAGGGCCAATAGAAGCAAAAACCATTTTCTGTAGAATTTTTGTGTCTGTCTGTATGTTTGTACGTGCATCACGAAAAAACTACTTAACCAAATTTGATGCGGTTTTCACTTTGGTATTGTTGAAGGTCCAACTAAAAATCTTGATACGCCGCGCCGCTTAGAACCTGAGATATAAACAATAGTAAATTATGCGCGGACGAAGTCGCGGGCACAGGCTAGTTATTTATAAAGTAAAAAAACGTTTTATTTTCGCTCAGTTTTTGAGAAAGTGCAAGCAAAAGATTCAAAGTAGGGACAAACGAAGAAATGTAACAAATTCCCATATTTTATTTTCATTTACTCCTTATAAGCATGTCTTATTTCAAAATAAAACAATTTACATTCAATAACACAATCAATGCTGAAGTGACACCTTCCTGTACACGGCAGGCAGTTACCTCGCCTTACTGTATTCTTCTAATCACACCATTTTGCTCGTGTTATTTATTTTTCAGCTACATCATTACGGATATTGTTAGTGAAAACAAATTACTAAGTTGTATGTTTATAAATAATATTAAAAATGACTGACGATGAACGCTATGTGACATCAAAGTATAAATAATTTGAGAATACATCTAGAACTCAGTCGACAACTAAATATGCTTCAACTTCAATGCTCATTACCAAGAGTTTCATTTCCGTAAATAAATACTTTATTGCACTCTAAACGAGTTATCAAAATCTGACCTACAGTTTCCTGGATAATTATAAGACACAAAAATGTATAAAACGTTTACGTTGAATATAAGGCACACACGTTGAGCCGGCGATTCTCGCCTGTTACTGTTGACTTCATAAGTTACGGTTTATAATATAAACAAACACACATTTGCGAACTATCTCGATAAATACATAAGAAAATATAATGACAATATCAAATCATTCGCTAATTCAAATAAGCTTGTTCTTATTTTATAAATAATTTTTCTAATTACAAAAATAGTATACATTGAACGGAACGCAGCACCATCGGCGCTCGAGTCGAGCTCTCACACGACACCAAAATACTAAAATTATCGTACTTTTTCTTTCAGAAATGTTGTTACTTAAATTACCCACTGCAATTTATTGTACTATGGGAGACACAAAATAAAATTGTGGTTCAGACGAGTCCATTCTGTGGTACATGTTATTATATGGCAACACCGTTGAATTGCAATAATAAAATACAAATTATACAATATACATTGAGCTTATGCATGTATATTTGAGTCAAACATGTTAATTTACCACTTTGAAAAGATGTGACGTGCAAGTAAGCTACGACCATTGTACAGCGCCCGTCATCCGTTACATATTAATTTACAATCAAATAAGAATACTCTTAGAAATACATAACGATACAATATTACAGCATTATCACCGGGATTATTAACAATACGATTTTAATTATTTTTAAATATGTTACGTTACAAAACCTAATGTTTTAATAGAGAGATAGTTTAGGCACACACACTTTGTAAAGTTCTACGTTAGTCAGTGTCCATTATCACTGGCACGACGACACGGCACGGAAATTCGCGGTAAACTCGAGAGGCTGGAGGCAAAATTATCTCTGGAATTATAAACTCTAGATATATTTTTTATAGTAATAATCCTTGTACTTATTTCAAAACAGATTAAATATCAAAATATATAGATCATTTTAATATTATCTCTTTCACTTAACTGTGTTGCCATTATCTTGCATATCAATTTTAATTTGGGCAAGTATCTAAATATTTCAATGTAAAAGCTTTGGTTATTGCTTTTACATTATCAATATTATAGCGTTTATATTTTCAGAGACCGTTTTGCCTCTTCCCTCTGGGACTATACGTAAACGGCTCCCGGATTATCGTTGTCGTCGAGATTAATTCTATTCGTGTTCGAGTATCCATCGTCAAAAAACCTTCGAAACGTGAATTCGAAGAAGCCGTGGAAAGTCTTATTGTCGAGTAGTTCACTGTCAGATTTATTCGAATCTGTGCTTCCAGAGTTCCGGAGTTTATCAGGGTCGATCGGATCAAAATTTGAGGTGTCTGTTGGGTATTCTATCCTCGGGATGTACGGGGCCGTTTGTCTCCGGAGGCCCTTTTCGAAGTCAATGCTTTTGAGAAAGGGGTGGTTTTTGACTTCGCTGGCATGGTTCCCCAACCTCGTGTCCTGCCCGGAGCAGAGTTTGAGGATAAGGTCCTTGCTCTCTCGGGAGAGGTTGGCTGCGTCCGGGATGTGTAGAGTGCTCTCCCAGTTGATCACCTGGAAAAATTAATCAGTAAATTTTTATAATAACCAAGTAAAAAAATAATTTGATTAAAACTAACGTGAGAAACTGTCATTATGAAAAAAAAATAGACATAAGTAAAAACAGATTAAAGAATACACCATCCTCCTTATTCATCCATAAGAAAGCCTCAGCAATGGGGGCATTAAATGATGTAAGAAAATACTATACCTTGAGCTGAGTTTCGGCCGGCGTGGAAGCCAAGAACGGTGGTGAGCCAACCAGCATCTCATACAAGATGACGCCCACCGACCACCAATCACAAAGTTGCGTATAGCCGGTGCGCTGTAACACCTCTGGTGCTATATAGTTGGGAGTCCCGACTAGCGAGTGCGCTAAGCATCGCTGGTGCTCGCGCTTACGCCGCCTTTCAAGAGGCTTTAGTTGGTGGCAGCGGCATTCGCCTAACGCCCCCCACTCGCCGTCTACTGGATCCATCGAGTCTTGTCGACCGTGGTCTGGAATCACAAGAGATATAGTTATATAGGTATCAGTTGAAGCGTGCTGGGCCCATAACCTAAAGAGAAGGTATTAATTGAGAGTTTCAAAACAGTTTCACACTCCACATGAGCTCAAGCGAATGAATGAATGAATGATGATAATATGATGAATACCTCCTCTAAAGTGAAACTTTTAGTGACCATAATACTTCAATTGAATAAACATCACAAGATAGATGGCTCTAAAGTGACTAGTCTTTAGTGATATTGTTTATACAAAACAACAAAGAATAGTTTTGGATGGCAAGTGAAATTGTCATTGTAAACAATAAATTAAATCATTATGTTGATTGTAATAAATAGATTCGAGATAATGTAGGTACAGTACGACCACTTTTATAAGTTCCACTGATGAATGAATGCAGAAATAAAATTTTTGCATGACGCGAAAATATTTCTACGCACGCCATAATTTATTTATTGATTTCGCTATTTGTCAAAGTATAATCTCTTTTGAACGCGTTATGAGCGAGATAGCACGAATACTGTTGTTTTAGATTTTGAATCTTATGTAGTAGCAATAAGTTCGTTATTTCATTGATGTTTTCATTAGGTTCGAGTGGATGCGCAATTGTGCGCCACTGAGAATATCCGAGGCGCTTATAAACGTGATCGAATGTAGGCTTACAAAACATGGGTAAGTAAGAAACAAATGAAAAACGAGCTAAAATGACAACATTTCGTAATCAACTTACCATTTCTCTGATAGTATTTGGAGTTGTGCGTCCACCGGAAGCCAGTGCACAGTCCAAAGTCGGTCAGCTTGATGTGGCCGTCTCGATCGATGAGGATATTGTCCGGCTTAATGTCTCGATGGATGAAGCCCATCTTATGGACGCTCTCCACCGCACACGTCAGCTCCGCGATGTAAAACCGCGCCAGATTCTCCTCGAATATCCCCAGCTTTATCAGCAACGACATCAAATCACCCCCCGGAATATAATCCATGACGAAATACAAATTGTCTTTGTCCTGGAAACTGTAATACAACTTTACCACCCACTCGTTATCGGCCTCCGCTAAAATGTCCCTCTCGGCCTTCACGTGCGCCACCTGGTTCCGCTTCAACACATCCGCTTTCCTAAGTGTCTTCATGGCATATAGATGACTAGTATCAATCTTCTTCACCAACGTCACTTCCCCGAACGCACCGATACCAATATGTTTAATCTTCGTAAACATCGACTTGTCCATTTTCGCCCTTTTCAGCCTAATGTAATTAGATTCTTTTTGAGAAAGCATCTTCCTCATTTGGCACTGCGCTTCTTCACTGAGACCTATCTTGGTCATCTCCTTTTCCAGCTGCATCCGTCGGAAAGTTCGCTGCTTGTATGACTTCAATATATTTTCAACATGCTGCTCCATAAAGAATTTGAAAGCCTGAGGAGAGTAATTTCTGACCTTGCAATCTCTTCTTTCGTCTTCTTTCTCTTTGCTGATATTTCTACGCTCAGGTATAGGTGATTGATGTCTAATTTTCTCTACAACTTTCGGCCTGCGCTCCGACGACCCATTCGAACTCTTATCAGACCCAGACGCGATACTCACACTATCCTTCAGAAGGTTGTTTGTACAATTTACAGAACATTTCATTTCAAGACCCTGAGACGATTCTCCTTTCATGTCGCAGTTGTTTGAGAATTTTTTATGTAAAGGTGAGTGGTGGGAGTTGACCGTGGTCGTGGTGTCGGTTTGGTTACCGTACGGTGGGGGCGGCATCGGGTGCTTGCCGCGTTGGACTGCGAGCGCTTGCATCGTGATAGCGTAGCTGGGGGGCTCAGTGGTGGGCACTGGGGGAGTTGGGGCGAGGATGATTGGGGGCGTAGACCCAGGCGAGGACGGCTTGGGGGCCAGCGGGTAGCTGGGCGGCGTCTGCGACTGCTTCTGCTGTATGGAGCTGGCGTAGGACGGCGGCGGGGGCTGCGCTGAGCTGGCCGGCGGCGGCGCCACCGGCGCGATCGCCGTCTGCAGCACCGGTTTCTGCACCTGCGTACTCTTCACCGACTGCATAATGATGGGAGGCTGGACCGCTTGTCTCGCTGTCCACGCCTGGATAGGCGTGGGGCGAGTCATGCCCGACGCCGAGCCCGTCGACTGCGTCACGGTGATCGGACTCGGCGATCCGGCCGACGTGCCTCCCGAGTATATACCCGATGAGGGACTCTTCCTGTAGTCTTGAGATTGAGTCGGGCTCTGTCGGTTCTGCATAGAGACTGAGTAGGGCGGAGGCGGAGGGACGCCGGAGAGAGGGTACGGAGGGGAAGCTCGGCCCCACCCGCTCCGGAGGGGTAAATGCTCAGAGCTTGTATCTGTTGTGTGAGTTGTTGTTGCACTTGAGGCCCATTCTGAACGATCATGGGCTGCCGCTGCGGGGGTGGGGGCGCCGGCGGCCACGGGGGAGGTGCCGCGGGCGGGGGCAGCGGGGGGGCGGGGGACATGCGCTTCATGAGCTGCTGCACGGAGGGCGGCACGGGCGGCGTGGAGGGGCATCGCGGCGGAGGGGGAGGGGGCGGATCGGAGAATCCTGACGGCGAGTACTGCCGACTCAACTTCTCATGAGGTAAGGAACCGTCCGGCTGCCTCGGACTATCAGATCTAGAACTCCCAGCGCCGGAGTCGAGAGCTGGACTGCCTCTGTGTAAATTTATCTCCCGTTCGAGGCTCGGCTTTCTTATGAGTTTTGTGCTGAGGCTGCTAAGGTTACCAGTTTTGAGAACTCCATTTATTGTTTCCTGCTGCTTAAGATAATCTAGCGCAGCATCAAAGCGACCTCCCGTTGATTTTAGTGCTTTTAGTGCTAAATCCTGGAGAGAAAGGAAAAACATTTAATAAATAACCAGCCAAGTGCGAGTCAAACTCGCGCACAGTGTTCCGTACACGCAAAGCATCTCACATTATAAATCTTAACTAAAAGACCAACTAGTTTCAAAAACAAATACAAATACAAAATCTCTTTATTTCACTCCACAAGTTATTACAAACTACATATAACATAACAGTGTTAACTTAATCAAGATAACTTGTGGGAGCACTGGAGGCACCAAACTAGGCCGAAACCTGTATCTTTGTTGTTTGATACCTAAGATTCATACAAAAATAAGTTTGTAACACTTTTTTTCAGACCCATCAACATATTTACAACTTTCAGATTTATTCCTGTATAAGTATTGTTAGACCTTGCTTTTTACCAAATTTCATAATTTTAGGTCAACGGGAAAGTACCCAAACCTATGTTTTGATTGCTGCCTGAAATCACAAAAAATGCGAAAATTTGCAACATTTACGGTAATATTTTTTGGCGCGTGAACATATAATTTTGATTATTTTTTGCAGAAAGAGACTGAGGATCTGAGTATTCGATATTAATTTCAACTATAATCGGGGCGAAACCTAAACTCCTGTATCACAGGTGTCATCAGGGTCAAGCCCATGAAGTTCCGAATTTTTTGATTTTTAAATCTATGCGCGAAAATGTAGTACTTGAACTTCCGGCTTGCCAGTTTAGAGAGTTCCATTGCATCCGGCTAGGCTACAATAAATTGGCTACAATAAATCGATAGTAAAAATATAAAAAATCGCAATACATCGTTTAATTTTTCGATTTATTTAATAAAGTTTGTTATTGATGATTAAATGCTGAATATAACAATTATTGCACTTTAGAATTTAAAAAAATAATAATAATAAAGCAATACAAAAAAAATTTGAAAGAGGGACAAGAATTCGCGCAATCGTATCGAAATCCGAAATCTGACTCAGAGTGGACAATATTATTCAATATGAATTTATTACCCCTGTTAGTGACTGTCATAGTCACTAAAATGGGTAATAAAGCTACTTTGATGGTTCAGACTTCTGATTATACTTCTGACTCGGCCCGATTATAGATACCTTTATGCATACATATTATCACGCCTTTTTCCCACGGGGGTAGGCAGAGACTAGCGAATTCCACTATTATTATTTCCACTACACTATTTATGCGTTCAGAGGAAAAAGTTTGACAGCCAGACAGACAACAAAGTGATCTTATAAGGGTTCCGTTTTTTGCCTTTTGAGGTACAGCACCTTAAAAAGTACCCTATGTGCTATGATTCCAGATTATATTTTACCCAGTTTACAAATAAAGTTATATATAGTTAACCAATGTGTTGGATGCTGGCTTTAAATTTAAATTATTATTATATTATATTATCACAAAATATAAAGCATGTGATTGATGATACTAATTAATCCAATTTGAGCCTAATCACTCTCAGTATTAGTTTTTATAAATAATAGTAAATCTAATAGTAATTTTTCTTAATGATTTTCTAAAGATCAATTAATGAGTGAACATTAAATGCATACCTCGTCAATTCCTAGAGCAATAAGTTGATTGAGGGATGGCAGCAAATTCAAATCCTTATCGAGTCCGTTTCCTGATGAAGAACTGAAGCCCGAGCTAACACCAGAGCTGACTGTGCTTGCCGCAGACGAACCAGGGGGCTCGGAATTGCCGATATTAGCAAATGGGAGGAGGGAGTTACGGATTTCGGCGAGCGCTTTTTGGTGGTACCCTGAGCGCGTGGTACCCGTCTTGCCGGGCGCCGGCGGGTTCATGACGCCCGCGCCCGAGCGCCTCACCTCTTACCCCACCCCTCCCATCACATGAGTACACCGCACCATCTACACATAACTGTTGAAGTTGAATGCATTTATTCACTGTCACACACTATTCAGGTTGCAGTTGTGTTAATTTCAATGTTCGAAAAGCAGGTATTTTTTCTTCCACAACTATTTGTCACTTTTGATTATGCTCATGACCTGCTCATTATTTGATGATACTGAAATGAAACAAAATTACTTAATACAAGCTTATTTTCAGATTATGGAAAACAAAAGTAGTAGCAGTAATAAGAACAAAAAAACAGCAGCTATTTACTCCTCCAAATAACTAAATACAACTAGAGTCGTTTATGTATTGGAAATTTAGCACCTCGAAGTCATATTTTCACAACATTTAATTCTAGTTTAGGCAGACAATCTAAACAAACCAAAAGAATGTACAACACGATTCTATCATGACATAGAACTGTGGAATGCCAAAATTAGAGACGGCTTTGTTTCGTACACCTAATCGTATCATATGCTCGTAGCATATTCACTAACTGAAAAATTTAATTACCTTTTAAATCTTATTTGCTGCAATCTCAATGAGAATTATAGACGTCATAATCCCGTAAAATAAAAATGATAGTCTGGAGCTCTCACATTACCGATGACATCTTTCTTAAACACCACTACTTAAGATCAAGGAATTGATGTTCACATATACAACATGCGATAGGGAAATCAAATAAACATTGATTTAAATGTTACAATATAAAACCAGTCACGAAAACAAAGAACTCTGAAACACAGACATGCAAGTTGGCAAACCATACAAAGCGACCATTTTGAAGAATTACCATTTTTTAATGTTCAGAAACAACCAATGAACCAAAGTCAAATATTTTAAAATTGAAAAAAACTTATTTCCTAAAAATAATTGAATTTACTGTGCTGATTCAAAGTTTATAAAGTGAGTTTTTTAATAACAAATATCGAGCATAGTTGAATTATTTTTATTTGATCTTATTTATATAAATATTTAAAAAATATTTTTAGATTATTCAATTTCTAAACGACAAGAATGTGGCGTCCATAGAGTAGTTATATTTTCTTTTTTATAATAAAAGAGGCACAGAAAGTGTGCAGCGCAGCGAGTTGGTGCGTTGCGTTAACTTGCGTTGTCAAGTTGTCATTGTGAGAAACGAAGTTCTTATTTTTTCATACGTTAGAAACAAAAAACATATATTATAGAAAATCGTATTAGAAAATAGTATACGCAAAGGCGTTGTTAGGTCATTAAATAAATTAAAATGTAAAAAGAAAAAGAATAATATGCGAGATACCTACCGCATAAAAAATAATAACTTGTCTATACCGCTTATGTCAAAATGATGTCAAAGAAAATCAATCAATCGATGAAGCGAATCAATCAATCAAATTGTTGTGTTGATTCATGAATATTTTTGAAAGAAATCTGTGAAATGCGACATTATTCAAGAATTTTTAATAAATAAAGATAGTTTCAGTAATATGCACTGAAGAAACATATAATCTAGATAAGAATACAGTGCAAATTTCATCCATAATCAGCCATAATAATGCGTAACAAAGTCGTGAACAACTTGGCAACGATATGTCTTCTATTTTTACCGTATTTTGTAGCACCAGAAGAAAATAAAGTTTTTGAATATGACTCTACTAACTTTAAACAACGAATTGAAGAAATGGATGGAAATTTTATCTTGTTTTACGCCCCATGGTAGGCTAGAAGCATGTCCTTTGTAAGAAATTATTTTTGTAATTCATTTGTATACAAATGTATTTATGTATGGCCCACCTTTTCAGGTGTAGTCATTGTACATCATTCTACCCAATATGGCAAGAGTTGGCTGAACTAGTTAATTCGAAAGGCTCAAAATTTGCAATTGCTCAAGTGGATTGTACAGTGCATCCTAAACTATGCAACGATAATGATATTACAGGTAATTAAAAAAAATCTTCAATTATTTCGTCATAGTAAATCACTATAACAAAGAAAAAAATCATAAAATTATTTGTTATGCTGGTACATATGTGATCATAAAACCCAAGTTATTGAAATTTTTTGCATAATATGAAACAACCTATTCAACATTTAATGTCTTGCCCAGCATGCCCTACTACCTGTATGCTAAAAGACCTGTATGACACAACAGATAATGCTGTATCTGTGGCGTCATATTAGTCGTCACAAATTTGACCCACCGAATCGACACACTAAGAAGAAGACCTATTCAAGAAATTATAAACTCCCAAGTACTGCGCTCAAGTACAGGCACCTTGAATGGGTCACCCACCTAAGGACTGTAACAAGCACGAAATTTACTTTGCTTTTCAGGTTACCCAACTTTGCTGTATTTCCACAAAAACACATTCACACCAGTGGAGTTCCAGGGCACGCGGGACCTGCCATCGTTGACCCTGTTCCTGAGTGATGTGTTTACTTTGAAGTTGGAGGTTTGTTATGTTAATTATCTTAGTATCAGATTTAACAGTAGGCCCCAGATCCGGTGAAGTAAAACATTGTGAAGAAATATGCTTACTCTGACCTTTAGAATGCTACTACTTGAATTTTTAAAATATTTGTAAAACATTAACTTATCTATTTGTTTCAGGAAATTAAGAAGAAAGATACCAATGAAGTTAAGATTTACAGTGGCATGGCATATCTCACTGATCAGAACATTGAAAAGTTTATATCGAAAGGACAACATTTTGTCATGTTTTATGCACCTTGGTGCAAGGCTTCCCAGGTAATAGAGCTCATATTATTATATCTTAGCTTTTTCATTTCTTCAGTACAAACGTCTCTATTGTAGGCATTGACTGTGCTTATTATAGCATACTGTGCCTATAGGGGACCGGACAACTTTTTTTTATGCTTCTTTGAAATATCTCACATTAATAGAATCATCTATAAAAGAATCACATCTATAACCAAAGTATTTCCCAAGATATAGCAAAAAACAATTCACATTTTTAAGCGATGTTTGGACATTACCAAATGTCCCTAACTACACGTACATTCATATGACGTCACATGTAGAAAATGGACTTTCCCTAAAAGTTTGAACTGTAATAAATTAGCTCTGGAGCATAAACTGCTGAAAAGTAGCAAAATGTGTTTAATTATAATGTATTCTTTCATAAAATTACATATTTTTAACAATTCTCATATATACCATTTTTCATTACATTAGGGATGTTAAATGTCTAAAACTTTACAATATGTTACCATACAATAGTTCTACTTGTGCCATTAAAATGCAAAAAAGAAGAAAAAATGAGATGTTATAATATTTAAAATGTTTTACAGAAATTGGCGCCCCTGTGGGCGGAACTGGCAGTGCAGTATTCACACAACGAGTACATTCACATCGGGAAAGTTAATTGCATGGAGAATGACATGACTTGTAAGAACTTTGACATCAAGCAGTATCCACATCTTTTGTGGATTGTCAATGGGAGAATTGTAAGTGAATTGAGTTTCATTATAACAATTGTTTGCTGAAGTTCTGCTTCTGTGCAAATATAGGAATGCTAGTATGAGCCCTGGGGGGTTAAAACGGCCACTTTCATGAATCAGAATATGATTTCAAAAATGAACCTTATGTTCGGTTTAATTAGGTTACTTTTTCAATATTTAGCAAATGTGAAATGGATCATATTCTGATTAATCAGAGTGGCCGTTTTAACCCCCCTGTACTTTGATCCCGTGGGAATTTTGGGATATCCTCTCTTAGTGCTCCCTTACACTCCCTAAGGAACCTGCATGCCAAATTTGATCAAATTTCAGCATCCTGCGCCTAGGGTTGCCAGGTCGCCAAACCTGACAACCTGGGTAGAAAGGCCGACACCCTACATTATTGAGGATTTTGTCTCAGTAATAATAGGTATGGCACTTCGGCCTGCGTGAGCGACCGACAGTAGACTCTCGTCGCCTGCGCTCGGCGCTCGCTCGTTTGCGAAATGTAAAAAGCCTAACAAAAGCCGGACAGGCCAGACACCGTTTATTTTGGCCGGATACGCAATCAAAAAGCCTACCTATGTCCGGCTTTATCCGGACGCCTGGCAACCCTACCTGCGCCCAGTAGTTTTGGCTGTGCATTGTCTGTCAGTCCCTCAGTCAGTAATGAAAGAATTTTATTTTGATGATTCAATGTTGATTCAGCTGGCATACAAAACACCTTGCACTGTTTTTTATTTCATTGATATTTAAAGATTCACATATTTAACAGATGGGTGTAGCCAATATGGATTTGGGCAAGAATGTTGACGATTTGAAGGCATATGTAGAGAAAATGCTGTTGGCAGAAAACCACGACCCAGAAAAGTTTATGAAGAAAAAGAAAGCGCTTCCAGTTGCCAGGATATCAGAGGAGACATTTGAAACATTCATTGAAAAAGATTTGGTGTTTATCAATTATTTTGCTCCCTGGTAAGTGCCCAACACATATATCTCATATATCAATCTATGAAAATCTCATATAATTACACGACTGACCAAAAAGGAGTGTTATGTTTTCAGGGTTCATGTATGTAAGTTTCTTTATTCCACCATAAGTCCTTAACGGCTTAACAGATTTAGATGTGAGAGGTATTGTTAGATTCCTTTCATTCCTCCAAGTGACATAGACTATGATTTTTGCTTGAAACTCTACCAACAAGAACAATGTTTTTAAATTTAAATTAATTATTTCTTTTGTAGTTTACTTGACCATGTTAAAAGGGCACTGACTAGGTGGTGCCCTTTCACCATCAGTATTTTTTTCGACTTAATTTTTAAAAAACATACATATAATATCACGCCTGTTTCCTCATGCTTCACCGTATCATAATATATTTTCAGGTGTGCACATTGTATGCAATTGAGTCCTCTATGGCTGAAGCTCGGCGAGAGGTTTCAGAACGAAACTCGGGTGCTCATCGCCGATGTCGACTGCGTGCGATCCAAACCTGTGTGCGACACTGAAAAGGTATACTGAACAGTTGTCTTTTAACCAGGGGGGCGATTCCGCTAATAACGTAGATATCGTGTCTGAAATGCCAAAGAAATAGTACTAAAACGACAAGATAACATGCTTAAGTACAATCTCTTTGGCTTCTGAGACACGGTATAGTTCGTTTCTACCAGAATCTGATGGCAAAAAAATGTATGAAAATCTGATGGCAAAAAAATGTATGAAAATTGCTAGATTTTCATATTTTTTTGCCATTTTTATTTTATGATTCTACTAATTCTATAGTAGAATCCATAGACTTATACTGGCGTAGTAGAATCATAGCCCAACTGCATTCCTAAAGCCGAGATTCCACGGCCTGTCGTCGGCGCAGCGCGTATTTCTTCACAACTCGTGGAAACCCAGCTTAAGGCTCTCTATAGGAATTTCGGGATAAAAAGGACTTTGTGCTATTCCATGTTTTATACTACTACAGTAAATAACCAAACTTTAGTTTTTTTTACAATATGGTTTGTTTCACGTTTGCCCCACGGTTTTGCTCTAAAATTTCCGCATTCGCCCCACGTATAAAATATATGCATTTATAATAAAAACCTACCAGCTAAGGTTAATTTGTATTTTTTTCAGATAAATAGTCTTCCTACTCTAATTCTGTATAAACACAAGAAAATAGTCCAAGTTGAACATGGTGGGAAACCGTTGGAGAGCCTCATCACACTTGTCAACGAGCAACTGGAGGAAACCAGCAGTTCGGAAACTGCAGCAGAGCCGGAGGTAGCTTCGGAGGAGCAGGCGACGCCAACCAAAGATGAATTATAAATGACGTAATAATTATAGGTAGAAAAATAAATAAATTGTAAAATATGTATCAAGAAGATTCTCTTTTTTTTTACTAATTTTCAAGATTTTTTATTATATCACAATTTTAAGATCGATTCGCAAAGTTTTCTGGCATTATTAGCTGATACTTTAATTTGCTTTTGATACATTGATGTAACTTTTTATTTTATACTGCATAAAAAATATGGGAATTTGCAAATAATAATAACAATTTCTTTTATATTCTTGCATTTATTTCATCATATTCAAGAATCAAGGCAATAGTAAATATATTTCCAACTTGAAAGTTCCAAAAAAAACTGAATCTTGAACTTCAAAACACAATCTTTCTTATTTGTACATTTCAAAATGCATTTGCTCCTACCTACCTTATTTTTGAGCAATATTTTTTTTATGCAGAGTAGAACATAAATTGGCAAATATGCTATAACAGTAATTAAAACTTCTATCTAAATAGCTTAACATTCTATAAAACTTTCTTATGAATAGTGCTAGATTGGAAAAATTCGCCGTCAGCCCTAGTGGCTTGTTTGTTGATCTGTTTGTGCCGATCTCGCGACACAATCTCTTCTAAAACCTCTCCATCTCCTTTTATTAACCTGAAAGCAAGAGACAACTGAGAGATAGACAATATATGTATTATTATATGTTTATAAATTTCACTTGGCTGTGATTTACCATTTATGAACTATATCAAATTCAAAATCATTTTTTTATTTATTTCTCTACATTGGGATACATAATGATCTGTAGTAATTAGCCATTTATTTATTACTAGCTTATGCCCGCGGCTTCGCCCGCGTGAATATTCCACGAGAACAGTGCTTTTTCCGGGATGAAAGGTACCCTATGTCCGTCTCCGTACTTCTATGTGTATGCAGAATTTCAGGCAGATTGGTTCAGTAGATGAAGCGTGAAGATGTAACGAACAAATAAACAAACAAACAAACTCACTTTCGCATTTATATTATTAGTTAGGAATAGCCTGTGTCCGCGACTTCGTCCGCGTGTAATATAATGTTTATATCTCCAGTTCTAAGCGGTGTAACAAGATGAAACCTACACCAGATTTCAAGTTAGATCTTCAACAATACAACAGTGAAAATCGCATCAAATTTGGTCCAGCAGTTTTTGTGTGATGCGCGTACAAACATACAGATAGAAAGACAGACAAAAATTAAAAAAAAAAAAATGTTTAGGCTTTTATAAATATCTCCTATGTACAGACACAGAGCAGTTACATTTTTATTATATATATTGATATTGATTACAGTAATCAAAGACAATCAAAAAGTTATGTGTATTAGAAATTATAATATCAAATTTGTATATCTTGAATGTTTTATGTAATCAGTTGATCTGATGAAGAATAATAAGCTGATGGCATTATTGATATTTATTGGCTATTTTAGTCGTAATATTTAAATGATACAATATACATGAAATAACCCAAACATAATTGTTTCAATGTGATAAATAGTTTACCCTTCCTTCCCACTTTTAATTATTTTGTGTGACAAACATATTTGATGTTGCACAGGTTAAAAAAACTTACAGATGTTATTGGCAGATAATTTCATACAAAAAAAGATAGGTAAGAAAGATAGGATAACCTGTATCTCCCAGTGTCTTCGTCCAGAACCCTACGGACCACACTCTGTCTTTGCTCCCATTCTTCTTTGGTCATTGGTGCCATGGCCTTAGATTTCTCCATTAGTTCTGCAATTTTAAATTAATTTATTTAACAATGCATTTTGGCATTTTACCCCAATCCCAAATAAACAAAAATTTACTTTCACAGTTACCTCTTCACACTTTATCTACTGAACCAATCTTCCTGAAATTTTGCATACACACATTAAGGAGGACAAGGTACCATTCATCCCGAGAAAAAGCACTTTCCGTGGGAAATTTACAAGGGCGAAGCCGCGGGCAAAAGCTAGTTACCCATAAGGTACAATATAAGTTTGTACAAACCTATAGGAATATCAGCCGGTGTATCTTCGAGCGGCTTGGGCTCGTCGCGACCGAGACTGGAACTCTTGCTTCTATGTTTCTTTTTCAGCTTTTTTCTTTCCTCTTTCAGTTTTTTCTTCAACGCTTTCTCAGTTTTCTTCTGTTCTTTTTTCAATTTCTTCTTCAACTTACGGAGTTTTTTCTTTTCCTTGGATGAATCCGAGCTGCTGGAGCTAGAATCATCGCTAGTGCTTCGCCGTCGCTTTTTAGACTTTTCCTTGCCCATTGTTGCTATAGGAAATTTTATTCATTCTCTATTTTTATATACAGAAGCATACAGTGTTTAGATACTATCAAGTTTATCAAGTTTAATTTACTAAACGAACAGAAAGAAAAGAAAATCGATTCTCGCTTGTTGAGCAATTTTCGTTTTGCGTGCCTTGTCACTGTCACAAATGTCATTGATTGTCACAATTGTGTCAAGTTCCACCATAAACAAAATGTTCATTCGTCAACATTAACATACTTTTAAGTGCGCCCCTTTTTACCCGACTGCAAGAAAAGGGTGTATGTATGTGCTTATTACCTCATTACTTTAAACGGCTGGGTGGAGTTTAATTAGGCAAGCGGATTTTATTTCTAACTAGCTTTTTCCCTCGGCTTCTTCCGCGTGAATTTCTGCGTGATAAAAGTAGCCTAGGTCACAGAATTAATATAAGTATACTTCCCATCTAGAGATGGGCGCTTGGATAAATTTCGGGAAGGTAAAAATGGGAAAGAATGGGTAGAATGGGTAAAAAATAATTTATACCCATTTATACTCGATATTTTTAATTTATACCGGGTAGAAATTAAAATGAAAGGAAAATATCTTTATTTACTTTAATACTGATAGAATAATAATTAAAGTATAAATATTAGGTATGTTTTGATTAAAAGGAAGACAAATAACTAGTTATTTTCTGTTCAAATATTAAAAAAACAAAAACAACAGATTTAAAATCGTATTCAAAAAATATTTTGAAAATAATGATGCATTAGTGGACTGTTTCAAGTAGAATTAACAAAAAAATCAAAACATCTTCAATTGTATTATAGACTAACTTTTTCCCGGGATGAAAAGTATCCTATGTCCTTCTCAGTACTTCTAACTATGTGTATGTGAAACAAGAAGATTGGTTGAGTAGTAAAGCGAGAAGAGGTAACAAACAAACTCACTTTCGCATTTATAATATTAGTTAGGATTAGGATTTGGAGGTAACTTCGCAATATTTTTCTATCGAGAAAATTTTATGCACGCGTGTTTTTGAGAGAGTTAGTAACTAAGTTTGCTGCATTTTAATTTCAAATTAAGTTTTTCATTATTAGTGATTCTAGCTGTTGCCCGCGGCTTCGCCTGCGTGAGTTTCGCTTAGATGAAAAATCTTTTTGTGTTCCAACCTGTAGTAACCTAAACTCCAGTACTCAAAATTTCAGCCATTTGGTTATCCCGTGTCCCGCGGGAATATATTAGGTACTCGTAGTACAGTCGCGGTGTTAAAATAAATCAAAAGTACTTCATTCAATAAACGATCCTTGTCTGCTCGTTATCTACAATTTTCCGTGTACCACAACTCCCACCCCGAGTCTCTCTTTGTCCTATCCTGTTTCTTGTCTATTTATACGTCAGTAGAAAATGCTCATCAGGTTGAACGACTTTTGCAAAGGCCTTATTTCCATTTATTTTATAGAGTAGCTGGTTTCTTGGAGTTCTTCATCAGATGTTCCATAATCTTCAATTTTTATACGTCAGCAGAAAATGCTCATCAGGTTGAACGACTTTTGCTAAGGCGCCATTTCAATATATGTAATAGTGTAGCTGGTCTCTTGGAATTCTTCATCAGATGATCCTGATCTTCAATTTCTATACGTCAACAGAAAATGCTCGTCAGATTGATAAACTTTTGCTGTTCTGTTAAGGTTCTTCATCAGGTGTTCCTGTTTTGCAAAATCAATTATATATATGTTGCCCAGGCTTAATAACTATACAACAAAAAAAGTTTCATTCAAATCCGTCCAGTAGTTTTTGCGTGAAACGCGTACATATCTTATACAGACAGACAGATAGACAAGTAATTCCAAAATTTTTTTTTGCTTTCTATTATTATTCTTTTTAAGTTTCTCTCTATCCTTTTCAGTCAAAAATACTAAATGTATGTACAGACAAAATATTTTTACTGTTTTATTATATGTATAGATTACAGACATTCGGTAAAGCAATCTGGCCTAGTATAAGTTGCCGTCACGTAAAAAGGCCGCTGGAGGTTAAGCTGCGCAGTAGACGATATATCGGTCTATGCGGTGAGCGGGGGTCGGGCGGGTCTCGTCCGGTGCGCGCGATTGCAAGATTGCATGCGCAAGTTTCACTCCCTCCTCACCCTATCAGCGGCCTTTTCAGATGATGGGAAGTATACGGCGGGCCTTACGATTTGATGATCGCCTAGCCGTTCAATAGAATTCCGGCATTTGGCAAACTTGTTCGTCGCCGCGGTATATAATTTATTGTCTAAAACCAGTTGGCTGCGAATGAGTCAGAATTAAGATATATAGATATATCTTGTCAGGTCTTTTTCCAAAACTTTTTCCTTTGTCCAAAACGTAAATTGTACACTTTATGTATTAGTCTTTTTTTACACAGTACTTAATTTAAAAACTGAATATGTGCTTAAACACTTTATTTTATAATAAATCTTAACGATATATTATAAAATATCGTAATTACAAACATTTTAATTGATTTTAATTTATACCCGGTATAAATTAAAAATTCCTGGGAAAAAATGGGTATAAATGGATAAATTTCCGAGTCTCGGAAATTTATCGGGTAAATGCCCATCTCTATTCCCATCACATGAAAAGGACGCTGGGAGGGTGAGGTGGGGGTGAAACTTGCGCATGGGTACGACTGACGAACCAATCGCGCGCGCCGGATGAGACCCGCCCGACCCCCGCTCACCGCATAGACCTATATATCGCCTACTGCGCAGCTTAACCGCCAGCGTTCTTTTTACGTGACGGCAACTATACCTAGGTATGTGCTATCTTAATGATCGTACATGTCTAACTCAGTTTTTTTTTTTAATTATGTCTATATAATAAATTAAAGAGGCTCGAGACTACTAGGATTGAACCTGGGACCACTTGACCGCCTTGACTGGGACCACTTGAGCAAAAACACCCAACCATGACATAAAATTATAAAACAAATATGTTATGATTATGATACATACCGCGGCGTCTGTCTGTTGGCAATAAACTCAAAAACTACTTAAGTAACGGATTTTCATGCGGTTTTAACTAATATATAGAGTGATTCATGAGGAAGGTTTTAGGTGTATAATTTGTTTTATACTACGAACTATCTAAACAACGGCAATGCGCAGCGAAACCACCTAGCGCCAGCAAAGACGAACTCCGCTACGAAATGTCTATGTTCGTTAGTCCTAAAGTATCTTCGTCCTACGTATTCCAGTGCTAAAGTATATGAGAGCGGAGTATGAAATGCCGATGTATAGTAGTTCTAAAGTACCCAATGTCGTAGTATGCGAGTACGATGTATGTTAGTTCTAAAATATGCAAAGACGCGAGGCGCAGTATAGGTTACAGATCGGGCGCGTTTTCGTAGGTATGTATTTATTTTAGTAGGGGTAATAACGTGAATATCATACAAAAAACAAATATAGTCCACCCGAGCGAAGCCGGCGGACCGCTAGTTAAGACTAAAATAATTATCTTTATAGTTAACAAAGTTATAATCATCATAATAACAGATTTAGAAAACGAAGGTGTCCTGTTGAAATATACATTCAATGCACACTAGAAAACTAGGTGAATAGTTCTATACTACACCTCTACAATAATACAGAAGGGGATACGTCACGGGAGAGTTTCGAATTCCCGATGAATAATTGAGATAGCGACACGCATGCGCGGCTTGGCGGGCGGGGGCCGGGCACTCCGCTAATCACTTGCCACTTGCATTCTTTCTGTGCAATAAAAATGACGGAAAGCATGATTCATTAAACTGGCGGGAATGAACGAGTTATAAATTAAAACTGTTAATAGTGAGTAGTGATAATGCAGGGGGAAGAAGTAGACAGTGCGGCGGTGTCGGAGGCTCCGAGTAGTGGCAGTGAGGACTCCGATTGTGAACAGGAACCGGAGGCGGAGGCCGATGCAGCGTTGACCGAGGAATGGGCGCGCGAACTGCTGGCGGGAGCGGGCGTGGCTAACGCTAATGAGGTGCGTTTGGTGACTTAATTTTTACTGTGCCTAGATAAATAGATGGTGTGATGTACATATCGAGGTATAGATCTTAGATGCATCGTAAGACGTATCTATAGCTATAGCTACTTACCTATAAGTAGGTAGGTATATCGTAAACGTAAACATAAACTGTGATGTTCAATATTTTTTAATAAACAGTACTTGATTATTTAAAAAAAATGGTTCAAAAAAAATCCTAAGCAAGAGAAAAATAAAAACTTTTTATTTTTCTCTCCAATATGGCGCGTATATTTTTCTTTGCCCATAGTTAGCGCATGGTTAGCGCTAATAAGGTACGGTCAACAATTAGGTAGGTACTAACTGACCTCAAACCCGCTTAGTTACTGCCTATTACTACCTAGCAGTACTGCCAGAAAAGGCCAGTATATAGAAACAATAATTTGTTACAGGTCCGTGTGGAATCACGGGCAGGGGTTGCCGGCGCCCTTAGCAGGGTTCTAGCCGTCACAGTGCGCTACGAGAGCGCTGGAGAGCGTAGGGCTCTGCCCCTGGTCGTAAAGCTGCCTCCTCGCGACCCCTTTGGGAGGCTGTTTGTCGCAGAGGCACAGTTCGATACTCGGGAGATCCTGTTCTATACAGAATTAGCGCCGGTGTTGAACAGGCTTGCTGAGGAAGCCCTTGGGCCTGGTATGGGCCTGCCAGTCCCTCGGTGTGTAAAGGCAAGATTACCAGGTTTGTATTAGAGTACTTATTAACCTTAACCTTTGACTTCTACACAGTTTGTTAGTTGTCGTGCCCGACGTGCCCGTGCCCTCAGCGCCAGCCAGAACATATTTTCCAAACATTAGCATTTTTTACTGTAGGTAGTTAAAATGAACACCATTGACCAAAAAACCGGCCAAGTGAGAGTCAAACTCGCGCACCGAGGGTTCCGTACTCGCAAAGTATCTCACATTAGATATAACTCTATCTAAAAGACCAACTAGTTAGAAAAAAAACTTAACTTTGCAGTTTGATCCCTAGGATTCATACTGCATCGAGTGCAAAAATAAGTTTGTTACAATTTTTATTTTAGACTTTCAATCACATATTTACAATTTTTTGATTTATTCCTGTACAAGTACTATTAGACCTTGCTTTTGGCCAAATTTCATATTTTAGATTAACGGGAAGTATCCCAGGTTTTGATTACCGTCTGGAATCGCAAAAAATTTTGCTATATTTACAGTAATATCTCCATCGCGTTGACGTATAATTTTCTTATCAGATCCGAGTATTTGGTATGAATTTTGAAACCTTTAAGCGTTCCTGAGAAAAACTTACAGACAGACGGACAACAAAATTATGTGTTTATAAGGATTCCGTTTTTGCCTATTGAGGTACGGAACACTAAAAATGAAGACTTTGTCGTAAATGTACGACGACGACGTGTGAGTCACACATCGTTTTCGTGTCCATTTCGTCACACGGTGGTGTGACGAAATGGACACGAATGGACGAAAATGTTTGTCGGATATCCAACGTTAATTGATTTCTTATCTAATAGTAAGTATCGTAAGTACAAAAACTACTGAACTGATTTCGATGAAATTTAGTAATACATAAACCTTGAAAATATATTATTCGATTCCTTGCAATCGTGTAAAAAAATGCGATACAACGTTTGACTTTTTACCTTCTGACGTCAACGTTCATTGCCCTATTTTTCTGCGGCTCTCATACCTATGACCTATTTTCAAGATACTAATTTATGCTATGCAGCTGTTCCAATTTCGCCAAGAATAAAACAGTATAAAAAGTTTATTATTTTCTGCGACATATTATGGACTTTAAAATACTAGGAATAATTTATCTATAAATAACATCTACTCTCGTAAGTTACTCTCAATGGTCATCTTTGCGGTAGTTATAGGGTCTATATAATTTGCAATGAATTTGCATTCGTTGGTGTACAGTGGGCCACATAGAAAAGAATACCATTTGAAATACGATCCACTATAAAAAGTGGTATACTTTTCCATGTAGGCCACTGTACACTAATATTTATGTGATTGTGTTGTGTACAAGTCTTGGTCAGGTTGTTGAAACAGCCAGTTAAAATACACTTGTGTTTATCTATTTAGGTAGTTTAACTTAATTAAACTTTAGATATGGCAACAATGTAGGTAGGTAAAGTTATACGTCGAAACGTAAACAAAAAAAAACCTTACATTGAACAGGAAATAGCGAATCAATTCCTTCTCGTCATTCGCAGTATTTACATGAACTGAAACATCGATGATATTTTCTTAGCAGCTGAATACTGATTTACCTAAAAAAGAGTATTGAAAGTCCCTATTTATTATTTTACAGATGAAATCGGAGGAGATAGCGAATTAGTACTGGAAGACGTGACATCTGTAGGCTTCGAATCTGCAGACTTTGCTGAAGGTCTCACAGAAGAACGTGCCAGGTCTGCGCTGCACGCGGCTGCCCGTCTCCACGCCCTTTCTCTTGCCCTCCGCGAAAGAGAAGGCCCTTTAGACCAGAGGTTCGACTTCCTGTTCCCCTGCGAGAGAGCGGCAGCCGGCTACCTCCGCCTCGTGAGGCGAGGTCTCCCGCAGCTCGAGTCGTTCCTCCGAGGCCGCACGGACTGCCGCGAGGAAGCAGCTGCCGTATCAGACCTCGTGGCGAGAGCACCGTCCTTGCTCGGAACTCTTCTCCGACCTGCCGAGCCCGCACCGCTGGCCCACGCTGACTTTTGGAGCGGAAACTTATTGTTCCGAGAAAGAGATGGTGTTAGTGAATGTATAGCTTTGGATTGGCAAATGGTGTCGCTTGGTAGACCAATGGACGACGTAGCATTGTTATTGCTCTCATCTCTGACGCCTGAATTGAGACGGTCTGTTGGCGATGCTCTGATAGAAGAATATGGGGATCGTTTGGAAGCCGAGTGCGCAAGGCTGGGGGCTTCAGCGGCTGGTGCGGCTGTGAGGCGAGGACTGCGGCCTGACTGGCCCAGAGCCGCATTGAGAGCCCTATTATTATGTGCTGGCAGCGTTGATGTCGCATTAGGAGAACCTAGAGCTGAAAGACGCCTTTTAGAAGCAGTACGAGATCTTCATGTGCAGGGAGTGCTGGCATTACGACCCGATACGGAGGCGTGAGGAGGCGCTATGTCTGTCATGAGCTAAGAGCGTGCTGAAGTTGAAATCAACCGTTCTCATGTCATATGACGATAACAACGTCTTTAACGAAAGAAGCAGTCCAGTTGTAGTTTTATTTATTTGTGAATATTTTAAGCACAAATTACATTTAGCAATGTGTTATTATTATAATATTCATCCTTTTTGGCAACGATTGGATTCGTCGGTCGCCCTGGGGCGGTGGTGTGAAGCCTAAATAAAGACTGAATTTACGTATATTTCACCATGTTGTATTATACCTACTGTAGGTAAAATTTGCTCATCGTATCAAAAGGCTAGAAATTCATTGCGGTCTATTGACTATTATTTAAAAGGAAATAAAATTATGAACATTAATTATACTTATCAGTGCGTTTTTATTTCCCTTCTGTTATACATACCTAAGTATACCTACAGCCCTACAGCGCAGCTGGTGAAAAAAAATACTTGATACTGGAGGTAGCAAACACTCAAAAGAAATATTTATTTCTGCGTCCCGTGAGGAGTTCGGGAAAAAAGTACCCTGTACCTCATTAAAATCCGTCTAGTAGATTTTGCGTGATAGAGTAACAAACAGGTACTCGCATCCAAACCATTTATAATATTAGTAGTAGGATGCCATATGTAATTAAACCCGCCAAAGACAGTAAGCCCGCGTAGTAGGGTCCGTTGTTGGTTGGTGATATGAAGAAGAAGTTCATTTCTTTCTGATGCTGCCACAACGTCTGGTTCAAATCGCCCAGAACCACAATGGGTAATAATTAAAAGTAGGTAGGTCGCAAAATCCGCATGCCGCATTGAACGTGTTAATAACTTTTGTTAATAAATTTCAGAACGGAACAGTCATATAAATTTCAGAACGGTTACTTGTCAGAAATAGAAAATGTCACAAGTGAAAATGTCAGTGAATTGTCAAAAAATATTTTGACCTTCGTGCTCTGAATTTCTAAATGTTTTTAAATACAATGGATTTTCAAGATTAAGAGTGTAGTTATTTTCTACTTTTTGTTTTATTTTAAGTGTATAGTGATGTCTCAACAGAATCAAGTAAACTTAGATATAGAGAACGAGGCACCAGCCGAGGGTACCCCTCGTTCCAATCCTTTGCAAAGATTGGACTCCGCTTCCAGGACTGTACCTCCAAATAGAAACAATCTAGGTCTTGGAGACCGGTTGAATAGTGTTTTCAGGGAAATCAGACCTTTTGTTGAACATGCGCGAATGGTAAAAATACGAATTTATGTTTTTTTCTGATTCTATGACACAATATTTCTTGTGATTAGTCACTGATAAATATAAAAATTTCTTTTCAAGTATTTTTATCTTTTATAACAATGATTACTTATACTCTTTATGTTACTAAATAGCTATTTACTGATATGACAGTTAACAATTGTACCTAATTATTTATAGGGAAATAATGCTCGGCTTTCTCTACCTACATGGTTACCTCGAAACGCGCCGGGGACTCATCAAATTGGAGAAAGTAGTATACAGCGACCGCAGAGTTCAATTGCTCATGTGAATTTAGGCCCCTCATCTCAGACTTACATAATTACTGATAGAGGAACACCCCCTACTCAGAGGACACCATCTCTGGGTCATGGAATAAGTAATAATATTTCAACTGACTCTACGGAACAGGAGCAGGAACAACCAGAGATCAATGTGTCAGTGAATCCGGCCAATAATAACAATATCCATGACAACGCTGACAATGAAAGTCAGAGTGACGATGGGACACAACAGGTTAGCCACATAAATAAACTGTATTCATGACACTTTCCTGAAAATCTTAACACAATTTTAACATGTTCTTCTACTAATAGACAACAAAAAGTCTAAACAAAAATATATTTTTTAAAGATGTTATCCAAGTGGAATATTAGTGGTGCTTTTGTACAGCATTTTTGTGGTTTTGTTACATATAGATCACAGTGGGCATTTAAAAAAACTTGTTGCAGGTAGTGGATGTCAGAGCGACACTTAACCTGCTGATCCGATACGCTCCATTCTATCTGATACTATTCATAAAATTCATGTACGACAGTAGGGAGGGACTGTTCACATTTATTGTACTGTTCTGTACATTCACACACGCTAACAGTCTTGTTAGAAGGTAAGCAACTTGCTATTTTTTTTGCCATCTTTTTGTATCTCTTTATTATTTATTTATAGACTACTTTTTGTATGTATTTTTTAATAATAGATGCTTGTTTCCCTACTATTCTATAAAAAAAAGATAGTTTTCCTTTTTGTAGATAGAAAATGGTTTTTTATTTATGTATATACTTTTAATGCTCCTCCACTTTACCAAGACCAAACAAATTATATCAGTGAAACTTTTTATTTTTATGCCTATTGTGTATAAATGTCAACTTTCAGTTTGCCTTGATTACTAAGTAATTCTTAATAATAGTGGTTTTTTTTTGGGTTTGCCTTAAGCAGATGTTTTGTATGGCAGCAATATTGCTATTCACTATACTAAACACATAAAATGCACACACATGAAATACAAATCAGCACTCACAATAAATTTACTGATGGAGATTCTGGTCTAATCTCTACTATGCTGTTTAATGTTATAATTTATTTTATTTTCTAATCGTAATTTCAGAGAACATGGGAAACAGATGAACAGAAGTATACTAGCATTGTTCAGCGAGCTCATATTCACTGGCAGCTGTATAATAATTGTCCACTTTTTGTTTGGCCATGACAAACTGCTGCCAAATGTAGTGATGTTCCCTGGCTACCGGGACTCCATAAATGTGTGGGAGCTTCTCTGGCTTGTGGTGCTGACTGATTTGATTGTCAAAATCATTACAGTCGATATCAAAATCATGGTCACAATGATGCCTGCTATCTTGTTACCTTTCCAGAAAAGGGTTGGTATTGTTTTTCAGTTATTTTCCTAATGTTATTCCTATATTGAAATTGTCTACTGTAAATGCGTCAATTGCCCTGCGTCATGCATGTCACACCCTGAGTGATGTAAATGTTTACTTTATGCTATGAATAAATATTTTTCTATTGCTAAATTAATAGCCTAGAAGTGTTTATTTAGCTAAGGTGGGTTTAGCAATCCTCCATGACATATGACTGTTTAATGGGCTTTGAGTGACAGGACGTTAACGAATGTTTCTTTCTGAATATTAAAAGCTAAAACGTATTATACCTAAGCACTATTCAGCTAAGCGTGGCCTTCGAGTCTCACGACTCTTGGCCCTATCTACCCCGTAAGGGATAAAGACGTTATTCTATGTATGTATTATATCTGTCAACCAACCAGAAGAAATTATCCAAATTGTAGTGAAAACCCCATCAAATTCAGTTGCATAGTTCACAAATTCATATTGATTTGATGAGTCTCGAGACCTATGTAAATAATATGTGAAAGGATGATCACATGAAGTTTTCAAAATCAATTATAATTTAAATATTAGAGCTTAATATAGATCAGATAGTCTGCTTTCCTCTTTTTTGTATAAGGTCTGGACAGACCGACTCGAATTCCTCCCCACGGTGCGAAATTTGTATATGTGCCTCTCGCTTACTCCTTAGAGAAACTCTAAGTCTCTCTCGCTCCAATTTCGCACGCGACGACAAATTCGCATTTATTTATCCATAGCCTAACTTTGTGGGTATATTTCAGGGTAAAGTCTACTTGTTTGTAGAGGCAATATCCCAGTTATACCGCTCCCTGCTGACCGTTCAGCCGTGGATATTCTTCCTCATGCAGTCGTACGAAGGCTCGGAGAAGATGGTGGGAATGTTCCTCACGTCCGTGTATGTGATCGCCAAGATTGTGGAAGTTCTGATGAGGCTCCGGCTCTTCAAGAATGCTACGTGGACTTTGCTGCAAAGTGTGGTAAGTGCAACAAAAACGGAATAATACTATTAGAACTGGCTTTTTTTTTCAAATTATAACCAGCGTTTGCTCTCGGCTTCACCTGATGACCCATTTCACCCCCTTAGAGGTGGAATTTACAATTTTTTTTTCTATTCATGTACAGTGGGCCCCATAAAAAGTATAGGTACTTATCACATTTTGTAATGTATAGTATTTCGGGTGGTGTAGTATACATTTGTATGTGGCCCACTGTACATCAAAATATGTCTAATAGATTTTGTGTGATCGAGAAACAAACATACAAAGTCATATCCAAACTATCGCAAAATTTATTAAAGATTTCGATTTCAGTGGTTTTTTCCAACAACTAAATATTTATAAGTGTGACTGATGTGCTGACGTAAACTGTTTATCATAGTGCTTTAAAAAACGAAACAGTTTGAATTTTAACATTTGTCCTTATTATAGCTACCTACCATACCACACTATTTTTATGATAAAAGAATCCTAAGTAATATTATAATAAATGCGAAAAAGTTTTTTTTTATTTGTTACCTTTTCACGCTTTATCTTCTTAACCAATCGTCATAAAATTTTGCTATACACATAGTCAGGGGTCCAGAGAAGGACATAGGCTATCATTTATTCCGGAAAAAGCACGGTTCCTGAGGGATCAACATTAGCGCGGGCGGAGCCGCGGGCAAAAGCTGGTATCTTTATAACAATGACATCATACATAACTGAAGTTTGTTGCGCCGCCTCTTCTCCACTTGCGCTTTGGAGGCGGTGGTAAACTTAGCTTTAAGTAATTTTTTGACGTCAACTAACTAAAAAACAAGAAAGTGACGATTTATAAGTGCTATTTTTAAGCCAACATGAATAAAAATATTTGACTTTGACTTTGAAAATTTACCTAAATACAATATCACTCATTATATACCTCACACTCCGGCACAGTGAAGTAAAATAAAATACTTATAGGGTCAATTTGTAAAGATTGTTTTGTATGGCGGACTTTAAGACGTCACAGTAACTACCTCCACCACTTTGGGGCTTGTCATCTTATATATTTGTGTTCAGGACATTTTTCTGAATGCACTGACACCAAATTTACCCATATCCGAGACTAATGAACGAGAATCTAGAAGACTTTTGACATTTGCCGACCTAACTATATGTAATTTCTAATTTGTTATGATTACCCACAGAACCTGGGCACTAAGCCGACGGGCGAGCAATTACTCTCGGCCGGCGACTCGTGCCCGATCTGCCACGACGACTACAGCACGCCCGTGCGACTCGGCTGTAGTCACATCTTCTGCGAACTGTGCATCTCAGCCTGGCTCGACCGCGAGCATACTTGCCCACTGTGCCGGGCCAAGGTGGCTGATGAACCCACCTGGAGGGACGGCTCTACTACGTATGACTTCCAACTGTATTGATAGTTTTAAGCTGTGCGTTTCCACCTGCCCGCTGTCCAGAATAAGTAATAGTACTATGTACAGGACGGCCACTCCCCGCCCCGCGCTCATCTCAAATACCGCACCCCGCCCCGCACTTCGTTGTAGACATCACTGACATTTGAACATGGGCTGGCGAGTAATCGGCACACTTTTCGCGCCATTTTGTTTGATAACCTCGCAAGCAGCCCCACTAAATTCCACGCACCCATTTGCGCGTGTACAAACCTCATTTGCCTATGTAGTAGTAAATTTGAGAGGGTTATATGGAAGGTAGCTGATGAGCCCACCTGGATGGCTCTACTAAATATGGCTTCCAACTGTATTGATATCTTTAGCTATACATTACAGGGGCGTAACTATAGCTGTATCAATCAAGTACTATCAACACAGGGCGGCATGATCGATCAACCATGTCGCGGTCAGCTTCCTATGATCAGCTATTTAGTTCATTTTGTCATTCAATTTTCGACGCGAGTTCTGTAGTCTCCTGCCTCTATAGATGAGAAAAACTCGCCAACGAACCTACCTGCAAGGGCGGATCAGGACTATGGGAGGGGGGGGGGGGGGTTATTCACATGGCCAAGTGCGTGATCTATACTAAAATTAGGTTTATGTAAAAACTATTTACTTTTAAGCCCCCCAAACAAAATCCTGGATCCACTACTGATTGAATTTATTTTAATATAGGTATGTGAACTAAGTTGTAGTAGTTCTTATTTTTAGCGCAGATTGATTTAATTTGATTAACTTTAAGATTAAAATTGTAATTCAAATAAATTTATTGTTAGAAACGTCGAACTAAAGTCCATTTATTTATAACTGTCCTATTATGTAAACAATCTTACCATGTCTTTTTATGATTTTACAACAATATAAATTAAAATAGACATTTTAGGAAATTACTTTCGTGGTTAATAAATGTTTTACTTTAGAATATTTAGGTTTGAACTAATATTTGATTTATTTTCAACGAAATTCAACAAAAAGTACTGTGAAGATTGTTTACATGTTAGGACAATTAAGAATAAATGGAGTTTAAGTGTAACATTCGACTGTCCTTTTATATGATGCAGTTATAGATATTAACTACTTATTAATGTTAAATAATCATGATACTTTCTACCATGAGAAAGTAACACGAGTAAGCTTATAAGGGAAATTTACCACAAAAAAAAATCGCCTCGAAAGTTACGCGGAGATTAATTTTTGTAAAATTACCATCTACATTCCTATATCATGGAACATTTGTCTTTGTAGGTAATTATTTTTTGCATTAAATGCAAACACATACTTCAATACATGTAGACGCTTAGATTTTGATGCTACTACGCAACAGATTTTGATACGGTTAGCAACTCATCATTACATCATTTAAATAATCTCTTCCGGATGGTTTATAGGTATAATGCACATACTCGTAAGAAGCAAGGGCGGGTCGCTTGTATATTATAAAAAAAGGTCATCTACATCTTTGCTGGCTAATTCTTCTAAACCAATAAAATTTTAATATAGTTTTTATTAAATTGCGTTTTTGGATAAAAATATGGTGATTCACAATTTTATTGGCTGTGGTAATTATGAAACCTGGATTGTATAATTTGAGTTCACTATTTGGTGGTAATGTTGGCATTTAAAAATAAAATTATTCAGCATTTTAATTAGCTTATTTCTTTAGAGTAGTAACTTATTTAAAATTCATTTCTATTTAAAAACAGAAAAAAAAAACTGTTTTCTATAATTTTGGGATTGCCTATTGAAAAAACGCGAGCTTTATGACAAACTGAAGAAAACTTACATGACAAATCTGCAAATTCCAATAGTTATTCTTGTTTAATCTCTATAAAATATACTATGTATTTAAGGTTAAATAGTCAAAGCTCAAAAAAAAGGTATATTATAGGATCTCATTTTATGACAACTAATAAACCTGTTTTAATGCGATTTGTCCATAAGATTAAAAAAAATAATTCTAAATGCGAACTAAGCCAAATATAAAATAAAAATATTTATTTAGATTATTTCATTGTAAATAAAAAACACAAGGAGCGAATGGTAAAAGTGACATTAAAAATCCAAGGTCGCTCTTTGTTTTTATTTATGTAGGTAACTTGGGTAAGCAAAAATGTGATAAATGTCTAGCCAGTTTCGCTAATTAATTCGTGTTGAAACAAAAAAAACTTTAAACGGGAAGGGAAAAAGTTTATTTTGATTTTTGGCATTAGTTGTCCAAGCGGTCTTCACCAACAAAAAAACAAACAACTTTTTCCTTTACCTAATAAAAAAACAATTTTTGAAAGTATGCGTGTATGCATAAGTTGCGCTCGCGCATATTAGGTAGGATTAAATTGAATATGAGTCATAGATCGAACTACTTGTACATATTATTGTGCAAGAAAATGACAATATTGTTTTCATATAAATGGCGTGAAATTGTAAATAATTCATTTACTATTGTGTAATTAATGATTGTAGTTTTAAGTCAGATTCCTTTTTGTTTCATTATTTTAATCAAATATTATGAAAAGCAATTTTTTCTTATGCTTGCTTATGTCCACGCAATAAATTGTTAAAAAATATTTATGTACATTCCATTTATATTTATTCTTTATAAGTACATTATTTCTTCTCCAATTTTGATGCTAATGTTTATTAATTTATTTTATCTGCTGTAATAAATTACGATAAGCGAGTATCGTATTTTTTTTGGAAAATCGTATATAGGTACCTAATCGATAAGAGGAACAAACAAAAAAATACTTGTAAGCAAATTGTTAAATGTATTATTGAAAAAAAAAACATGTCTATACATAGTCTGTGAACATGGCTATTGATTTTACTCGTAATAATACCGAATTATTCGTTGTTTGTCTAGATTCTCTAAGATGTTGGGCCTACAATTAATATAATATATAGAGGTCAAAACTGAATAAATAATTGATAAAATGCAAGTTCATTTAATTTTTTAACCACTTCAAAGTCCAATCACTATCAAAGTGCTCGTTTGTAAAACACAAACTGTGTGTAAAACTATCCTAGTTAATTTTATGATATTTCTTTTATTTCGCAGTATAGAATAAAACAAGGTACGGCTATATTTAATCACATATTTTAATCATAGTTTACACTTTATATGATTCACGTAACATTACTTAGATTATCGCTTAGATTACTTTTGCCTACAAACGTGAAAAATTAAATAATTTAGATCATTAATAGTAGTTATTATTCAAAGTATCACAAATATCGGATAGAGTAATGCTCTGAAAGCGACAAGCATCTACCGGGGCTGCCTTCGAGATCCAGCAGTTGGCACAACGCGACACGGTCTAGGCTTACACATAACAAAAGTTCTTCGTATGCTCACTCCTGTTCTAAATTATCCATATTAATATAATGAGAACGGGATAAGTCTTTATTCACGAAGCAGAACAAATCAACGTTCCTTGAATCATTCCGTGGGATTTCACATCACTAGAAGAAAACCTTGGGTCCTTCTGCGTACGGACGGGGTATCATGTCTCAGAGGAGTCAGTTCATTCGTTACGACCCGTCGCTTTCGCACGTGACCTCAGTTCGTGCGGCGCTCGCGACCGCGACGGACGTGCCCGCCTCCAAATCGGGAGGTGGAGCGGCCGAGCCATATAGGAACAGACTTCGTAATCTTGCGCTTCTGGATGAGGTGGAGGGGGCGTCATCAGGCCAGCTGGCGGCACTAGTGTTGTCGCTGTGGGCCACATCGGCAGTGACCTCCAGGCGGTGGGCCGCGGGGGAGTGTGCGTCGTGACCCCCCAGGGACCCCGCCAGGGCTGCTAGTGACGGGGCCCGCACCTCCGCTGCGTGCTGCGACCCCGCCGACAGAGACGCGTCACCTGGCAACAAAAAGAGGCAGTTATTCGCACAAATTGTCAAAAGAAATATTATTTGGAAGTCTTAAAAGGCCGCATTGTTTGACTAATCACAATATGATCCGTTTCCCATACGACCATTCAACTTAAAAATACTCAATGTACCCCAAGTAATTTCAAGTCCTCCTGGGATTAAGGTAGGTATTTTCAAGTACCCCTGAGGGTATGGTGGGTATTTTCAAATACCCTGGGGTTATGGTAAGTATTTTTAAGTACGCCTGAGGGTATGGTGGGTATTTTTAAATACCCCTGGGGGTATGGTAATGGTAGGTATTTTCAAATATCCCTGGGGGTATAGCGGGTATTTTTAAGTACTACTGGAGGTATTATGGGTATTTTCAAGTACCCCGGGGGTATTACGGGTATTTTCAAGTACCCCAGGGGTATGATGGGTATTCTTAGGGGTATAATGGATCTGAAGACCAGTAATGAGGTACCTATGCTGGGCTCGAGGCGTCGCGAGGCGGCGTCGGGGTCGGCGTGGTCGCGCTCGCGCGCGCCGCAGCCGCCCGCGCGACACAGCGACACGGGCACGACGCCGTACACGTAGAACAGCAGGATCGGAACGCCGATGCCCACCGCCAGACCCGCTACCAGCGGCGACACGATCAGCTGGGAGGGAAATATTAGATTTCAGTTTCGAAAATAAATAAATATCCTAAAGTAAGACTTTATTATAGGAAATTAACTTAACGATACTATATTTTATAACAAATACATATATGTATATAGATAAATATCCAAGACCCAGGTCAATCTGGAAAAGATTATTTCCATTTTGACCCGATGGGGGTCGAACCTGGGACTTCCGGTGTAGCAGTCCGGCGTGATAAGCATTGGGTTACAGATGTCGTCAAAGATTTGCATAAGTGATATTAACTGAATCAACTACATAAAATCATCAATAAGATATACAGTATGACGTCTCGGCCTCGACCTTGCCGCGGTGAGTGCCTAGCGCGGGGGCGACGAGCGGTAGGAACAAAGAAATAAAAATATATGAAGCACGCTACGAGATGCAGCTCAGGACGATCGTGAAATGGAAAGTAGGTAAATAAAGTTCTGTAATATAAACTAAAATCAACTATTAACAAGTTAGTTTTCAAGCTTTTTGACCAAAAATTTTCAAGGTACCCACCTTTAAAATTTTTGCCGTATTTTAGCCGTATTAAAATCATAATTTTCAAGGGTCTAGAAACGTCCTGGAGACAATATTTTGTTTACACTGGTGAAAATATGTTCCTGACCGGTTTCAGTCTCGGCGACTTATCCTGTAATTGTTTGGGTTGTTCCTTAAATGAGCCCTGTAGTATATAAAACAAAATCATATTCAACGCAGCAGCAGCCGCCCACAGCGGCAGCCCCACCAGTAACGCGGGCAGTGGCCGCCACAGCAATGTTCGATATAAGAGACTCACCGCAGCAGCAGTAGCAGCAGCCACGGCCGCCCTCCGCTTGGCGGGCCTCGCTCGCCGCAGCCGGCGGTGCGCGCGGCGGCCGGCCCACAGCGGCAGCCCCACCAGTAACGCGGGCAGCGGCCGCCACAGCAATGTTCGATATAAGAGACTCACCGCAGCAGCAGTAGCAGCAGCCACGGCCGCCCTCCGCTTGGCGGGCCTCGCTCGCCGCAGCCGGCGGTGCGCGCGGCGGCCGGCCCACAGCGGCAGCCCCACCAGTAACGCGGGCAGTGGCCGCCACAGCAATGTTCGATGTAAGAGACTCACCGCAGCAGCAGTAGCAGCAGCCACGGCCGCCCTCCGCTTGGCGGGCCTCGCTCGCCGCAGCCGGCGGTGCGCGCGGCGGCCGGCCCACAGCGGCAGCCCCACCAGTAACGCGGGCAGTGGCCGCCACAGCAATGTTCGATATAAGAGACTCACCGCAGCAGCAGTAGCAGCAGCCACGGCCGCCCTCCGCTTGGCGGGCCTCGCTCGCCGCAGCCGGCGGTGCGCGCGGCGGCCGGCCCACAGCGGCAGCCCCACCAGTAACGCGGGCAGTGGCCGCCACAGCAATGTTCGATGTAAGAGACTCACCGCAGCAGCAGTAGCAGCAGCCACGGCCGCCCTCCGCTTGGCGGGCCTCGCTCGCCGCAGCCGGCGGTGCGCGCGGCGGCCGGCCCACAGCGGCAGCCCCACCAGTAACGCGGGCAGTGGCCGCCACAGCAATGTTCGATATAAGAGACTCACCGCAGCAGCAGTAGCAGCAGCCACGGCCGCCCTCCGCTTGGCGGGCCTCGCTCGCCGCAGCCGGCGGTGCGCGCGGCGGCCGGCCCACAGCGGCAGCCCCACTAGCAAAGCGGGCAGTGCCACGCCGGCCACCACAGCGATGCCTAGTGGAGCGCCCGCCAGCGTGCCCAGCTGCCACAGCAGCTTCTTCTTGCGAGACCACGGCTTCTTGCCCCAGAACGTGCAGCCGCTTGGACTGTGATATTGGACATTTTATTGTGATTTTATTGGTCTAAAAAATGGGATGGGATCACGCAGCCAAAAGAGCGTGTAAGCAAGCAAGAAAGAACGTGTCAGCCGGCCCAGATACCACTGCAAAAATGAGGTCCTAAGATATCCAGAAGCCCTCCATAGGGCCGATTTCTTGTATCGGAGACAGATCCTCTTTGGGTCGTCGAGCCATCGAAGTAAGTAATATTGGTCTTTGACGAATCAGGGGGTTCATTTTTAAATGTTTGGGAAATGAGAAATGGATCATCTAAATGCATATTCCGATTCATCAAAGTAGCCGTTTTAGACCCCCAAAATATGATCCATTTCCCATTTTTTTAATTATTAAGAATGGACCTTAATCTCATAAGTTTCATTTTTAAATATTTAACTAGGGAACTGTCACACACAATACAACTTTTTCAAGATTGTGGAAAACTCAAGACTTTTTTATTCCAAAAAGTAGCATACTATTTGCTACCAACCTGAGGTAGTGTAGATCGGACACCTCCTTCATGCAGAGCCAGCAGAACTCGGCGCCGCACACGCAGCATACCATGTGGTTGCACGACCCATCCTCCACCTTCACTATGAGCACTGAACAGCGCGGGCAAGGCTTCACGTCACCTGGGAAATTAAAACGAAGAATGTATCAAACTAAATACAACAAGCAAGTCATAGTGAGACAAGAACGAGCAAGAGTTAACTCTATTCTCAACTTCTTAGATCCTAATCACCCTTACCATGGTCTATATCAGAGTGCGATGGTTGGTGCCTTAAACGGGGGCTATCAGCTGCGGCCTTGCAGTGGTAGTAGTATAAAGGTTGCCGTATCGACTGCGCCACGCCCCGCATAAAAAGAGAACGAACAAGATTGAACTCTATTCTCACTTACCATGGTCTATATCGGAGTGCGAAGGATGTGTAGTGTGGAGCCCTGGGCGGGGGCTGTCGGCTCTCGGCGTGCAGCATCGCAAGTCTGCGTGGGGTGCCAGGCCGCCTTACAGTGGTAGCAGAAGGAAGTACCGCTTTCAGTATATCAATGGCCTAGTATAAAAGTCGCCGTATCGATTGTGCCACCGCGCCGCATAAAGACGAACAAGAATGAACTCTATTCTCGCTTACCATGGTCTATATCAGAGTGCGAAGGCTGTGGAGCCCTGGGCGGAAGCTTGCAGTGAAGTACCGCTTTCCGTAAATCTATGACCTAGTATAAATGTTTTCGTAGCGACTGCGCCACGCCTATAGAAAGAGAGCGAACAAGAATGAACTCTATTCTCGCTTACCATGGTCTATATCGGAGTGTGAAGGCTGTGGAGCCCTGGGCGGGGGCTGTCGGCTGCGGCGCGCGGCGTCGCAAGTCTGCGTGGGGTGCCAGGCCGCCTTGCAGTGGTAGCAGAAGGAAGTACCGCTTTCCGTAAATCTATGACCTAGTATAAAAGTCGCCGTGGCGACTGCGCCACGCCTATAGAAAGAGAGCGAACAAGAATGAACTCTATTCTCGCTTACCATGGTCGATATCAGAGTGTGAAGGCTGTGGAGCCCTGGGCGGAAGCTTGCAGTGAAGTACCGCTTTTCGTAAATCTATGTCCTAGTATAAATGTTTTCGTAGCGACTGCGCCACGCCTATAGAAAGAGCGAACAAGAATGAACTCTATTCTCGCTTACCATGGTCTATATCGGAGTGCGAAGGTTGTGGAGCCCTGGGCGGGGGCTGTCGGCTGCGGCGCGCGGCATCGCAAGTCTGCGTGGGGTGCCAGGCCGCCTTGCAGTGGTAGCAGAAGGAGGCGCCACAGCCCGGCGCTAGGCAAGTGAGCTTCGGACACGACGCACAGCCCGTCGCCACTACTGCGAAACTGGAAACCGATGGCGTTAATAGTACCACAGCCTACAGTCACGCGTTAATTATAAAGAAATAAATTCTTATTAAGTATGTAAACACTTCGGTCCTTAAGACGACTCAGTCGCAAATAGTCTCTTTCTCAAAATGTCCCTTTGTCGTAAAATGACTCTTTCGCATAATATCTCTTTCACAAGATGTCGCGACATTGGCCTAGAATAAACGTTCGATTTATAAAGAAAAATCGTGTATTTAAGTATTACATAGTAGAAAATCATTTGATATTCATTTTGGTATTTACATTAATTTTTTTCTACTGTTTTCTAAATAAATATTGATAGATATCAAAAATGATCTATCTTTAAACAACAAAATTTTATTTATTTTGCGAAAGGCACATTCACCGAACGAGACATCCTTCATGCGGGAATATCGGGATAAAATGTCCCTTACGCATGGCGTAAATAAGGCTGATGAAAAAGCAAACCACCTCATTCCAGAATGTCATTACACTTGACCTATCTATGAAAAGACATGAGCTAACTGACTCCAACAAGAACAATTCCTAGGAAGATCAGGAACTATGATCGAAGCCATTATCAGCAGCGCTTGGCTTTCTGGAGCTAAGTTGATTCGAAAGAAACAATCCGTCACGCAAAGAAACATTATACAATTAGGTACTCTATTATATTTTCTGACGTAAATAAAACACCTTCTCAAAACAAGATTTCATAGTTGTTTGTATAAATCATACGAGTTTCAAACAGTCTTTATGATTTGCATACCTACATATATTTTTGTCTACCTCTCTTACAAATTAATATGACATCAAGTGGTTTTTATAGTCGATATGATGACCTTGCTCCCAAATGGATCTCAATCGCCCAATTGGCCATCGCGACTCGTCTCAATCTATTGCAATTAGATACACTTTTAGCTATTTACTGCCAAGGCGTTATCTCATAATTCACAATTTCACACAATGCCAACTAGCCAATAAATGATTGGCACGTTTTTCAGTTTTGCTCCAGTTAAGGTGCTTCAACACTGCGAGCATTTACCTGTAATGAAAGATTACATTACAGGTAAATGCTCGCAATGTGGGAGGCGAGCCGAGCTTTGTAACATTACATTACAAGCAAATGCCCGCATCACCGATACCTGCATGCATATTGTATAATGTAATGCTCACTATCGAATCTGAAATGTTACATTACAGGGCAATGCTCGAAGGAGCACCTGTAGGCTACAAAACTCGCTAAAAACGATCAAACTCTTTATTAGTATAGAACTATAGATTTCATATTTTTACAAGCAGCGATAACCTCCTAATAACACCTACCAATAACAAATATAACAGGATAATGAATGACGCAGACACGAACCAAGGCGCTAAGCTAGAAGAGAATGGTGCTAGGTATGTACAGTCAACTGCAGAGTAACCCGATCCCTGACTATCTCACCGAATCCAATCCCCCTGAGATAGGATTCGATGAGTCAGGTTTCTCTGCAACTTTCTGTACCACATTATAGGTACGGCGGCGGCTGTCGTAACTATATGGTGAACTAAGGCATACCCGTGACACTCCCTGTACGTTAGAATTCGAGAGCCGGCGGCCATAGAGAAAAAAAATACTCCTTGAGCCGGATTTTCGACGCTAGGGTTGATGAGTAATAAACAATAGCTTTTTGGCATAACTCTAAACTCTATTGTATTTGACAATAGCGCCCACCGGTCATGACATGATTGACATGAGTGATAGACCGCGTCATAGCAGCCCTGAGGAAAGACATAATAATACAACAACTGGTGGAGGTGCCTTCGGCCGTGTATGATACCAGAGTTTGGTAATGGTGCCCCGTCCCACGCGCCTCTCAGCGCCCCCGCGCACATCCAGTCACTCACACATAGCCGTAAGCGATTTTACGGCACATTTGCTTAAGCATCGCTTCTTTTCACGTAGTGTATATTTTCTTTGACTAAGGTATAGGTTGTAAAGAAAAATAGTTAAACAGGAGTACACTTACCTACAGTCCGGAGCAGGGCACCACCGTGTGTCGGGGTCGGCTGCCAGCGCCCGCCGCACTGAGAACTCCTCGTACTTGTCGTACAGGACTGGGTTGTCCACGATTCGACGGACATCTGTAACAGACATATGCTGCATGATACAGAAAAACCACAGAAAACTATAATTTAAGGAGAATATTCCCATGGAATCTTAGGGTTAAGGCTAATATGTAATTGAATTCATACACAATGTTTATTAATAAATAATCAGAGGGGGTGAGGGGCGGTACGTAAGCTCCGCTTTAAAGCAGGCACAGTAAAGGTTACTTTTCGAATTTTCTATAATTTGTGTTTTTGCTAGCGAGTTTTCGTTAGGCGCTTAGGGTAATTATTTTAGTGGTTTTCTTTTAATTATGATAAAACACTAAATATATTTAAAAAAATAAGCGGCTATCGTTTTAAATAATTGTATTCTTTATTTAATTCTTTAAAAAAAATCTACTGTTATAGCTTAAATTACGGTGATTTTCGACGATAAAGGAAAAAAAAAACAGGATTATGTATTATTTTTTTATCTAGTCTTATTTATTTTATTTGTAATTTGATTCGGTGTAATTCTAGTTTAGTATTTTTCTCTTTACGGGATATTTTTCCTGCTTCAGTACTTCTAACCTATGGTTCACACTTGACGTTTAAAGACAGTACGTTTTCGGAAAATCCGGTATAGTTTCTTCGCTCACTAAATGGCGCTAGTAGAGAGCGAGGTCTGTCAGATAGTACAATACTGTCATTTGAGTTTTACAACTGATAACAATGCGGTGGTGGCCAAGTGGTAATGACACCCGTCTGAGGTCGGGTAGGACCCGGGTTCAAATCCTACCTGTGTCACATGAGTTTGTAGACCAACCTGACTCGTGTATGGTAGTTTTCTCATAGGCACCACCTACTTCCGGTGAAGGAAAACATCGTGAGGAAACCTGCACATTAGCTGACTATTTAGTATACTAGTTTGTAAACGGCTACTGCCACTAGAACGCGGTAGTCGTAAAAGTCATGTCAGATGCCTTTAGGCAGCTTGAATAAAATCTGACACCAGTGTTAGTAACAACACACTCGATTAGAAGAAGACTGATAACAATATTGTATTGTACTATGTGACAGACCTCACTCGCCAGAAGCGCCAACTAGTAAGCGGAAAAACTTGACATTACTCACGCAACGACTTTTTTGTGGTTTTGCCAGCAAACCTGGGATACCTAATAAAAAGGGTTAGGTCACTAATATATGTAGATCGACATAGAGACGTCAGGAAGGTTAAGTACCCATTTAATACATAAAATACAAAACGTCATCATTTTGAAATTAAGACATTTATGTGAAAGGTAAATAAAATATAAGAAATTATTTAAAACGAACTCGGAATCAAATAAATCGTATATTTTCATAGAGCCAATGAAAGTCATGATGTGATGAAAAATGACGCATTTCAACGTACTTACATAAATTTAAGGTGATAATTTAAACTATAATAGACTACGATAATAAATAAATCTAACCTAACCACATTTAATAATTCTTACCAATGGTTTTTTTATATTTTCTAAGATAAAAATAATGGTGGCCAACAATATTTTTTACCATTTTATTACATGTATTGAGGAATATAGAAAAGAGACTTTGTGCAGAAACTTTAAAGATCATTTTTAAATATTGTTTTCAACGAAATGAAAAAAAAAATATTTAACTACAAGAAAAGCTGCACTTCATTCATCCTCCTTGACTTTATTACACAAACTCAATTAAGCATTACATTCAGCTCCACAAATTCTTGCTCCCCTGTTACGAAGAAAAAATGGGCTTCGCTATCTTTGCAAAAATAGTCCAAGGTAAATCTCTCCTTGGACTATACCAGTTTAACTCGTAACATAGTATATCATAATCGCAATCTTTTTTATTACACGACGAAGCAACTTTTTTATTACACGACAAACCATTTTCTTAAATCTTACGATGAATAAGGGGTTTTCACAACTAACTAAACATTCATTCGACATTATTACAAAGAAGAGAACGTGAGGTGTGGACGAATTCCTTGACTATACATTTGCTCATGGGGAAACCCTTATTTCGAAATAGATTGACCGTTCGGTAGGGAATTTGAATGCAAAAAAGGCCCTAACGTTAAGATGATTCGACAAGGATACTTTTTGCTACAGATCGATCGTTGGAAGTTTAAAGATTCCGGAACTTAAAAAAAGTGATCTAGGTGATGAGTCACTCAGGATTTAGTCATGATTAATTGAGATCTGAATCTGGTTTTTTCTCGTCCGAAAATGTAATCGCTTTATGCAAATGAGAATCTGAAGGCTTAAGGCCAGAACAAAATAAACGACCAAGAAAACAATTCAATCCCGCTTTAAGAGAATTGTTTCTCTTGAGATTTTTGCCTTTCTCTATACTACAGAAAGATACGGATTTACGGTTAGACGCAGTGGCGTAAGTAAGTTTGGCGTCAGTTTTATTTCATGAAATGATGTAGTTGTGTCTACGATGAAAAAAGGTCTTTAATCTGGGTTCAAGGGCCCCTGATCTTGATCCCGTGCGCAGCACCATCAAGCCCGGTAGCTACGACACTGCATAAGTCTTACTAACATAATATATTCTTATTTGTAATCTGAAATTTTAGAGAGATTTCCAAAAAGGATTACTGCCCTAGTAGATGCATGTTCTCGTGGCAGACGGGACAGTTGACAGGAACTCGCGCCTCGTAGATCTCCATCATGGCGAGGTACTGCCAGAGACACAGCTCTAGAGTGTTACATAAAGGGTTACTGACCTAGTGCATGCATGTTCTCGTGGCAGACGGGACAGTTGACGGGAACTCGTGCCTCGTAGATCTCTATGGCGAGGTACTGCCGGAGGCACAGCTCTAGAGTGTTACATAAAGGGTTACTGACCTAGTGGATGCATGTTCTCTTGGCAGACGGGACAGTTGACGGAAACTCGTGCCTCGTAGATCTCTATGGCGAGGTACTGCCGGAGGCACAGCTCTAGAGTGTTACATAAAGGGTTATTGACCTAGTGGATGCATGTTCTCGTGGCAGACGGGACAGTTGACGGGAACTCGCGCCTCGTAGATCTCTATGGCGAGGTATTGCCGGAGGCACGGCTCGCAGCAGCGGTGGCTGCACCACGCTAGCCGCACCATGCCGCCCGCGGTCATCATCGTCAGACACAGCGGACATTCTAGGACTTCGCCCTGGAATAGAGATGTTACATAAGTGAAAAAAGTATGCACATTTTTTTCTTTCGTTTATTTTTAAGAAACATTTTGAAACTGTTTTCTTACAACTTTGTGTTTTGGAACACTTCAATAAGCATGTATTTTTGAAAGCTTTTGTTGTTAACGGCTATTTATGTAGTACAGAATAGAAACATATTAAAAACAATGAACACTAAAATGTTGGTGTAAAACAGGTACCTAATAAAACAACTATCAAACCGCGATAAAATGTGACACATGGCCTCGGCCAGTGCATTCATATGCAACAAAGTTGTCACATAACCTTAACACTAAAATACATTCAAGATTATACTATTTTTATTAAAAAAATATATATTTAAAGAATAGACCAAGATTTTAATGTTCTTCGGTGCACGGGTAGAGTAATAGGATACTTTTGTCCCGAAGTTCCCGCGTAACTGGGGCAACGGGACATACTTTTTAATTATATGATTGGTAAAATGTTGTATAGTGAGGGATTTTCCGTGACACAAATTAAAAAAAAAATAGTTCCAGATGACTTCATAGATGGCGTTTAGTCAAAGGCGAGAGAAAAAGTTCCATACAAAAACCAGAAAATTCACGGGATTGGCATTTAAAAAAATAAAACTTGGTAAAAAAAAAACAACTAAAAAGTATCAATGTTGTGATTTGTGCAACTGTCAAACTGTTATGTGATTTTTTTTCTGCCTCTGGTTGACAAGAAAAAGCGCACCATATAGGTTTAGCCATTATTACTACTCAGCTTTTATAAAACGCTATCTGTTGAGATTTTTTTTCTTAATTAGCTGTCAGAAAAATCGCTCATTGCGGTGTTTTTTTTTCTAGCTTCGTTCCCAACACTAATCACATTAGTACACGTACACTTTTACAAGTATAAAAATATCCAACTTGCATCTAACAATGACGTTTTTTATTGCACATAAATTACGTACATCCGAGAATTATTTTTTTCAATAAAATTTATTACCGATAATGATAAAAACAATAAAAAAAACGTGAACCTTACTCAACCCCGCACGCATTGTATTCTAATTGAGCGTCAACAATTATTTTGCCGTTAGTTTAAGTTCTCGACCAAATATTTTTGTTGTAAATGGACATAGCAATTAATGAATTAAAATATCATTAACACCACGATATTCACATCAAAACAAGATGACTCATATATAAATAGATAACGATTTTATTTGCAGCTACACAAAAGTGTTAAGGACAGTATAACAACAATTAAACTTTATTGTGTCTCGTTTACTGTCCGTAAAGTGTTAAAATTTATCTCTATTGATCTCAGAAGATCACAAAAGAGTGACGTGTCAAGGCTAAATAAAATAATTTAATTAGAAAACCAACAACTCCGCCTCTAATAAATAAGTTGCCATCGTTCTTTACACCGGAACGAGGACATAAATCACAGACAGCCTTCAGCCGACTTTGTTAATTATCAATAAACTAATTATTTTAACTATGTTCCTACTAAGTTTTTAATTGCCGTTGTGTACCACGCGAAAAACGGATAATTCCCAAATCTAATTATTATAAATCGTTTCTTAGAGGGATTGTCTGAACCGAAACCTTCTTTCTGTGCATATCTTAAGGAATGTATATGTTCATTTCATCTTTTACTCCTACCATGATAGCCACATTTATGATAGGAGTAAAAGATGAGATGAAGAAGAGATGGTTGGGCTGGGTGAGGGACGATATGAAGGAGGTGGGAGTGGATGTTAGTATGACAGGAAACAGAGACATGTGGAAGGATAATCATTCCATCTTCTCTTGTTCATATTTCCTTCCTGCTTCACTAATTAATTGTTTGTCTTCTTTAGTTGAACTACAAGGATATTGATTAGATATTCAGACAATACTGTTTTTTATACTATTTACAAAATTATAGGAAAAAAAATAAAAAAATGTTTCTTGTCAATCTAAGCATGATGTGCGCACTAACTTCTTGGTTTTATTTATTTAATTTTACAACGTATCATCGAAACTTTGTAATATTTATAATGCCAATTATACTCGTATGTTGTAAAACTGTTTTGTGTGCCATTAGATTAAATAAAATAAAACATATTGCGCCGACCCCAGATGGTGGGATAAGGAAAGTAATATGATGATTCATGAGGAGTAAAACCGCGGAGTACCGCTATCTGTTTAGTCAGTTGTCGCCATAATACCTTGACCTCACAAATAGCTAATTGACTAATACATAAGTACACCATTGTCAATGCTAACAGCAGTGCACATAATCCTAGATTAGATAGCTGGATTCCAAGAAGTCTAGCGACACGGCCGCTCCTCTATCTAATCGCATTATGATTTCAAATTAAATTGTCTTCCAAACAACAATGTCATTATGTATGTTACATATGTTGTAAAGTGACGTCTTTGGAGAAAATGCAGCAGTGGAGTTTGTTGCGCCGCCTCTTCTCCACTTGCGCTTTGGAGGCGATGGTAAACTTAGCTATAAGTAATTTTATGACGTCAACTAACTAAAAAACAAGAATGTGACAATTTATAAGTGCTATTTTTAAGCCTATATGAATAAAAATGATTGACTTTGACATTATGGCGATTTTGTCCAGGCCCTTGATTTTACAAATTACAAACGTAGATGTCGTGCCTCAGTTGTGTCTCAAAAGCCAAAGAAATCGTAATAAAACATAGAAGTCTTACAGAGATCTTGTCACTTTATTTCAATTTATTTGGCTCTTGAGACACGATATCTACGTTTGTAATTAGTAGAATCGGCCCCCTGTTATTGCAGGAGAATGTGCACTACTCTCAACTACTACTACGCAGATCTTTTCTAATCTGGATCTGGAGGCACGTATACAGACACCTCCTCCATTAGTCGAATTCCTCATGACTGAGGGTCGTGATCATTATGTCGAATGAAACACACCCAACGATTATCTTGGCAATGTTAATGGAGTGGTTAGCCATTGCCGTCTCCATACAGGCACAGTGCGAGCCAAATGGTCTCGACTTGGCAACATTTTAAACATAATAAACATGTCTTTGGTGTGATTGAAATGTCCTGCCTGACTCTACTGCCTTTCGAATACAGTTCAGAGAACATTAGCAAGACACAAGTTATTGAAATTTATTTTCAAAGCTGAAGCAAAAGCATGTCTGTAGAGATCAGAACTGAAGAGTTTGAACGTGCAAATTTTTGGACCTCTCTTTCTTTTGAAATCTTTTACTGCAGACTACTTTTACAACATACATACCACAAACTGCTCATAATAAAGATAAGAATATTGTTCCAGTCTAATCGTGAATCTAACATAACCTCAAATGTGTCATGATTCTTGACACATTAAGAATAAATCAAGGCACAATTAACATCAATGACAAACAGCAGCTGTTAAATAGGAGGCCACACACTGGCTATTTAAAGGTAAAGTCAACCGACCCACATTGGTCGTTATCACCGCGGCATAGAAGTCCTTGTAAGACTTGATATGCGGTTGGCCGTACAGCCGGTAGCTAGGTGAATCGGGAGAAAGGTGGTTCTGTCTAGATGTCGTTACGACACACGGCAAAGGCAAGCCGGTCGTGTCTGTGAATGCATGCGCGAAGGGTCCGCTATGCTAGCGGAACGTTTTGTAGATTAGTTGTACCCCGCGGATTCGTTCCCGCGGGAATTTCGAGATTCTACGTTTATATCTTACACAAAATGGGTTTTTCAAATCAGAACGGTTCCAGAGATTAGTGCGCTAGACCTTTGGTTCACATTCACACCATCTCTTCTACTATTTCGTACCTATGAGACTTATAAAAAATAGACATCCAGAATTCCAACTTCTAAGTTATGTCGTAGGTCTGATAGACACAAAACAAATGGTTGAACATGAACACAGAACAGTCTAGAAGACTGCAAGCGTTTTTAGGCCTTAGAGTATGGTTGAATTTACAAAAAAATATACAGCTTTAATAAATACGAATATTTTTTCAAGGCGTAACATATTTTTGTCTTTTGAATATTGGTAATGTTTACATTATCATAAATATTTAAGAAGGCCTTGACTTACAGGTTAAATGGAAATAAAAAAACAAGTTAGCATTTGCAATAAATTCTCACATTTCCATTCGGATTTCAAAATAACTAATTTTGTATATTTATTCATATAATTTTCACACGGTTTTCCTCAGATTCTTTGGCTATTTAAATATTTAAAATAAATTACATAATATCCTTAAGTTAGTATTGTGTATAATGATGACACCAAAAGCATAGAAGAAGCAGAGTCAGTATCGCCGTATAGCAAAATACAAGGAGACTTACTTTAGGACTAACTCAATTTTCTTTATTTTTTTAAACTTTATTGTACATATAAACAAAAGTATAATACAAAAGACTTAATGCTAAAAGCATTGTCTGGCAGTCAAACCTTAGGGACCAATCAATCTGTGTGATTTATCCGTACATTATTGAGAGTACTCTTAAGTTCTCCAACAGAAAGAGCGTGATTTCCATGGTCGTCAGCATTTGTCTGTCTCTTTCTTCCAATGCTGTACCAAAATCTTGGAAGCTTGCCAATGTACAACCAGTACCCAAAAAGGAAATCGCGCCGACCCCCTTAATTATCGACCCATCGCTATCACCTCCATACTGTGCAAAATCATGGAAAGGGCAACAAAAAGCTGCTCGCGTACCTAGAAGAAAATGATCTCCTCAGTGATCATCAATATGGTTTCCGCCAGGGACGATCTACTGGGGATCTTCTTGTGTACGTGACACATTGTTGGAGCGAGGCCATCGAGAAACATGGTGAAGCACTTGGTGTTTCTCTTGACATCTCGAAGGCTTTCGACAGGGTTTGGCACGCTAGTCTGCTGAGCAAGCTTCCAGCTTACGGCATCCCCGCTGGCCTCTGTAGCTGGATAGCTGACTTCCTGAGTGAACGATCGATCAAAATGGTCATTGATGGCTGCTCGTCTGATCCAATGGCTATTGACGCCGGTGTTCCTCAGGGGTCGGTCCTCTCTGCAACTCTTTTCCTGCTGCACATCAATGACCTTCTTACACCCGGTATTGTTGGGTATGCAGATGATAGTACTGTTGTGGAGAGGTACTTGTCCGGTGCAGGGATTAGCGGGGATCAGTTAAAACTTGAGAGAAAGGCCATGGTTGAGCGAACTGACCAGACGTTAGACTACGTATCCCAGTGGGGAGAGAGTAATCTGGTCACTTTTAACGCTTCCAAGACACAGGCGTGTCTATTCACCGCAAAAAGGAGACCTTTCATCCTGGCTCCTACTTTTCGGGGTACATCGGTTCCTATAACCGACAAGCTTGAGAACTCCTTGGCATGGAGTTGACAAAAAACCTCAACTTCGGCACCACCATCGAAACCAAAGCCCAATCAGCTGCCAAGAAGCTGGGCATTCTCAATAGGGTGAAGCGATACTTCACACCTGGACAGCTTCTTATTCTTTACAAAGCTCAAGTCCGTTCTTGCATGGAGTACTGCAGTCACCTTTGGGACAGCTCGGCGAAGTACCAACTGGCCACTTTGGATTCGGTGGAATGCAGAGCCAAAAGAATAATCGGCGATGAAAAATTAACGAACGCTAAGCTCCACAGCCTAGCTCATCGTGGAAAAGTTGCCTGCTTGTCGGTTTTCTACCGATTGTACTTCGGAGAGTGTGCTCATGCGCTGCATGAGCTCATACCGCCCGCCCCTTTCTTCAACCGGACAACCAGATGCACTGCGGGCTATCATCCCTTCTTGTTTAATATTCTTGATGCGCACAGCAAAGCACTGGAACTCCCTACCTGCGTCTGTGTTTCCGAGTTCCGAGCACATACAACCTGACTCTCTTCAAAACCAGAGTGAATAGGCTGCTTCTGGGTAAGCTCGCTTCATCGTAGACCTCATCTCTGCCCTCGGGCAAGATTGTGGTCAAGAGCAAACCCATATTTGATAAAATAAAAAAAAATTGATGACTCTCGCGATGATGCAATCGTGTTTGCTCGCTATATTTGATTGTATAAAAACATAGCAATATTGTCTCGTGTAATTATCTCCGGATTAGTCACAAGCCGACCAATCACCGCATCGCACTGCTGATTATGACATCAACGGACAGTCGTGCCATTCGCGATATTGACATATTGACTTTGACCTCATCAGGTTTACCTTTGTAGCTTGTTAGCGAGGACTCAATAGGACTTCTATTTAAATCTCATTTTAATACGTCATGGTATATACAAGTAGATAGCCTTGAGCCTTAATTTTACCATTTATTTGAGAATTTTCAAGATATGATTTTGATTGAAAGACCATTTAGATATAAGTACTTGATTTTTCCTATCCTTTTTCTTCCAAGACTTTTTGATTATAATCTCGCAGTTTTAAGGTCAACCGTCGACCACGTAAATTGATGCCAGAATAACTACTATCTGTGCCAGTATATCTAATTTGAACACCACATCAAAGTGTTCTCGATGATCAGATGGCAATTGGTTTAGGACTAACTAATTAAACGTTTTCTGAAACACTGCAACATCCTGTAGAAACGTGTCCCTTGTCAGACAATAAGGTGATTCAAGATCGTAAAATCAAACAGTTTTGCAAAATCAACTTCACAATGTAGATCACATTCAAACAAACACTTAAATCGCTAGACTGTGGATGTAGAGCATCACACAGTGTAAGCACTTGTAGCATCCATTTCATTCAAGTGTATTTGTTTGAAATGGTTCCATTCCATATTGGAATGGTTGCAATGGTTCCATATTGAGGATTTAACATCAAAATCATCATTTTTTTACACTTTCCTTGCCAAAAAAAAAAGTTGGGTAAAAGAAATTCTAGCAATTTTTGGAAGAATGATTAACTGATTATCCTAGCGTGAGATTATAAATTCTGTTACATATAATAATAAGTATGAATAGAACAGAAGTGTGTTTCAGAACCAGAGCACAACTTTCAATTATAGCGTGCGGAATGCACATAGATATGCCGTGGATATTCTCGCTATCGATCTTATTGTAAAGGCTTACAAAACAAAGGTATAATGCAAAGGTTGTTATAAAATAAAACACAAGCAAAATAAAATACTGTACAGTTACAACAAAACAACAGAACGTCAACTTATCCTATATTCATAGCAAGAAAGTCGTAGTCTGTATCATTCGACATAATAAACACAACACGACCCTCAGCCATGAAGAATACGACTATAAGACATGCAATCATGTAATGCAAGTGACTAAAGAAATGGACTCATCAAAAATCTTTAACATATAACGGCTTAGTGAAGAGTGGCAAACTCTAGAATAGGGGAGAAGAACCTCTCTGGGTCATCTGACCTGCTGAGCCATCGAAGTTATACATGGTGAAGAAAATGCCTCATAAATTAGTAAGTAGCCAGTTGTAACTATCATTAAGGATTTTCAACTAGCTTCCTTATTTTATCTTCCAAGGATCCTACTAATTAAAGAGTTATTTAAAAGTTACTAATGCAAGATTCAATTTCAAGATTGAACTAATAAAAAAGAAAATTTACAGGAAAAGATGTAACGCGTTTGCCGTCTCGCCTTGTACACTTTTAACCCGAACGTCCACCATGATCAAGCAAGCAGAAACTGCAGCAATGCGAGATATATTTGGTGGAGTCGAGCATGCCTCTAAGAGCACCTATTCGAATCGCACTGGTTTCAAAGCACCTAAGGTTGGAACTCTTAGGTGCTATTAGCACAGCGGTAGCTGAATGCTGTGCCCACCTTCTGCTAATTTGTTCCTTTTCTCTACCCAAAGAAGAAGGAAGAGATTGTTAAGCAATAAGTCCGCCTTTGCTCCATTGAATTAAGATGTATTGTTATGCTTTATTTCTGTTTATCACACTTATATAAAGAAACTAAAAGCTATATATACTACAGGAAGTGTTTGTAAGATTGCGAGTTTGTTCGTAATGGGTAATCTTCGGAACTACTGAACCGATTTCAAAAATTATTTCGCCAATAGAAAGCTACATTATCTGAGTGACATAGGCTACAATAAGGGACCGGAGGTATGACAATTGTTAAAAATTTGCGATATTATGATGGAGGCGACCAAGACTGTTTCACGAGTTTCTTTCGGCATTTCATCTCATCATTTCTTCTCTCTGAGTGGTCGTCCGAAATGGTAGTAGTTTGTAGCTTTGAGACATAACACACTAAGATTTTATAATTAGTTTTCGACGTGAAAAAGAGCCTTCTTTGAAGGCCAATTTTCAATAAAGAATTTCTGATGACTTTTCAGCAGGAGTTTATTGTCATGAGTCATTTTATTAGAGATCAAAGTTGTTATATTTTGTTATATTTGGTTGGTTCGCTGTGGAAGTCCGGCTTTACAGACATAAAGACATAGCTGGCGAGACCGTATCTTGGTAAACTGGTTTGGCATCGTCACAAGCCCACGCGCGCTCTGGTTTGCATACAAACGTCCAGTCTACATTGTGTTAATCTAATCAGAGAATTGTGCAAGTCTTATCAGCTGCACTGACTGCGTTTCCTATGCATGGTATATTTTAAAAATAACTCAAGCACATATTGAAATGAAATGGAATTAAGTATTCCAATTAGTTAGTAACCAGTGATGAAGAGTATTGGTTTGCTATGGCAGATGAAGCGATTGTCCTCCTTACCTCTACCTAGTATCTGTGTTAGAACTGTAGTTATGAATTTAGCATGCATCATAAATTTTAAAAAATATAAGGATATGAGATCGTACGGATTGGATTAGTTACTTTGTGTATCTGGAAATGTGATCTTGTGTGCTGATAAAGAATTCTTGTCTTGTCTTATCCAGGCAAAATAGGTAATACGGATGTTATATTTTTGCAATAGTCGCATATGAATGGTTTTTGCTATCTGCTACAAGAAATGAAAGACAAGAGTGTTCAAAACTGTCTTGAAAATCAAAATCACTCTTGGCTTTGATTTTCCGTAGTTGGCTAGAAGATGATGTCACTTTTTCTTTATAAGCAGCTCTCCAAAGCACAAAAAATGAAAGATAAATTTTGTTATCTCTGTAGACATAATTGATCAGAGAAAGTCTCTTGAGAATTAGATCTGATAGATTACGAGGAGTGGCGTTCAGCTTCAGGCTTTGTCGGACGGCTTATTGATTCTAAAGAAACTCGCCTTTATAGAAAAATGTTCTGAATACATAAAATAACTAGCTCTTGCCCGCAGCTCCGCTCGCATGGATGCCGATTTTCACCTCTTTCTTACTTTCTCAGTGCTCACTTGCTGTATAAAAATCCTGTCTGCAAGATGACAAAAGGACGCTGACTGAAAATTGAAGTTTAAACTATACTATAACTACTTATAGAGAAAGGGAGAATTATGAAAGAAATTTTGAAATTTCTACTATAATACCACCCCTAACTTGATAGGGGTAAGAAACGGCATTCACGGGTTGAAGCCGCTGGCGAAAGCTTGTTATAAATGGATTCTAAAAGCGATTAACGTGACGATTAAAAGCAATTATACAGCATATGTTGGACCCCCAATAGGATAACGACAACGGTGTCACTCAATCAAATGATTAATTACTTAGGCCTATGCTGCGTGATAAGAATTATATAACAACCAATTAAAATTACGATCCGCGTGCAAAAGTAAAAATTTCGCGCGCAACATCTTATTAGAATGTTGTAACTGTCGCAGGGGACATTTGCATGCATCCGCGCACTCCCTAGAAAGTGTTGGGATATTGTAAGTGTACTAAGTGTACGTGTATTTGAACAACTTGAGACGTGACCAGACGATACTGTCACCAGACTTGGAATATGGAACGTGCGAATGGTTCATAGTCTGTGTTATTTATAAGTATTAGCATTTTAGGAAAGTGTTGGCTGTCGCTAACGAAATTATGTAATTAAAACCTAAAAGATACGCTGCGGATGCGCTTCGAGGAATACCTCAACTGGGTCAATTGACGTGACGGGTCCAGTTTCTTCTGACGGTTGAGCTTAAGACTCGATTTAAAGTGGGACCTGGAAGCAGGTAATCGCTGTCTGAGTGATCCTGTGCTGGCTTTATGCGACGAGAGGGGCGCACCAGTTGTGGTTTTAGTGGGTTCGAGCCCCACTTGCATCTCTCACGTCGTCCCCGGAGGGATTAGCATATTGAGCATGGGTCGGCCTTTTCCAAATGTAAAAAAAAAGCGATTTGCGTTTCAGCTACTTTGTGTCGGAGTGACATTATTGAAACCTGAAGCTCTATCTGGCTATATACAATACGAGTAGTAATACATCTAGGAGTAACCGCATTTATAAATATATTTAATGGCGGTTGCTTGAATAAAAAATCCAAAAAATTTAAATATGTTGACGCAAGTGAGGATTGATGACTGTTCATTCCAAACAATTTGAATACGTTGACGCAAGTTGAGGATATATGACTCTTCGTAGTAGAATATTTCTTGTGGTGGAAATTACGTGGAGATGACAACAACAACCTGTATATTTACCTAAATTGCTGACTGAACTGACTTATAACCTTATACTTTTAGCACCTTTTAGAGTGCATCTCCACACTCTCCACAGACGCGGAATGGAGCGGATAGTAGCTTAATTGACCACAATCTCCGTTCGGAGATTCGGGCGTTGTGATTGGTCAATTAAGCTCTGCTCCGCTCCGAGTCAGTGGAGATGCACCCTTCATCCTTAACATTCTCATCTCCGCCAAAACCGTTGCTACTTACAATTTATTTACAACTAGAAGCAAGAGCAAGAGGCGCCCAGAAAGTTTCTCCTCAGCCAATGACACGCATCCGATTGCAATAACAAAGTTCTCGCGTAACGGAAACTACGGAAACTGACAATAGATTGTGGAAAACATCCATTTATAAAATAAAACTGTAACTGATCTGTACATACGACATATTAAAGAAAAAATGTACGAGTAGTATTTTTAGAATGCTTTACACAAAAACTACAAAATCAAACTTGATTTGATATGGTTTTACAGTTGCTGATGGTCCAACTTAAAGACTAGCGCAGATTTCATCCTGATACACCGCTTAGGACCTGAGATATTAACAATATAGTAAATTCCGTGGACGAAAGCTAGTTATATCAAGGATCTAGATCATTGATAAGTATAGTGTCGGGTGTGACTGACCTCCTCGTCCTCGTTGATAAACTCGACTGCGGCCTGCTGTCGGACCTGCGCTTGCTCCACCGCGCTCAGCTTCACCTGCCGGCTGTCTTGGCCCTGCTCGAGAACTGTAACAATGATGGATACTATTTATTTATTTATATCATAATTTTACCAAGACATATTGAGGACTGTATCCTCGAGGGAAGTAATAGAGATTGCGCGCAGCCGGGTTCCTATTAATTTACCAGCACCGCTCTATTGGCTACTTTTGTATGATCCGGCACTATTAGAATCGCAGCTATTCAAATTCCTGTCAGATACATCCACCACTTTTCACAAAATCACTCGCACAAATTGCAGGATAGATCTTATACTATACACGTCAACAATAGCCAGAGAGGCAAGGCACGCGAGGAAGCCTTATTATATCAATCGTGTGCCTTGAACTTGACACACTCAATCGCGGCCTGATTCTCGTCAAAGTCGCTACTATATCGTGGCGACTTTGATTTGAATACGAAAGGCCGTCTCGCTGCCGATTGAAATTGGGCGATGACGATGCTATTATGTCTTCGGTTTTCCACTAATCATACTTGCGCCAACATTCCACAGTGTTTTTTTTAACCAAGTAGACCAAAGGTTGCGTTATGTATGATAAAACGGGAGGAAACATAACTAAATAAATAATATGAACAAATTCACACACCACACCTTGAGCTGGCCCTATAAAGTGAGTTGCATAACAAGGTAAATATTTATTTCTATTTTATCCAACCAATCAACTTTCTACAATTACTCGTCCCCTAAAATTCAAGCCATGTCTATACCGAAAGCACAGAATAAATGTAGTCTCTCTTTACTCTGCCAAAAGCGTCAGAATAAGGCAAGAAGCGACAATCAGTTTATCACAGGACCTTAATTAAACAACAGCGAAGGCAATTTAGGCCGGCTAATTGCCAGTCGTTTGTCATAAGAATTGCCCTGTTATAGTTTTCAGAAAGACCGTGGTATCTTGAAAATAGCAGCTTTTAAACTTGACGGATTTTAATTTATTTTTTATACTATCTAAGAAGACTTTTCTTCTTATAAATTGGACTATCTCGCACAAAAGCTAAAACAATTTACCCGAATTCTGGTGCTTACGTTCCCTTAAAGTTTAGGTTTTATATATTTAATAGATTGAGATATACTCGTCCACAAACCAAACATGCGAAAATCTACGTTATCTTATAATAAACATTTACAACAAATATTACTTCACCTTATGTTTGTTGTTAATTATGTTGCTCTCTTAAATGAGTCACGGCTGCATACTGCAGGCAACGTGACTGTATAACATTATCCAACAAGCAATATACATGTACACTAGCTTTTGCGTGCGACTTCGCACACGTGAGTTTCCCACGGGAACAGTGCTTTTTCCGAAGCGGTGGTGGCCAAGTAGTAATGACACCCGCCCGAGGTCGGGTAGGACTCGGGTTTAAATCCTACCTGTGTCGCATGAGTTTGTAGACCAATCTGACTCACGTATGGTAGTTTTCTCATAGACCACCACCTGCTTCCGGTGAAGGAAAACATCGTGAGGAAACCTGCACATTGGCTGACTTACTACTTGTAGTTTACTGTGTGTATACGGCTACTGCCACTAAATGGCGGTAGTCGTAAAAGTCATGTCGGATGCCCTGACACCAGTGTTGGTAATAACACACTCGATAAGAAGAAGAAGTGTTTTTTCCCGGGATGAAAGGTACCCTATGTCCTTCTCATGATAGGAAATAATTTAAAAAAAAGTCATTGTAAAACGTCAAAAAAGACAGGATTTTGACAGGAGACGAGATGTTATGGGGAACACCGGATCTGACTGAGCGCGTCTTAAGATTTTATCTAATTTTAAATAGCTTGTATTGGCGATTTTGTAAAAGAAAGTGTGTACTATGTAGGGGAAATTTCAGGAAGATTATTTCAGTAGATAAAGCGTGGATTGTCATAAAATATTGATTGAGTGCTTTGTAGGTAGTATTTCAGTCGATATTGCGTCAAAAGCACACGTGTCGAACTGTCGACAGTAAAAATAACTTACTCATTAGTACCAGTGGGTTTTCTCAAGAATATAAACGAAAACAAGCTTTGGAGCGTGAATATTAAGCAGACACAGTCAACAGCACATCGATTATCGATCTACCTAAATTCGAAATTAGTCCCTATTACCGAGGCATAGAGGAGTTCACTTTCAGGGCAACTTGACATGATGTTGGCTGTACTACGTGATGAGATTCAAAACAAAAGAGACTAGTCTTAGTATAAACAAACATGGTTTATTCAGAAGGTAAACTTGATTAAAAATGAACACGTTGCTGTTGATATATAACTAATATTGCTGAATTAAAGTCATTATTGCGACTTCAACAAAATCAAAAATTCTTTATTGAAACTTGGCCTTCTAAGCGCTTTTTAAGTCGAAAACTAATTATATAATCATAGTGTATTATATGTCTCAAAGTTACAAACTACAAGCATTTCGGAACGACCACTGCTGAGAAGAAATGCCGAAAGAAACTCATGAAACAGTCTTGGTCGCCTAACATGCCAGAGAGGCTATTTTTTAACATGCAATGAATGCACGAATAAAACGTCTTCCGAATTCTATCAACAGATTGTATAGTAACAACACTTACATACATACAATTTACACACGTACACACAACACATTCATAAAGCTCAATAGACTAAAAGAGTATGAATATTCTTCAAGGGCTTTTTCGGAATATTTTTCTTGTCAAAGGAAAATAAGACGCTAAAATAGACAACACAAACAAATTTTCTACTTAATCTCGTTTTATTGAACATAAATCTTGTTATTTTTGCCGCCAAATCCTTTCGTAATGCAAGTAAAACAAAACAACATAACAATGCTGACTTGGCTAAAGAAATGCAAATGTTCTTACTTTTTTGATGCGACTAATGAAGGACTTACAAAAATATCCAATAAAGAAAAAAGAGATAAATTCATTCATAAACAATGAATTCATATAAAACTTAAATATCCTACGCCTAAACGGTAGTGTATGTTGCACCTAGTAACTTATCCTAACTAATATTATAAATGCGAAAGTGAGTTTGTTTATTTGTTTGTTACCTCTTTACGCTTTATCTACTGAACCAAACTTCCTGAAATTTTGCATACACATCGCTGGAAGTGCGGAGAAGGACATAGGGTACCTTTCATTCTGGGAAAAAGCACTGTTCCCGTGAGAATTTCACGCGGGCGAAACCGCGGGCGAAAGCTAGTAAGTTTATAACAACACTGTATCATCAAATTCTAAGAAATAAATGACTTATCTGTGACACTAATATAGTTACAAGGGTTATCTAGCCTTGTATTTGCAGTTGCAGGTATTAAACATGACAAATACTGATAGCCTTTTGAATGAAACCATAACATAACGGGGATTTCACTAGAATCTCCGGTTGACAATGTATGAATCACTCATACATAAGTATATGTACCTATAGGAAAAACACTATCTGTCGGTATGTTACGCCCAAATTATTTGGCAAGGGTCCAAAGCAAGGACATGGCATTTATTCCGAAAATGTCACGCATGAGAAACAAAACGCAGCGACAAATATTTATCGCATATACAATACATATGTAAAAAATTATTAAATTTAATATTTTACTATCGATTACCGGGATATTATCCAATGTGGCTGCATGATGCTGACCAGGCGTCTGATCAAATGACAAATCTACAAACATGCATTCACCAGGTCTAATAAGCACTGCGGGCTATCCCTTCTTGGTTGATATTTCCCTCGCACCAAGCGATTTTCGTCAACAATCTCGCACAGCGAAGGAATGGAACTCCCTGCCTGCGTCTATGTTTCCGAGTTCATACAACTTGACTCTCTTCAAAAAACCAGATTGAATAGGCTGCTTCCGGGTAAGCTGCACTGTAGCCCTTATCTCTGTCCTCGGGCAAGACTGTAGTCAACCCATCAGCCAACATTAGGCAACCCAAGAGCAAACCCATCTTTTATTTTTTTTAAATGTCTGAACTCTTTGGCAAAAGACAAAACTAATTTTCGATCTTGGTACACTACACGGGCATTGTAACCTGTATTAGAAATAGAATTCGTTTGTGTTCCGAAATTCCTGCGGAAACGGAGCCCCGGGGTATTATCAAATGTGACAGATTAGTTTCTTGGCATAGGAAAACCCAAACGGACGGCAAGTTGACCGAAATTTGGGTTATTCCCAAAATGAATATTGAACATTTTATGAGCCGATTCATTGTGGCAACGGATAAAATTGACCTTTACAAACATCTACCATAGAAATCCCTTCACCTGTTTGCTGATTCCAGGGTCCAGTGAGTGGTTGATCAAGATAAACAAACAAAAAGTAAATATACGGAAAGAAAATGCTATCGCTATTTTGGTAGTGCTTTCAGATTTAAGTCAGATAAACCAACCCGCGAATATAATGACAAGCACGTTCCATTGTGCTCTGCTCAGGGTTGCTGACTGCAATTTCAGCAAAAAAATACAAGTACATTTGCGAAGGTCGTAAGACTTTTTCAGCAAATACAAAATCTCTCATTTAGATAAGCAGCTTTGATTTTTATCATAGAAAAGGTCTGCGATCTTGGACGAATACTTTGTGAATTTTTTTTACAATTATACAAAAATATAGGTATAATTTTCCATTTTGTATGGATGGAGGAGCATGTAAAGCAGAGGTTCCCAAAGTGGGCGATAACGCCCCCTTGTGGGCGCTGCAGGTCTCAAGGGGGGCGGTAAGAGACCCAGAAAGAAAATGTTTTTTTTTTTTGCTAGGAGCTTTATTTAGCTAGGAGGTCTCTTAAACAACGACTGCAAGAGCTCTCGACTCTCAACAACAACTTGTGAACATCAACTAATATGAATTAAAAGATTGCTCAAACTCGGTTCTATATTTCTCTCCGCGTAGTTCATATATCTGTCCTATTTTATTGATCATAGAAAAATGAAAATATAAATTTTTAGATACTGTGTTTTAATACTATAAAGTTGCGTTTCAATAATCATTCTTATTGGCAGGTGGAGCCCGTAAGAGTTAACTTGAGACCTAAGCGCCGTTGTATGTTACCTACTGCGCTCAGGTTTCAAGTTGCGGGTTATAGTAAAAGTTTCGTTTTGAATTCTCCGTTAATATACATATATAGGTCACAATAATTAATTAATTTAATTTGAAGTTATAGTGGTTTTTAAAAAGGTGAAAAAATGGGGGCGCTAAAAAAATATTTATTCTCAAAGTGGGCAGTAGACAAAATAAGTTTGGGAACCACTGATGTAAAGAATCAGTTGTGTAGATTTTATAAACTTTGGTATTGCATAATTTATACATAAACTATATGACTGTAGTCCCAAAAACTTTGTATACCTATTACTATCTGCCGTGTGAACGGCCAATTGCAGTGATATTGAATTCCATTCGAATAGCGGATCCGATGAACAGGTCCAATCGATTCGGAACACCTGACGCACATTGGGTCGAAACCGTGATTTGAGGGACTTAGGGTCAAAGTTTGCGTTACCAGTTTTTTCTTTATGCCAATGATTAGAGGACATTAACCCAAATAATAGTTGTCATGTACGTTTTTTTCAAAAGGTTATAGTTTGGACAGAAAAAAATATCATATTTTTTTTGTATGAAACGTATCAAACAATATAACATTGTAGCTAAGCCCTGTTTGATCCCGCCTTCAAACCTTTTTTTTCTTAATCCCTATCTAGTCTATTATCGTTACACATAATAAACATGCACAATTAGTTGCAATTCTTCGAGATTTTTTTATTCCAAAATTTTAATATTCTCATTTTATTAAAAGATAAAAATTATACCTAATTATTAATTGTATACCCACTATTTACTAAGAATTTATAATAAAAGCAATGTACCTACTTATTATAACGTAATTGTTATGTACCTAGTATAATTTAACTAAACAATCCTAATCACCTATTATATTCTTTAATGATCTCTTTAATTGACTATTATTTATTTAACAATAAATACCTAGTACTTATCGCAATTTTTCCAGTAATCACATATTTAGCATATTGTATTGAGGGAAATTTTAATGCCAAATCTTTACTTAATGAGGGTAGTTCAGTTATAAAATGACAGTATTTTATAAAAAGTAACTATTATTCAATCGGTACTAGTGACATCTCGATATTTAATATTCTCGTTCATTTTCATTCTACAAATTTGTTTTTCTATTACAATGGAGAGTATAGTCAATAATTTGGACCTATTTATGATCTTAAGAAACCAAGTTGGTTCATTGTCAGACAGTCAAAAACTTTATCAATTCCTGGAAAATAAAGTGCAAGTGACAGTGGAAAACGAAGAATCGCTTCGAAAATTTTCTACAAGATTTTGTTCTAACGTGAGTGCTAGATGGCAAAAATGTAGTCGCGCATTCCCACAATTTTTAAGAAGAAATGGGGATTGGTTAGAAACTTCGATAAACTGGCCAGAAGGAATCATTCCTGTAGTTATAAACAACGAATGTGAAGATCCTGAGATTTCTAATTCGGAGAACATCGAGAACTAGGTTCCAAACAAAAACGAAGACGAGTTGATATCTTAAGTAAGTCACTTTCATTATCCCCGGACGAAGTGATCAGTGTTACAATAAATCAATTGAAAAGTGCTGGGAATGAAGAGGTTGCAAAAATAATGAACCACTTACTAAATCACCCAGAAGACCTAGATAAAGTCAAAGAGTGCCTGAATGATAGTAAAAAAAACTATCATGTATTCACCCGATAAAGCATTGGCATTATTTATTGCCCTAAAACTATCCAAGTGGCAATACATCAATCTTAGAGAGGCGAGCGAAACTAGCTCTGAGCTGTATCCATCCTATTACAAGATTAAGCAAGCCAAATTACAGTGTTATCCAAACAAAGAAGACATGACAATTACTGATGAAGGAGCATCCATTAAACTTCAAGCCCTCCTGAACTTGACAGTATCAAGACTTCTGGATGTACTTGATTTTGCCTTGGACTCTACTGCGGAATTACAACTCATTAGTAAATGGGGTTTCGATGGAGCTTCCGGTCAAAGTAACTACAAACAAAAGTCTGATGAAGAATTTGATGACTCTAGTATTTTTATGGCTAGTCTAGTTCCAATAAGGCTGCAGAAATCTGATGGAACTATTGTTTGGGAAAACGACCGACCATCCTCAACCATCTATTGTCGTCCTATTTCTTTTAAATTTACAAAAGAAACAAAAGCAACAATGGAAGCTATAAGAACTAGTATAAGAGGTGAAATAGAAACACTTGAGCCATCAAAATTCAAAAAGGTTGAAGTAAAACATCAGTTATTAATGACAATTATTGATGGGAAAATAACCTCTTATATATCAGAAACATCGCCATCAGTCTGTGATATCTGCAAGGCTAAGCCATCAGAGATGAATAACCTAGAGTTAATTGATAAAAAAAGTAATAATGAAGAAATGTACCAGTACGGAATCTCATCTCTACATGCATGGATCAGATGTATGGAGTGTTTACTTCATATTGGTAAATATAACTTTATTTTAAATTAATTTTCGTTGAATATGTACATGTATTTTTATTTTTTTTCAATTTGCATTAACCTTTTACTTTTCTTACAGCTTACCCCTTGGATTTCAAAAAATGGAGTGCTAGGGATGAAGATAAGAAAAAAATTAATTCAAGAAAGTCCGCAATACAGCAATCATTCAAAAAGGAGTGCGGCTTGCTAGTTGATGTGGTTAAACAGGGAGCAGGCACTACAAATGATGGTAACACAGCCAGAAGATTTTTAGAGATGCAGATGCTACAGCTCGTATCACTGGTATCGATAAAGATTTCATAGAAAGGCTCCACGTAATACTTCAGACTATAGCGTCTGGAGAGCGTGTAGATCTATCTAAATTTTCTTTCTTTTGCAAAGATACTGCGGAGTTGTATGTTAAATTGTATCCCTGGTATTACATGCCTTCCAGTGTTCACAAGTTATTGATGTATGGGGCGGACATCATTAAGTATTTCGGTCTCATACCTATTGCTAAACTGTCAGAAGAAGCAGCAGAAGCTCGGAACAAAGACTTTCGCAAATTTAGAGAACATCATGCCAGAAAGTTAAGTAGGTCGGCGACAAATGAAGATATTTTATATAATTCTCTTTTGTCGTCTGATCCGAAGATTTCAGCGCTAAGACCTCGTATGAGAATTCAAACGCCAATGGTTCTATCGCCAAGAGCCAAAGAGCTTCTGCTACCTTTTCCAACAGAGTCAGAAATAGAATTTATAGATGTAGATACATTGCAATTGCAACATATTGATAGCGATAGTGAGTAAGTTTAGACAGTAGTTTTTGATATTATATTTACAGATTAAATATTAATTTTAATTACGTTATTGTTTATAATTTTTTGTTAAGTCATATTGTATATTATATTTGTTGTCAAAAAAGGTAAAAAAGTTAGTAGTGAGATCTGCCAATACCTACTAACTTTATATCCTATTTCTGCATTGGGTGAAGTAATTATTGCCTAATTATTATATGTAATATCATCACTGTTATTTAATTGTTCGCTGTTTGTAATTTTTGTAGTTGTATGGGGTTTTACAAGTGTATTTATAAATCTTCATTATGTTTTTTTATGTATCAGCATAGTTGAAGTATATTCTATTTTAGTTTTTTATAAAGTAGTTGCAAACAGGATATATACATACAAAATAAATATTTTAGAAATAATTTAGATTTTTATTTTTTTAAATCTCTTAACCTCGAAGAATAGCAACTAATTGTGCATGTTTATTATGTGTAACGATAATAGACTAGACAGGGATTAAGAAAAAAAGGTTTGAAGGCGGGATCAAACAGGGCTTAGCTACAATGTTATATTGTTTGATACGTTTCATACAAAAAAAAATATGATATTTTTTTCTGTCCAAACTATAACCTTTTGAAAAAAACGTACATGACAACTATTATTTGGGTTAATGTCCTCTACTCATTGGCATAAAGAAAAAACTGGTAACGCAAACTTTGACCCTAAGTCCCTCAAATCACGGTTTCGACCCAATGTGTGACGGGGCGCGGACACGGCGATAAATTGGAAACTGTGTTTGCACATACACATGCCGATGTCATAATAAATTCACTTCTACACATGTATGCTTTAACACTGTCATTCCCAAAGACCTTCCAAAGTGATCGAGATGGGGTCCACCCCAGGTTCCAACCTCTAGGCTTAACGGAAGACTCAGCGGGGGTCAAAGTTAGCGGGGAAAAAATTGGACGTATTTTTTTGACAACCAATAAAAGTTAACGTGATGGCCCAAACAAGGGATTCAACGAAGCCAGTAAAACTCCTAAAGAAAATTAATCAGTTCCATACCACACTGGTTCCTTAAGCCTGCATCACACGTTTTTAGCCAAAACAGGCGTTACAGAATGACCCTGGTGCCAAAACTAGATCATTATTGATAACTAGCTGTCGCCCGCGGCTTCGCCCGCGTGAGTTTCGCTTAGATGATTTTTGTGTTCCAAACTATTTCAGATGTTTCGGATTTTCGTTTTTTATACGTCTACAGAAAATGTTCATCAGATTAATCAAGTTTTGCTAAGGCGCCATTTCCATATATGTTTTAGTGTAGCTGGTCTCTTGAAGCTTTTCATCAGATATTCCATATCTTCAATTTTTATACGTCAGCAGAAAATGCTCATCAGGTTGAAGGACTTTTACTAAGGCGCCATTTCCATATATGTTATAGTGTAGCTGGTCTCTTGCAGTTCTTCATCAGATGTTCCAGATCTTCAATTTTTATACGTCAGCAGAAAATGCTCATCAGGTTGAACGACTTTTGATAAGGCACCATTTCTATATTTCTTATAGTTTAGCTGTTCTGTTATGGTTCTTCATCAGGTGTTCCAGTTTTGAAAATCAATTATAGCCTATATGTTGCCCAGACTTTATAGCTATACAACAAAAAAAGTTTCATTCAAATCCGTCCAGTAGTTTTTACGTGAAACGCGTACATACATACAGACAGACAGACAGACAGACAGACAGACAGACAGACAGACAGACAGACAGACAGACAAGAAATTCCAAAAAAATTTTTTTGCGCTCTATTATTCTTTTTATGTGTCCTTCTATCCATTTTAGTCAAAAATACTAAATGTACAGACAAAATATTTTTACTGTTTTATTATATGTATAGATATAGATAAAAATAGTACTATAGGCTTCTCAAATAACTGCTACTACTTATACGAGACAGATAAAAATATTTTGCCTTTTATTTTTGCGTAAATACCTTCCAGAAAACACGAAAAATACGAAAAACAAGGTTCACGGCTTTAACGAAATCATTATGTAAAACACAAATTATAATTTCTACATAATGTTAAATCGCGAGTTTATTAAACTAGCTACAAGTTGCTCGTTTTAGATTTTTGAAAAATAACTCGAAAAAAATATTATATATCGTAACAATTCACTAAGAAATTCCCCATACATTGTTTGTATGGCAATGCCATCGCTCAATATATACGAGTTCCAAGCCCACGAAAAATCAGTCTGCCGGTAAGAGTCAAGGGGAATCCACGTCGCTCTGCTGCTCGGGAGGCATTTAATTTTCGCGTGTTCATGTATTCACAGACAGCAGAGAGTAATGTAGATCAGAGTTACATATTTATTACTTTTAATCTTTTTAAAATTTATATAGGTACCATTTTCATACTCATGAATGATGGCCGACAATTTTTGATGAAATAGAAATCGTAATAAATCGGAATCATAGAAATCGTAATAAATCGAAATCATAGAAATCGAAATCATAAAAATCAAAATAAATCTAAATCAAGATCCAAGATGGCGGACAATTTTTTTTTTTAATTTTGCGATATGTATATCGTTTCATAAGTTTTTCAGTGCGCTGATTACGAAAATAACATTTATTTTGAGATCCAAGATGGCGGACAACTTTTTTTTTCAATTTTACAATATGGGTATGTTTTTATAGGTTTTTCGGTGCGCTAATGACAAAAATAACATTTATTTTGAGATCCAAGATGGCGGGCAGTTTTTTTCAAGTTTACAATATGGGTATGGTTATATAGGTTTTTGGGGACGCTGATGACGAAAATAACATTTATTTTGAGATCCAAGATGGAGGACAGTTTTTTATTTTATTTTACAATATGGGTATCGTTTTCTAGGTTTTTGGGGACGCTGATGATGAAAATAACATTTATTTTGAGATCCAAGATGGCTGACAGTTTTTTTTATTATTTTACAATATGGGTATCGTTTAATAGGTTTTCGGGGACGCTGATCTTAAAATAAATGTTATTTTGGTCATCAGCGTCCCCAAAAACCCATAAAACGATACCCATATTGTAAAATAAAATAAAAAACTGTCCTCCATCTTGGATCTCAAAATAAATGTTATTTTCGTCATCAGCGTCCCCAAAAACCTATATAACCATACCCATATTGTAAAATTTAAAAAAGTTGTCCGCCATCTTGGATCTCAAAATAAATGTTATTTTCGTCATCAGCGTCCCCAAAAAACCTACAAAATGTTAACCATATTGCAAAATTAAAAAAAAAAATTGTCCGTCATCTTGGATCTCAAAATAAATGTTATTTTTGTCATCAGCGCACCGAAATACCTATATAACCATACCCATATTGTAAACTTGAAAAAAAAGTTGTCCGCCATCTTGGATCTCAAAATAAATGTTATTTTGTCATCAGCGCACCGAAAACCCTTATAACCATACCCATATTGTAAACGTGAAAAAAAGTTGTCCGCCATCTTGGATTCCAAAATAAATGTTATTTTCGTAATCAGCGCACTGAAACACTTATAAAACGATACCCATATTGAAAATTAAAAAAAAATTGTCCGCCATCTTGGATCCAAAAATACTATTTTTGTAAACCTCATCCCGAAAAATTGGCCTTCATGGGATGCCAGGCAGATGTTTAACATCTTAGCATCCTGGCACGACGGTCATGCTATTTTCTGTCGCGGCATTCGTGTCCATTTTACTGCCAAGTCGCGCCAAGTATGTTTTACATAAGAAAATGGTCGTAATTTTATTTTTAGTATTCATTACCGTAAAGCAAGAAAAAAAAATTATATAGGTACCAACAAATCCTTTGCCGGATCCCTGTCACTTATTACTTCGGGTTGGCGGCAATCTCACGTCGATGTGTGCGTGTGACTTGCACACAGCCAGCTGCGGTCTATCAAATACCTAAACTCGGTCGGGCGCGCGGACGTGATACACTCTTAATTCCTCGCCTCAAGTCCATTGTGGTGCGAAGAACAGCTCAGGTGAGTGGAAGATAGCTTAACGACGACGAAACGACTGGTATGTAGTACAGATTGGTTAAATCAATGTTTGTACTCGATTATTCTATATATAAACATGCAGTGGATAAATTAGACTGTAAAAGAAGAACCACTTGTAACTCTTAAATTATAGGATAGGGATACATTTTTCTACGTTAATATTCTACTACGTACTACGTACGTTTTCCGACTCGTTTCCCATCTGCGGTTGGTTTCAATCGGAAACAATGCATTATGAAGCCGGTTTCTTGCGCATTTCATTGTTTATCCACAGTCCACACAGACAAGGACGTATCGGTACTCGGTCGGCAGTCTAGACACACATGCGTGCAGAATCATAGCACACATGCGTGCGGAATAATAGCAGACATACTACAGGCAACCCAAAACATAAAAGTACTTCCTACTGATATTTTATATGAACTAGGTCAAACAGGTCGTCGTAATGGAGAATGGAGATATTACATTGATAGCCAAAAGGAAAATATTTTACAAGCAAATAGGTATAAGAGAAAAATCTGGTGCATTGCAAGAGACACTCAAATACTATAAAACCTAAAACAAAAAAGATAAGGTAAGGTTTTTAAGATTTAATAGAATAATCGTAAATTACTGATCAATAACGTATTTAAAAGGACAGACAAAGAAACGGAAATATCCTAAGGGAAAAAAATGAAAGAAAATGGTAGGTAATGAAGACCTAATGAAGACTTACAACCAATCAAATGATAATTAAATAAAAAAGGCTAATTGAATTGAGTCTCCCGATCCACGAGAATAAATAAACACAGTCACAAAACAGACATGACAGAAGATAGATCGGACACATAAAAACGATCTGTTGTCATCATACAGATTAACGGACACTCCAAAATCCATCCATCATCACAGATGTTAATACTTATACAAATATACATTGCGTATTACGCAGGGCTCTCGGAAAAGTTGTTTTTACCAACAACGGCACGAGCATACGCCAAAACACAATATAATTGCACATGGGTGAAATAAATATTCACTACAATACCATGAAACGACAATTAATTAATCCACAACATTAGAATATTTTAACCGAAGATATACGATTGAACCTCGCGACCGGAGGGGTCCAGATTTGCCACTGTAACTACCGTACGTATTAAATTCTACCATATTTCGAGGCATTATGCAAATAATGTCTGACACTAAAAAATAAAATCATAAAACACACAATCTATGTAACTGTGTAATGCATTAAATTTAAACATGCAGTGATAACAAATGAATGCAACGCTAAACACTCCTTGTAACAGGCCTAACCACTTAATTTTGCATGCAACAGTTACGTAAATATAATCAGAATATTGAAATAGTGAATGTACCGAAGATATCTAGACTGGTTTAACGTGTTCAGCCTTCTTTACCCTGAAGCAAAATGTCATTATTTTTAAAGATTACAATGATGCTACAGGAACAGACAATGATGCTATGAGGAACAGTGGCGTAGCGTGTTAACAGGGTAAAGGAATTTTTAGCCGCTCCCTTAATTAGGTACGTTCAATCTAGAATATAAACTTAGGATCTATATAACGATCCGGCAAAAATTATAAACAGGTCAGAAACGTAAAAGCTATAAAGAATATACTCTTAATAAGGCTGAATTGTTTGAATACGATAATCTCAGTACCGTACCGAGTTGAAAAATTCTTTCTGTAAATGATAGCCACATTCACGAGGAAGGCTAGACTACCCAGAATCCCGAAATTCCTACGGAAGCAAAGACGCGAAACAAAATATACTAGTCGTTCGCCGCGAACTTAGACCTCGCGATTATTATTTGAAAATATCTCAAAAACGGCTGAACCGATTTTGTTGCGCAACGAACTTAAAAATTCTATGGATAGTTGCTACACGTATTCTTAATATCATCGAAATTAATTCAACGGTTCAAGAGTTATCGCGGAACAAACATACATACATACTTACTTACATACATACATACATACATACAAACAATGTTGTTTTCGCCCCAACTTGAATTATAGCCCGACCTCGCTCGCTTCGCTCGCTCGGTCAATTACAAAGCCAAATCACGAACATCTTGCGCTATTAGCAAAAATGGTACGGAAGTTTACGCTACACAGTATATGACCTATGCTACGTTGGCGACTCTCTTTTGTTGCAAAACAGAGCAACATTCTCACACGTAGGACGATGAGTGATGTCATTATTAACTTTAATGATGAGTTGACGAGGTGAAGCAATACGGAAATCGCTGTGGATTGTCTTCTGAGATTCCGTTTAAAAGTAGGTCGTATTACTTGACTGACTTGGCTGTTTGTCACGTAATTTATTTGTATGTTATGCAGCAGTATTAAGGTTAAAATTGATTGAAGCAAGCAAGTCTGCTTATCATGCACTGGCTATGGCCTGAAGATTGGCCTATGGCGGCGTCATGAATGGAGCTATCGTGCACTGATTTTTTTATGTCTGATATGTGGTCAAACAAAAATATTAGTTGGTATGTATAGTATAGATTTCTTGATCACCAGAACAGTTAGCTACCCGTGCGAAGCCGGAGAGCGTCAAAAGTTCGTTAATAAACGACTAGATACAGGACTTTTTAGGGCAGGGGCATTTGAGGAAGGAACATTTTGGGTAAAGGGGCATTTTGAAAGCAGGGGTTATTTTGGGAAAGAGACATTATGGACCTCAACGAATTCTAGTATGAACTTTTTAGCATTTTAGCTTCGTAGTAAACAACAATTAAATTTATTGTTTTTGGTACTATGGAAAATCAGTGGAAGTGATTTATTAAAAGATATTAATTGGATAGTTTTAATCATCTGACTCTCTTCAAAACCAGAGTGAATAGGCTGCTTTTGCTCGTAACCTCGTACTTCATCGTAGACCTCATCTCTGTTCAAGATTGTGGTCAAGAGCAAACCCTACTATTTTTTTTTTAATCGAGTCATTTCAATGACCAAAAATGTTATTCTACTACGCATTATACATAACTTGTTTGTCAACCTGTATTATGTACAGAATTATAAAATGTTGCGTAAGTAACCATATATTTTAGCTGGCACATGCACCTGTACATATATAAACGTGCGACTACGACTATTATTATTAAAATAACGAACTATGAATGCAATTTATTTTAATTGTTTTATGTTTTAATGTGACTGATGTGTATAAAGGTGAAAATGCATAGAAAATGTACGCTATGAATATAAATATCATTGGCAATAGCTACGAAACGAAGGTTCATAAGGAATTCAAAGCCCTCGACCCACATACAACATATATATTTTAATCTTATTAGATTAATAACGAATTCAAGGGAACCACATATGTAAAATCCATTTATTAATAATTGTCCTATTATGTAAACAATCTTACCATGTCTTTTTATGATTTTACGACAATATAAATTGAAATAGACTTTTTAGGAAATTACTTTCGAGGTTAATTAATGTTTAACTTTAGAATGTTTAGGTTTGAACAAATGTTTAATTTATTTTCAACAAACTTCAACAAAAAGTACTGTGAAGATTGTTTACATAATAGGACAATTAAGAAAAAAATGGATTTTATATTTCACCAGCAGCGCCCTGGTTCATTAAGTTCCATTGAGATTTTTTTTTAATTACCCCTGTTGTCCCACTGGCGCCCACTGCTGGGCAAAGGCCTCCTTGATAAAAAGTACCCTAAGTATGTACCATTCCCATTATTTTTCTATCCGTGTACCAAATTTCATGGAAATCCGTCCAGTAAATGTTGTAATAAATGTAATTGACTACAGCAGCTGCAGTTACCTATATAACGTTAGAAAAAGTTAAATTCAATAACATTTGTCGTCTAACTTTACATAACAAAAGTTATAAATTGTTAGTGATGTTTGAATATTTGCAACATTTTTGAAAATATCTACAATATGGAAAATACCACAAATATTACATGGTAATTCCAAATTTTTATATTTACTTTTGCCTTTTGGCAATCGTATCTTATATACCTAGGGTCATAGTCCGTAATATTAATATTAAACATTTCCCTATTTAATGATTACCTATATCGGAATTTTAGTGCCTAAATAGTGTATAATATTTCGATAACCTAAACAGAATAATTGTTTTTCCTTCCATGATTGTATGTCGATTATTTTCCAAAATACAATGTTGCAACGTGGTGACAACTATCCACCTATTCTTGCACTAGAAAGAACGGAATGTTATTTTTTTCAAATAACAGATCAACAACTTCCCGATTCAGATTCTATTTTTCTTCCTAAAATTATAATACTCTTATTATATTTATTAGTACTAGCTTTTTCCCGCGTGAAGTTAGCTTAGATTTAAAAAAATATTTTTGCGTTCCAAGCTGCAGTCAAGCTGCAGTAACATAAACTGTTTTTGTATTTGTTTGGATGTGTGTATGTATGATCTGAGAAAGCCTGTTCGGCTCGTTTAATATATTGCTATCCAATCCATCCATACTGATATTATAATTGCGAAAGTCTGTCTGTTACGCTTTCACGGCTAAACCGCTAGATCAATTTTGACGAAATTTGGTATGGATATAGTTGAAGACCCGGGGTCAAACATAGACTACTTTTTTTTAAATCAACTGAATGAAATGTGGGGCTCAAAGTTTGTATGGACAATACAAGATAAACTTTTTGCCGCGGGCAGAGCTGCAGGGCAACAGCTAGTATATAATATCCTCGTTACTTTCCCGTAGTTTTCTAAAGAACCAACATCCATTCACAACATGCTCTCCTTTCTTATAAATAACGGAGTTTCAGGGACACGTGTAAAAGGATTTCGCTGGACCTTTTATTTGTATGTTACGGTAAAAGCTCCTGTTTATGTAAAGGAAGGTAATGGCATAGATTAATATTAACTACTCATGTGGTAATGGTCTCCGAAAACTTGAGAAGATCTGCCAACTCATAATGGGTTGGTCTATTATCATTTAGTTTTATCTCATTTACTTTGATATTTTTTTATCATTACTAAATTACTTTGGGGCTATCTCAATCTGTGTGATTTGTCCGTATTGTATTTATTTATCTTTGAAATCTAGACTCTCAGGTAAATCTTGGAATTCACCATACAGTAAGTACAATATACAATAAAGGCTAATGGGAAGTATGCTCTCTGGCAGGACCGCATAAAACTAAAAATAACTGGCAAACATTTTTTTACAGGTTTCGTAACTCAAAAGACAAAAGGAACCCTCATAGAATCGCTTTGTACGGAATCCTCGGTGTGTCCGTTTTTTTAGGACTTTGTTGCTTTATTATACTTTATTGTATCTATACTTTATTGTATAAATTACATCCATACTAATATTATAAATGCGAAAGTTTGGATGTGAGTTTGTGAATTTGTGAGTTTGTGAGGATGTTTGTTACTCAATCACGCAAAATCTACTGGACGGATTTCGATGAAATTTGGTACAGAGGTAGATAATGACCTGGAATAGCACATAGGCTACTTTTTATCCCGGGAAAAAGCACTGTTCCCGTGGGAAATTCACGCGGGCGAAGCCGCGGGCAAAAGCTAGTATTATATATGCCACAGACTATCACATGAATCATATCCCAGTTAACTAGTGCGATGTTTTGCATACATAACCACAGATTAATAAATAGTTACTTCGTAAACATAACTGCGTCAGTAGGCATATAAATCTTGAGAACCCAGGGCCACTTTACAGACAAAGGTGCTACGCGCATACTGATGCGCGTACGCAAGGATTCATAGTTTGCGGAGCCTAGGCTACACAAGTGGCAAAATATAATATTTTAATGTCGATCGAATGACGTTACTTAAAAATTCAGATCAGAAAAATGACACAGTTAGTAGCAGCACAGAGGTCTATGCCTGGTGACAAAAAATGAGCGATTTTCTGACAGCTAAATAAAGAAAAGTAAATCAGTATAAAAAAGTCTAAACGGGTGGCGTTTTATAAAAGTCGGGTCGTTGTACCTATATTATGCGTTTATTTTTGTCAACCAGAGGCATAAAAAATCATCTAACAATTTGACAGTTGCACAAATCACAATATTGACACTTTTTAGATGTTTTTTTTTATTAGGTTTTAATTCAAAAATATGTCAATCCCGTGCATATTTGTTTTTTTTATGGACTCGCCTTTTTACTAAGCGCCATCTATGAAGCAATCTGGAACATTTTTTTTTTTAATTTGGGTCTCGGAAAATCCTCAATTGCTTTAACAGTTACATTCTAACTAAAGGATTCTTCCCTTCCACTAGTAATAGAAGCAATTAACCTCGTGTGAACCAGGCTCATTAAATGTTACGACAAAGAAACAAAGAAAAATATCAAAACAGGAACAAGAAAAAAAATAACGTTAACTTCTTGGCCTTGAAAGCGGTTGATATAACATTTAAGTTTCACGTACGTATACAATTATTTCCATCGACCACATAAACTGCCAGTTCCGTTATATCTACTCTGTGGTTCCGTCTTCCGCGTAGACGTGACACGGGTCGTTCAAATGTTAAGATGCGTAGTCTGTGACATTTTGACTCTTCGCAGACTCTCTTTGTTTTAAAAAATTTGACGTACTTCATTGAATATTCATATGTCGTTAATATTCATTGGAAATATTCGTTTTTGTGTTAGTTTTCCTCTGGCTGTTTTCACGAGTGATGTGTCACGGGGTGCATCTATGCAAATTACGGTTAATGAGATTACGTCAACACGGTACAGTTAACTGTATGTCAAGTCACCCTGTATTAATCTCTATGCGGTGGTGAAAGTAGCTAGTTTGCTAATTTGGCATAATTTGGGTAGGTTGATGTTACTGTACTACCACAATTTACTTGCTGCGCCCCGGGGCTCCGCTCCTCCGGTGGGAATTTCGAGATAAAAAATATTCTATGTGCTATTCCTGGTATTTTTCTAACCGTGTACCAAATTTCGTCAAAACTTTGCTTTTATTTAGGTACTTAGGATTCTCTGACTGAGCTGAGCCTAGCCAGCCACACCACACCAGAGCGTTTTCGTCGGCTTAGCTTTCATAATTAAATTGTACAACTGTCTTACTTTACCGAATACCGAGATGCTTAGCGTACATACATTGGAAGGACGCTTCAGGGTAGAGAGAGATGAAGCAGGAGTGGTGTTGCCAAGTTAACATCTTGGATAGGTATACGACCAAAGAATATTTTATATCGACACTAGCTTTTGCCCGCGGCTTCGCCCGCGTGAATTTCCCACGGGAACAGTGCTTTTTCCCGGGATAAAAAGTAGCCTATGTGCTATTCCAGGTCATTATCTACCTCTGTACCAAATTTCATCGAAATCCGTCCAGTAGATTTTGCGTGATTGAGAACAAACATCCTCACAAACTCACAAACTCACAAATTCACAAACTCACAAACTCACATCCAAACTTTCGCATTTATAATATTAGTATGGATTCCCAAGGCAGCGGAGCATCGAGCTACAACTACTTTAAAATTCTATCCAAATGTCAATCGTCAAACACATAACAGGGTAATTTGCGTCTAAATGACGTGACCACCGTCGTCTACGCAAATATTTTGCGCAACTTTTAGTTCAAACGTTTAAAAAAATTAACATATTTCACAACCATACATTTGGCAACCCAAAACATTATATTAAAATTCACAGTGCATAAGTATTTTATAACAATGAATATTAAAATTAATTAGGTTAGAATTTTCATGGCTGCCTCGCTAGGCAAGGTCTGCTTAGCCTTGGAATTATCGATCACAAGAGCGCTGATTATCAGGTGAAATAACTATATTTTCTTTGTTGCTAAAGTGTGTCAAGACAATATGATACACAGCTGAAGACTTTTATTCATTTTTTTACGCGTAAACTCAATTTCAACTGAACCACCAGTCGACGTGCAAAGTTATTTTTGTTTAAGAGATACATAACAGATGTATAATTGTATTTTCATGTTTTTCTAAAATAAAATTATACTTTAGCTTCGCACGGGTGAAAATTACGGATGGATAAACCTACCTCAAGAAATTTCCTATCCAACAGTGAAAATGGCATCGAAGTCCGGAGCGTGAATAAGGAGGAGTCAAAAGCCTTAAAAGACACAGGGAATGAAGAGGCAGGGAGCGACATTATAAAAAAATATGTAAAGCAAATCTTCAGTTTTAAGTTTAGGGTGTAGAGATTACAATAGATAGTAAAAATTCTTTGTTATCATTAATACAAGGGCCACGGTCTATTGCTATTGCTACTTATCGGTTAATGTGAAGGTCATCTATCAAGGTACAATCCCGATCCTCGATAGATTTGCAAATGATAACCATTCATTTCATATCATTAAATTATCATAATCATACATAATTATCAGTGTATTCAAGGGGGACTTTATAGGAGTAATTTATAAGGCAAACAAAACAATTTGCTACCCGCGCAAAGCTTCTTCAAAGTCTTTTTAGGGCAAGGACATTTTGGGGAAGGGACATTTTGAAAGGGATATTATGGACCTCAACGACTGGAGCGCAGGTTTCCTCACGATGTTTTCCTTCAACGGAAGCCAGTGTTGGTGCAACTTAGAATTCAGTGCTTGTTCCAGGTTGTTTTGTTATCTGATCACTTTAGAATAAAGCCAGAGACATGTCTGTAAATGGGGAGATACTTCCAATGATTTTCTATAGATGCCAACAAAGTACGACTGTTGATCACAGAGTGAGGTAACGTAGGAGAAAACCGTGAGAACACAAGAGGTTTACTAATGAGCAAGCCACTTTACTTTTGCATACTACAAAGTTACTTGTAAGAATCTTAGCTGGCGGGTGTGGGGTATTGATTTAGCACCAACCGTGGTACTAATTCAGTGGTGTGGGGCCAATAGTTTTAGATGTAAAAGTGGAAATATAAAAGTGTAAGAATGTTTAATGTTTAACAATAAACAAGAATAGGTTGCAATCTGGGGGTCTAAAAAGGCCACTTTGATGAATCGGAATATGATCCATTTCTCATTTCCAACATATTAAAAAATGAACCTTATGTATGGTTGAGTAAGGTTGATTTTTAAATATTTAGGAAATGAGAAATGGTTCATATTCCGATTCCTCAAAATGGCCTTTTTAGTCCCCCAGTTCTTGTTTTAAACATAATAACATTTTTAAGTCACAGAATCAAAACTACAAAAATTTTAAAAAAAATCTTATGTAATTGATGAGGCCTGAAATAAATAAATTCTGAATGAAGCTTACAACTTACATCATGAGCTACTTTCTTGGGTTTGGGATAGGCACAGAGATAGGAAAATGTGGTATGAAATATGGTAACTCTTATAATCTGATGCCAACTACTATTATTCCGAGCTCTATGTTTTATTGACAACCACAGAAGCTGAAGATTGCCTGCATGACGTAACTCAGGAAAAACCATTGGAGATCAAGTAGCTACACATAACAGTGCCTTTGCAACTTCGTTTACGTAACGCAACGCAAGTGGGTCTGTGATGTAGGCCGTTGCCATTTGAATCAAACCTACTCCTATTATGTGCTATCAAAATATCACTAGAAGAACAGTTTAGTCTGATCTATGGAGAAACTTTCCTCGAATAGGTGTATATTTAAAAAAGATGTTTAATAAGTTACCTACATCTCAGCAAGCAAAAGATGAATAAACATATGACACAATAACACAAATTGGGGCAAAACTAAACCAAAATACCAGATCAGATCATTCTCAAATTAGTTTCCGGACGTTCCGGGGACTTTTATTACGGGGATAGAATCGAAACTGACCCAACCCAATAGTTTATTTCGAATTGACCCGAATAACACTGACTGTCGTTTCATTCCACGGATTCCACCCCGAACTACTGAACCAGATTTGTGAGATATCATCTGTCGGCCGAGAACCGAAATAGGATCTTATTTTAATATTTTAAATCTGACTAAATTTTTCGTTACTATATAGGACATATTACAAAAAGTATTCGTAAGAAAGCTGTGACGTCTTTTTAGTTATATGTAAATCAGTTTTAAAAACTAACCTAATATCAGAAGCTAATGTTTATAAATTACTGTCAGTTTTCTTTATTTTACTAATATCATAAACTAGCTGTTTCCCGTAGCTTCACCCGCGTAAATTATACACACAAACCTTCCTCATGGCCCACCCCGTCCGTTGGTGAAAACCGCACAAAAATCCTTCCAATGCAAGTTTGGATGTAAGTTTGTAAATCTACTGGGCGGATTTGATGAAATTTGGTATTGATTCATAATCATCCGGGGTGCCATCTTCAAAATGAAGTTTGGAGGCCAGCATGCCCGGTCATTAGCGGCCCGTTTTAGTTTAAATTTGGTATACGGGTACAAAAAATTTTATCCCGAAATTACCACTAGAGCGAAACCCTCGGAGCGTAACTAGTTATTGATATTTCCTATAGCAAATAGTGCGAAACCGGGTCGCAGTTGCAAGCGAATTTACTTGAAATCATGTTAAAAACGTAGAAATTAGCAATTATGCATCGATAAATCGTTAAAATGCAATAACGAAATAGTGAATTTACACAGGTATAACTCATGGTGAGGCGTACGAATTGTAACATTATAGTATAGAGATACAGGTAATTAATAGTATGTCAAATTGTCTAGTTACCTAGATGAATCTCCATAGCGACGAATTCCTAATGAATTTTAAATGAGTAGGTTTATTTGCCCTTTATCTCTCATGCAGCTGATATAGCGACGAATTCGCAATGAATTTTCGTAGATTCATGTGCCGTTTACTGTATGTAAATTGATAATAATAACAGCTTAAATTAGGCACATAATTGTTGTTATTAGGCAGAACGCAGCATGTGCCAAGGGACAACCGCCACCGTGAATGACAGTCTATATGCTGCGAGGCGATTTTATTACCACGTTATTTTGTGTCAGGTATTGTAACGGGTTGTTATTGAAGAATTCACAAAACATGATTGATTACATTAACTGGTTACACTTGTCTATGATAGCGTAAATAAATAACATCGTTAGCAACATTTTAGATTTATTGACATTTGGTAATTGGGCCGAATCGTACGGTCGACAGCACATCAAGTTAAACAAATTCATTGCGAATATTCGCTGTTATTACAGCTACATAGAGACATACAGACCATGCACTTGACTTTACCTTACGTAGTTTTCGTACTATTTTTATCGCTATTTGTCTATTTCGCTACGTATATCGTTGTTCTACATACATACATAGAATCACGTCTTTATCCCTTACGGGGTAGACAGAGTCAAGAGTCGTGAGGCTCGAAGGCCACGCTTAGCTGAATAGTGGGCTCTCTGATGGAATGGAGATTCAGGTATAGTGACAGGTTGCTAGCCCATCGCCTATGAGTGGAGGAATCCCCAGTTTAAAGCCATTTCCCTCGATTGGCTTTTACAATCTGTCAATCAATCGTTGTTCTAACTTCTCATATATTTTTCACCTACTACTAGTACTTTTTCTTTCGACATCAACTCTTGTTATTTGAATATTATCATTTACGCGATGGATTGGTGTTTGTGCAACGACAGTAATATCGTACACTGCCGAGCCTAATGTAGGGCCATCTGCAACCCATCACTCTACATCGATGTCGAAAATGGGACATTGATCGCATTACATTGTGTGGCAAAAGGTGCATCAAATCAATCTTTGTTTTCGAGTGTATTATAGATAACATTGGTGTCAGATTCTTTTTTAAGTCGCCTAACAGGATCAGCACCATTTAACTGCAGCCGTATTTTACACTGATGAATGAAGAGTCATCTATTGTGTACTTTTCCTCTCGATGTTTTCCTTTACCAAACGCAGGAAAAGGAAAACATCGCGAGGAAATTCGCTTTACCAGGGCAGATAAACCTGACCTCCTGAGGTAAGGGCTCAGTGTCGTGGTCGATGAAAATTAACGACTGGAGGTACAGTCAAGACCTCGAAGATCATATTTGCAGTCATTGCTTTAAAGATCATATTGCCTTGTAGATTCTGACTACACTTATGAATCTTATATTACAAGTTTAGCCGCGCTTTACATTCGAACCTGAACCTTTCGGATTCGGATGTAAATCGAACGCCTAGCCGACTAAGCCGTTCCATTCATAAATGCTCATAAATGCTCTGTGGCCGGTTCCGTCGGTAACGTCTCATAACCGTAATGTCTAGTAGGTTCAGTTGGTCTAATTCCCGGAATGTCTAATTTCCCTAACGTCTAATACCCGAAGGTACATAAACCGCTTCAATAAAATCAAGGAGATTGCGCAAATTCTGGCTAAAGGTGCATAAAATCAATGAGCAACCTCGCGCGTTCACATTTTGTTGTGAAACATTCAAATGGCTCTGTCGCTGATCGATTACGAGATTAGCAAATAAAGCATTGGACAAACGCAGGTGTATTAGTGACAAGTTTTGTACACTAAAAGCCCATTTAGACGTTGCAAGTTTCTTGCCTATTGCATACAATTAAATTGAAGCAAGTAAATACTTGCATGGTCTAAACAACAGTTGCTTCCAATTATTCATAGTCAATTGTTGCACTGCAATTATTGCTCTTGAATGTACAAGAAACTTGCACCGTCTAAATGGGCCTTTAGTTAGTCGGGAGAGTACTTATGTTCTGAATGTTTTATAATTGCGCAAAGGAAGGTGTTTTTCTGAAAATGAAAAGCTTCCTTGAATCGCCAAATTGTTTTTGTTTAGACTAATTAAATGGATTTGAGATACATTGCTGGGTTCGTTTGAGTTTTTTTACCATTTTAAACAAAGAAAGAAGAAGAAAGAGAAATAAAGAAGTAATTAATCCCTTGAAAATGTATGGGGATTTACCAGTGTAAATCTGTTTTTGAGTGTTTGCTTAAAAAATTGCGATTGTAAACAGGTAATATTAGATATCGTAAAATGGCGGAGTTCATGGTTCATGGACATTACGAAATGACATATAAAAAAACATGACAACTTATTTCTTATACGTTTGATAACTAGTTGGCCAAAGAATTTAAGATGCAATAATATCGACAGGCTTATGAAAATGATATTATTACCATCAGTGGCAAACAATCTGTTCTATTCAATTTATTAACACTTATAAAAAATCTTTTAGACCAGTTGGTATAAAAGATTAAAGAAACCAAGGAGTACCTTGGTTATTGCGCTATCTGGTATTCTTGAACATACCTGTAAAAAAAGAAAACAAAAATTAGGATTTTAAAAGTACATATAGCTACATCGAATATCTAGCAAGAGTTTTCGCCCGGTGAAAGGCCATCGCCCGACGATAGCCAGAACGTGATATTTTTCAGAATAGCTTAGGGTTGTCACTTTAATATCTTGTCAAAAAGGGACTTAAAACGATGGAATATAGGCAATAAAATGTTTTTTTGTACATAAGGCTGCGAGTTACAATTAATAAACAGATTATTTGGGATAGTAAAGATGAAAATATATTTAGGTAAGTATTTTTAGAATCTCATACATTAACAAAAAGTAAAATCCAACGAAAAACAAAGTCGCGGACAAAAGGCACTAAACAATATTTTTATGACAAAACACATTAAAGTGGGGTCTGGCGAATACGTCGACTGTAGTTAGAGTTAACAGCACACCGATTATCACGAGACCGCCTTTAAGCCGCAAGAGTCTGCAGCACGCGACTACACTGAGTTGTAGTGATAATGTGTGTGATATATCTGTCTCTTTTTAGCACAGCATTTAGTGCATATGAAGAAAGAGTACATCCAATATGTCAACAGTTCAACTTATAGCGGCGTTAATCAAAGTGCTGCAGGGTGCTGTCGAGTGTAGCTGGTCGCTGCGACCGGCGGCACCTTGCAGCACCTTGATAGACGCCGGCTTAGGGATGTATGCAAAAAAAACCCCCTCGCGGACCCGATCCGGAGGAAGAGGAGGGTGCGGCGGAGGCGCTATTTAGCGCGCCTCGAAGCACCCCCGTAAATGGTGGGAGAAATTAAGGTCCCACCCGGCGGCAGGGGCTTTCCAGGTGTCGGAGGGCCCCTGAAAATGGTGAGTCCGGTCTCTGGTGAGAGACCGGCCAGTCGCTGAGGCGCCTTGTGTTAGTCAGATCCGAGGCGCCTCCCTGCAAAGCGGCCGATGGCATCCGCAGGGGGTTTTAGTGGGTAGTCTGGGACTAGCGGCCCAGGAGTCCCACACTCAGTGCGCAAATAGCATTTCCCCCTGCGAATCAAAAAAAAAAAAAAAAAAGGGATGTATGCAAACACGAAAACAAAACATCGATATATCGATATTTTGTCTTTCTTGGCAAGTACTTACAAACTAGGGACAACCCGTCTGTCTGCTCGCGATAAACTCAAAAACTACTGAACAGATGTTTATGCGGTTTATACTAATGGACTGGGTGGGTCATGTCATAATAAAGGAAAGCTTTGATGTACAATTTTCTCGGGCAAAGCCGTGGGTATAAGCTAGTCGATATATAAATATGTAATTCTATTGCGTTGCATTAAAATGATTTTCTAAAAACCGCATCAAAATCGGTATAGCCAAACGCCAGATAATCACGGACAAACATACATACAAAAATCCAGGTCAAACTGAGAACCTCCTTTTTTTGAAGTCGGTTAAAAGTAGCATTTTTAATAATGTTTTTGGTTTTTTATAAGATGTTGTGTATACGTTTATCTTTGTATAGTAAAGTATTTAAAGTATATTTTATAGATTTTCTAAGGTTTCTAGATTGATGGAAATACACCCCTTGAAACTACCACAAAAACAAATTTTACCTACCAAAAAATAAAATAAAAGCTTCGATATAACTAATAATAAACATCGATGTTTTACTACACCCCTAAGTCTCGGTATAGTTAACGGAGGCCGCAGGTCGCAGCGGCTAACGCCGTCTGCTGCTAGCTTAAGGGGATGTAATCCATGATTACCTAATATTTTATTTCATCGTATTGTTTGGTTTATTATTTTATTTAGGTGAAGTTTATATCACTGATTACAAAATAACACATTAATTTGTTTTTAAAACTGGTATTGCCTTTTGCAACACACTAATCGTCATTATTATGGATTCTTAGCCATTACCATCTCTCTCTTTAGTCGTATTTCCTCATGACTGAGGGTTGTGGTCATTATATGGAATGAAACACACACAACGACTTTCTTTGCAATTTTAATGGAGTGGTTTGCCATTGCCTTCTCCATTTCACACACTAGCTGATTATCATCAACCAGAGTGCAGGTTTCCTCACGATGTTTTCCTTCACCGGAAGCAAGTGGTGGTCGATGAAAACTAACATGAGTCAGATTGGTATACAAAGCCATGTAGCCCGGGCAGTATTCGAACCTGGGATTTTGCATCCACAGGCGGGCGCCCCAACAGTCGGCCACCACCGTTTCAGCCATTACCATAAGTATTAAAAAATAGAATACTATTAGCCTGATGCGATTAGCACCAGTAATCATTGTTTAAATCAAATATCACCTAATTTCTTTCGATATTTTTAACTTTGCACGCATTCCAGATGATTTAAAAAAAGGCTTCAAAATAAATCAGAAATAATCCAAAACGCGGCCCCTTAAGTTTGCGACAGTCTGCGTTCCTTTGTAGAAAGCCGCTTCTCTCGTAATAACTTTTTTGTGAATTTATTTTTTGTGGAGTTGTTGTGACAATATGTCTATCTCTTTTTTAGCTCTTTTAAGACGAAAGAGTGCAACCAATTTGTTAACAGTTTGACCTAAAATCTGTCGAGAATCCCAGACGACGCAAAGCCACTCCCCACTCGCCGCTCTTTCCTCTCAACGTTACGCTGGTATCGACGTTACAAGAGACCATTCTCAACGGTTGTCATATAATTTTGTGTCCGATGTGACGTGTAGCCGTCGCTGAGTAAACGCGAGAACGCGGCATTAGACATACGTATATACTTATAGAAGTAACCAGTAACCAATATGATTTTTTTTTCTTGTCAAATCGGAATGGCTATTAAATTGGTTTTGACCAGTATTTGGCCACGCTGAGCGCTCTGTCGTTGGCCTCGTTTAAAAGTCCTCTATATAAAATTGTATTATGATGGTACGCAAGGACAGACCGAAGTTTCATTGGCAACCCTAAGGTGGTGCTTATTCATTCGGCTAGTCGACTCAAGCCGCAGATGCATTGCAATATTTGCAATGCGGTTAAACAGTCGACAACACACATCGACTCGCAATCGCAAGCCAAACGATTTCTATATGCAGAATCGAGGGCTAACTGAATTATGTTAATGGAATTTTGTACCAGTGCAAACGCCAAAACCGATGTGTGAAGATTTTTTAAAGTTATCTACAAAGTTTTTCCAAGTGTTTTTTGTTCAAATAGTTACTTACAGTCCGCGAGGCCTAAGCTGAGCTTTGCATTTGTGTAAGTGATGCCGAATAGTAAGTGCGCAGCAGATTGCGCAAAATAAGTGACATCTCACACAACACGCTGGTTGTCAAACAAAATGTTGTACAAACACTGTCTTTTTACACTAACTGTGTGCACTCACACAAATGCAAAGCTCAGCTTAGGCCTCGCGGACTGTACCTATATTAATTTTATTTTTATAACATGGGCGGCAAATGAGCAATGAAGTTAGGGGAGGATTTTGCCCAGCAGTGGGACACACATAGTAAGTTAAAAAAAAAACAGTGCGGCATATGAGCAAGCGGGTCGACTGATAGTAAGTGATCACCGCTGCCCTTTGACTACTGCAACACCAGGGGTATCACAGGAG